>CM014100.1:7618090-8197392 GCA_004119915.2 Collichthys lucidus
AGCAGCTAACCCGACAGCCCAGTGCAATGAAGGATGACTAGTGGGCTTCATCACCATTTGGTGAATGAAAATAATAATATTCAGGTAAAAAGGTACAGACACAAAATACATTCATGTGAGCTGAACAACTCAGTCAGCTTATTGAGCTGTTTGGACAGTTCTACTCAGACAGTGGAGGTATAGCGTATTTAAAGATATACAGTCATTAAAGGTGGAATACAGTGCGGTGAAAAATGAATAATGAAGATTTATGTTAATGGTTTCAACAAAGTGATGAAACCAAACAACTCTCGCTTTAGAGGAATTCATCCCAATATGTCACAAAATTAGGAGAATATCGCCCCGTTCACTAGAGAAAGATGGCCGCCTGTGTTTGAATCAGTCAGCTGATGGCTACAGGGTTACACTCAATGAACAAATAAGCTTGACGAATTTGATTTTAAACAGAGGAGTGCTGCCAGTGTGTGCGATGCAGGCACCGCTGTGCGCGCTTGTTAGAGTGCATTTGTGTACAGTGATTCTGCCTGTGACCGAGTGCTTTCACATTAATCCTGGCTGTGCGTGTGCGTGCTCGCGTGTTTGTGTGTGTGCGCTTTTTATCTGTACAGCGACCTTGTGTTTGTGTGTGTGCATGTGTGTGAGTGGGTGTTTGTGTGTGTTCTTTTTTTTCACAGAGCATGACTACAGCTGTCCCTAAACCCAAAAATCTGGTGAACATCTACTGTTCACATCGTCTCTTCCTCTTTGCTAATCCCCTCTCTAGACCCACATTTCTGCCTTTCTTAACCCACGCCAAGGCCCCTCAACAGCCCCCTACAGGCCCCTCCCACCAATTACTGGAGCTCCTTCATCCTGTTGAGGGCAGAGCCAGCCTTGAACCACTCGATCTGCGTCTCGTTGAAGGTGTGGTTGAGAGAGATGGAGTCCTGGCTGCCGTCGCTATGCTTGATCACTGCTGTCAGGGGCTGGGAGAGGACACAGGAGGTGAAAAAGATCATGTGTCAATCATTTATCCTGTTTTTCATCAACATACTGTTAAGAGAAGTTAGGCTATTCTTTGGATCAGTGTTTCATTCAGTGCAGAATATTGCTCACCTTGCCAGGACTCAAGGACTTCAGCCCGGTGATCGAAATCTTGTCATCTGGGCGAATCTTGTCGTAGTCTTTGGGGTCGGCAAAAGTCAGAGGGAGCAGGCCCTGCTTCTTCAGGTTAGTCTCTGTGCGGAGGAAAAATAAAAATATAGAAATATCAGACAAAAAAACACTGACTCACACTGTACTTCCATTAGGTAACCAGAGAAGGGCTCATTGTCTGACAGGAGTGTATCTGTTACACAGAAATACAAGGTCATGAAGAATAATGCATGTGAGTATGTGTGTCGGGTTGTTATTGATCAGCAGCAGTTCTCATGATGAATTAGATGCTACAATACCCTAAATTCATGCTGCTGGAAGTCTAAGCTTTGTATGCAGCTATGTAAAACTGTATCAGCTCCATGTAACGGCATATATTTTGTGTTTCTGGAGGTTCTGAGGAAAGTAACACTGCTTAAAACAGACAGACTTTCATCTACCCACTTACCTACATCCAGTCACCTATATGGAACAAACTGGCACTAATGGACTCTAATTATAACTTGGAGACTCTGTTAGATGCTGCTGGCAGACTCTATACATGCCAGACTAAATAATCATCAGTTTGCTCTTTAGTCCAATCACAACTATCGTCGTTGCCTCTACCGAAGAAAATAAATTGTGTGTAAGTCTAACAGTTTTGTTAGACTTACACACAAAAAAACACACATGACTCCAGCAGGACCAGAATGTCTCCAAAATGTGAGAGACTGGTTGATGTTTCCATGTTTTTTACACTCCGTTCCCATGAGACTTTACCGTGGATTCTGGCAAAGCTCTTGACGATGATGGCACGTCCTCCGAGGTGTCGTGGCTCCAGAGCGGCATGCTCTCTGCTGGACCCTTCTCCGTAGTTCTCGTCTCCAACCACAACCCAGTTCTCTCCATTGGCCTGGATTATAGAGTTTAGCAAACACAAAGGAGTCGAGGATACAGTAGACAAAAAAACTGCTAAGGGGGAAAAAGGCAACACAAATAAGAATTTTGCACGATGCTACAGAGTCTAAACTCTATGGTACCTTGCTAACATTATCATAGTCTACTACAGCAGGCCTGGAATTAATCAATCAATTCATCAATGTTGAAACTGTTTTGCAGAGGTGTCTGACTCACCTTGTAGTGGCGTGCCACGTCGGGCACACCCCCGTACTCTCCTGTCAGCTGGTTCTTGATCTTGTTGACGGCATCATTCTCGATGTTGACCGCGCCGATCAGCAGATTGTTGGAAATGTTGTCCAAGTGGCCGCGAAATTTCAGCCACGGCCCGGCAGCACTGATGTGGTCAGTGGTGCACTTTCCCTTCACCTACAGCGGTGCAGGAGAAGAGAGGAAGGGGACGAGTGGGAGTTACAGACAATAAGAAAAGCGATGGGTGGAATATGAGTCACTTTTCAGCTTCTCTGTGTGTGTCAGACCCAATCTCATTCGTTCCTACTGAAGACATAAATGTTTAAACTACAGTGCTAATGTTCTATGTAATGACCCAGTGTAATAGTTTGGCTCACTAATGTGTTTTTAATAGTTATTGGACAACCAATAGAGCTCTAAGGAACTGAGGGACTGACTCAAAACATTACATTGAAGATGTTATTTATTTAGCTCTGCTCTCCTTGACTTGCACATCCACCACTGCTTTCCTTCCTGCTCACCTTGATCAGGACCCTCATGTTCTCCAGATCTTTTCCATGCCACTTGTCAAAGGGCTCCAGCAGCTGCAGACGGTTGCTGGAGGGGCTCACATTCACCTGAACAACATCAAATCAGGGTAAAACAGAGGATCCTCAAAGATTATTTTCAAAAGGATTGGTGGTTGATGGTTGGGGCGGATATCTGATGTTCGGATCAAACCGAAATTGATTTAAACGGCCAAAAAATGAACATGAAAAACTGGAACTTTCTTACACTTGTTTACTCTTTTATTTACTAAATCAAACTCCTATTAGGTTATCATCAGACGCTTACCCCTCTAAAAGCCAGTTTCATGAGTGATGTGCTGCTTTCTGATATTGTATCTTTTTTCCTTTTTCTTTAAATCACCTTGACTGAGCTGCTCTCAGCCGGGGGTTTCTGGTAGGTGTCCTGGCCTGGGTCAAAGTCTCTGGACGGCAGCTCGTCACCGGTGGGGGGTTCCAGCTTGAACTTCTCTCCATTAGAGGCAGTCAGGTAGTCAGTCTCTGGGTTGAAGTTGAGGGTCCCGGCGATGGCCAAGGCGGTGACAATCTACATGAAATTACATAACAATGATGTTTAGATCTGTATGTTTAACATCAAGAGACAGAGTGTGCAGAAATACAAAAATGACACTGGCACACACCCACTAGGCTGCATGTATGAACTACTGTAAGTTAGTCTATTGATGTCCATATAATTATGAATAGTTGAGCTTGTATTTTGCAGTACTTAGTCTTACCTCAGGAGACGTGACAAAAGCATGAGTAGCTGGGTTAGCATCATTCCTGCCAGTGAAGTTTCTGTTGAAGGAGGTGACAATAGTGTTCTTCTCTCCTTTTTTCACATCCCTCCTGAAGAAAGTCAAAACAAGGAGCATGTTAGTCAGATGTATTATATTTAACCTACGTCACTGAAATCAGTTTACAAGATTAAAAGTCTCCTAGTGGCTGCAGCGTTCAAACAAAATGAATGTACAGCACACAGCCTGATCTAAAGGGATTCTTATTATACTGTATATTTTAAGTAAGTCTTTAGTTATCCCTTCCCTTCCTTTCCAGACATTACTTTCCTTTACTAGTGTAGGTAAAGACATAATACTGATCTGAAAGTTGTCAGCAGATAAGCAAAAGCAAATACGGATCATACCTGTCCCACTGCCCGATGCAAGGTCCACAAGCATTGGCCAGTACGACTCCACCAACATCACTCAGGATCTTGGCCTGAAAGAGGTGCAACGTTAATCTAAAGAAAACATTTCCAGCATCGTTCAAACACACACAGTTGTATAAAACCCTGCTAAAAAACTGGGACAAGTTTCCCAGATGCTCTGGGTCACTCACTAAATGTTAATGAGATTCTGACTCACATATCCATCTCTCTCGATGGTGGCACGGATCTGCTCAGATCCAGGGGTGACTGTGAACTGGGCCTTGCATTTCAGACCTTTATCCAGAGCCTGCTTGGCCAGAGAGGCTGCTCTGCCCATGTCCTCATAGCTCGAGTTGGTGCAGCTGCCAATCAGACCTGAAAGAGACGAGTTCGGCGTTTGTAAGAGGAGAACTGAGAAAGAGGAAACTTAAGTGAGGGTGTATATAGTTACAGCGGCAGTACTCATCTATTTTTAATAACACATCTTGCATATGAAAAGAGAGGAAAAATGTTGAGGAGGAGGACACACAAAAGACAAGTGGGTCTGTAATTATATATCTCGATCATCATAATTATATTCTACTCATTCTGTCAGTGACTGGAGTTCTGTTGCTCTCAGTACTCGTTCTGGTAGGCCACATTAGAGCGCCACATGACAGGGCTGTAAAGTGATCTGAACATATCTGATCAATAACACAGCTAGTAGGAACAAAGAAAGAAATATCAAATTTAACAAGACAAAGCATTAAAAATACAAAAAAATGAAAGATAATACAGCTGTGTCACAAATACTGACCAACTTTAACCTCCAGGGGCCAGCCGCTCTTCTTAGCTATTGCACCGATATCAGACACAGGGTGGGCCAGGTCAGGGGTGAACGGTCCGTTGATGTGGGGCTTCAACTGTTAGAGGACGAGGTAAGCACAGTCACAGTTTGGGTAATGTAGGACATGTTTGTGCTATACATTCAAATTTTAATTTGTGCTTCATGCACCATCATAACCACAGGACACAGAAAAGATGAACCAAGAGTATTGGACTAAAAATGGGTTCTCACCTCGCTTAGGTTAATCTCAATGACCTGGTCGTATTCACAGCCATTATCTGGGACTAAGTCATCTATGAACCGTTCAGCCTCAGTTGCGATCTCTGACATGCAATGAAAAAGGCGACAAAGCTGAAGGTAAGACGCAGTGAATAAAGACTAAACATGCAGAAACTAACTGCAGGAGACTGACCTCCACGGCCGGTCTTCTCCATATATGTCTTCATGCGGTGGTTAAAGGGGAAAACAGATGTCGTGGCTCCAATCTCAGCACCCATGTTACAGATAGTGGCCATTCCTGAAAAAACATATCGGATAAAATATATTAGATATTAGTTGAAGCTGTCATTGTTCTTCCTTTATTTGATTTTCACATTAAGTCTTGTGATGTCTCTCATCCTTACCAGTGCAGGAGATAGAGTCAACCCCAGGTCCGTGATACTCAACAATGGCTCCAGTGCCACCCTTTACAGTCAGGATGCCAGCCACCTTCAGGATGACATCCTTTGGAGAGGTCCAACCAGACAGGGCTCCTGTCAGCTTCACTCCAATCACCTGAAGGAAGGTTTAACACAGGTAGAGACATTCATGTAGACGCACAGTTGGCAATACTTGGCAATAAACCTGATTCTGAAAACAGGATTTCAAATGTTGAAGACTCACTTTAGGACACTTGAGCTCCCAAGGGATTCCAGCCATGACATCTACGGCGTCAGCTCCACCCACTCCAATGCAGATGGCACCCAGGCCACCGCCATTCGGAGTGTGGGAGTCTGTACCAATCAGCATCACTCCAGGATAGGCATAATTCTCCAGGATGATCTTTCCAAAAAAAAGGCACAATCACAGTGAGTCACATATTTTCCCCTTAAGACTTTTAACTGCAATTTGAAACTGACGACTTCTCTGGAAAATGTCCCTTTCCTGGAGGCACTAGACAAGAGTTTATATTAAAAAGGAACTGCATGATGTGCAAGTTCACTGAGAAAAACGTATTAAAGATCCCTGCAGATACACAAAACACTCTGCTTTTAATAATTTCTGTCTGACATCAAACTTAATTAAAAAAGTTAAATTGCCAAATTAAAATTTTACTTTTCCTAAAACGGAATCTATAAACTTGCAAATAGTTTTCATTTTAAACATTTAACTTCTGAACACACACATCATTCTACACAGTGAAAGTCGGATATGTGACTTTCATGGGTAATAGCAATACGTATACATAATATAAATAAGCCATTTATAGCATCATCATAAATCAGCGTTCTGTACCTGATGGATGATCCCTGACCCGGGTTTCCAGAAGCCAACTCCATATTTAGCAGCAGCAGTTGCCAGAAAGTTGTACACTTCCTCGTTCACTTCCTGTGTTTAGAGAATTGGGGAAGAGTTATTTTAATACATGATACACAAGTATTCTTTATTTAGCCGGAGCGCCTGCACAGTATATAATGTATGTGATCAAAATATGGAATCTTCTGTGTCCACTAAAAATTGTTTTAGGCCGTTTCTTCTGCAGCTACATCAATCTCTACATGTTCCCAATCAAACCTGGCCCAAACTATCTTAAAATGTTCACTTGTCTGGATTTGCCTTGATAAAATCTAATTGTACTGAATAAATATTACCCAAAATAGAAATTGGCTCTTGTCTCAAAATTCAGAGGAGAAATTTTAAAAAGCTGTAGCTTCATAACTGCGTCTTGTTGGATAGCACCTGTTTTTGTCTGTATCAGCTCTGTTACTCCGTCCATCTTCCCTCCATCTGTCCTCACCTTAGCTCTCTGCAGGTCCTGAGCCCCTCCGATCTGAGCCTCGATCAGGTGATCGCAGTGGATGGTGGAGGGAACCGCCACCCGGGGCAGACCGCTGCTGATGAACTGAAGCATTGCCATCTGAGCAGTAGCATCCTGCATGGCCACGCGGTCCGGACGCAGGCGCAGATAGGTGCGGCCGCGGTCTATCTCCTGCCCTGCTGGATCATCCAGGTGACCGTACACGATCTTCTCCGACAGTGTCAGAGGCCTGCTGAGCCTGGTGGGGATGATTCATGGATAAATGTTGTAAAACTGTGGGGCTAACATTTTAATGAGTTATTAATAAAAATATCATATGTGTTCTTGCAGTGTCCTTCTGTATTTTGTAACTACTTCTGAAAAGAACTGATTTTTGCCTGCTGCACGCAGTCATGGAAAATCTCTGAACCCTTTTAATGAACTCTTCATCTCTAATGCCACACAAAAAGCTTTTTCCTTTTCCTGGATTACAGCATGTGCTAAGCTTAGGAAGAAGGGAACGCCAGGTCATCCAAAGTTAGCTCTTTGGTCCCGGCTGACCCTGACAAGTCAACACTGTCACAAGATTTTCTGCGCAGCTGTAATAAACACCAGCCATTCCTCATGAGCCATTTCTCCCCCAAGTGTAATCAACAAGTACTGTGTAAAGAGGGAACCTGCTGACCTTCTGCGCACAATGTTGATGTTCTCATGCATTTTCTCATAGTTAATGCTGGAGCCGGGCTCAAAGCGGCTCATGGCCACCTTGGCCTTGGCGCTGAAGGCTGCAGAGACATGAATTCGCCTTGCCCCAGTTCCAAGGGCCAGCTAGACCAGAGGAAACAGAGAACAACTTTGAGCAATAACACAATAAACAAAGTTTTATTGTACAGTTTAAGGCTTACACATCAAGTTTTGAGTCACATAACTACTACGCCGAGGAAAGAGATGCATTTAAAATGCAAGAAGAGGACCACATGTGAGGATAGTTAGAAAGTAACTCCAGTAAAAATGTAGGCAACAGAAAGTCAGAAGAAGAAAACGCCATTTTGGTCACAAAAGCTTCAGTTCAGTCAACATAGAAAGTCCTGAGCAGCTCTACAAGATCAGTAATGAAGCCAAGCAATGCACATTTCTAGCCAGTAATTAAAAAAATAGCCAACCCTGGATTAAACCCTCTCTCTGGATTTTTTTCATGTTGGCAAAGGCTGTCAAAATACTGTCCCATCTTTCCTGCCACAACAAAATCAGACTGACAAAAATCTCTGTGCCACTTTATTATGTAGCAAAATACATTATATGTAGAAATATTGCAGAGACCCAATATTAGACTGGATATTAGAAATTTAATCAGGACACTGATTAGTTAGTGTTGATATTCAGTGGAAAGTCACAGTGCTCTCAGAAAACTAGGTTAAAGTTTATACAGCTCATATTACACTGAGTGAATTCAACATTTCCCTAAGCTGTTTCGGGTTTATTTCATTTACATAGCACTTTCAAGGCAAACAGGTTACTGCACCGAAGTGCTTAAGAAAGACAGACCTACATGTATACAAGCATAAAAACAACCATTACAGCACCTCAATGCCTGTACCTGTCATCTGCAAATCAATTTGTTTGATTTGTTTGATTCAGGTACTATGAGAGCCATGTTTAATCACAAATCATATGTAATCTGACTGCCCAGTGTACACACAGAGTATGTCCAGACCAATTCAACTAGAAGAAACAAGATTAACATAAATGAACCAGCAGAGGAGGAACATGTGCCCTTTCTTATTTCAGTTGCCAACATTGTTGATCACAAATAGACTAAATGTGGTCCAGTCTTGTCTTTTTTTTCCCATCAGCAGAAATGTCCTTTGCATTTGCAAATTTAACGAGTAAGTTAAGCCTCAATACAAACTGTACTCAGGTGTGTCTGAAACATTCACAAAGACCTTGAAAGACGACTCTTTGACACCATAAGAAACTGACACACTACCGAGGAGCAGCTCAGTAATTTCAACAGGTAACAGGTACAAAGGGGTCAATGATGATCTATCTATCTATCTATCTATCTATCTATCTATCTATCTATCTATCTATCTATCTATCTATCTATCTATCTATCTATCTATTCTGACAACAATTTGTCTTTTTTGTATAAGAAAATATAGGGCTAATATGTGTGATGACATAATATCTTAGAATAGTTTGTTTGTTGATTTATACTGTGAAATATCAATGAAAATATTTCAATGATAAGCTGTCAAAACACCACGAAAGGCAACAGCCCATCCAGCTATATGTACATACATCAT
This sequence comes from Collichthys lucidus, assembly GCA_004119915.2. NCBI lineage: Eukaryota > Metazoa > Chordata > Actinopteri > Sciaenidae > Collichthys > Collichthys lucidus. The sequence continues at coordinate 7,627,173 of CM014100.1, forward strand.
CACGGGGGCAGGGTTAAAAACTAGAGCTGATCAGGACCTTTTCAATCAGGGCACCCTCGACTGTGGAACAAGCTGAATCAGTATATTATTTTAAATCACTTCTTAAAACTCATTTTTACAGTCTTGCCTTTTTGTGATGTTGATTACATTTATTTATTATTATGTATTTTTATTTTATTTTTTATGCCTTCACTTTATTTTTTAATTTTTATCTTTTCATCTATTAATTTTCTATCTTTAATAATTCTCCTGTCATCATTTATTTTATTATGTTCACCTGTTTTTACGTTGTGTTTGCTTTCTGTTGGGTCTAATGCCCTGTAAAGCTTTTTGTAAAACTCTGTTGTTGTTGTTGTTGTTATTATCATCATCATCATCATCATGTGACGTGGTCCTCTGCCCTCACACATCTGGAACCCTCTGATCATCATCATCATTATTATTATTATTATTATTATTATTGTTGTTGTTGTTATATGATCATCATGTGACGTGGTCCTCAGCCGGAACGCTCTGATCATCGTCAGTCCCAGCTGAGCTGTCATCAGGTCGTTATGAAAGCCTCGTTATGAAACTTGTAACCTTGTGTCACCTTGCAAACATCACGGCAGCTAAGAGCGAGTGAAGCCTGTGTTCATGTGGCGCTGACTGACATCGATACAGATATTAAAGACAACTGTCTGTCTCTCTGTCTGTCTGTCTGTCTCTCTGTCTGTCTGTCTCTCTGTCTCTGTCTGTGTTTGTTTGTAACGGTCACGCTGTGCGGAGTCAAACCGGGACACGGTGACCTGCCCCGGTCAGTCTCTCTACGTTTACCCGCTGTGAGTCAGCCTGAAGCGACGGCGGCTGAGCCACACGACAGGACGTGTCTGTTGTCACGTCTGTGCTCGACCAGAAGAAACTGAGAAAGTCTGAAAAGTCAAAATAACGTTTTTCTTACCCGCAACCGAGAGACAGTCAGACAATAACACGCCATTTTGTTCACTGACAAAGATGATTGTCGCAGCGCTGTGACGTCACGGGCGTAGGAAACCCGTTATCCAAATAATAACAAAATAAAATATTATAAATTAATACACTGTTTATTATTATTATTGTTGTAGTAATACAAATAAAATAAATAACTTAATAAAATATAAAACATTATAAAATAATACACTGTTTTTATTATTATTATTGTAGTAATACAAATAAAATAAATAACTTAATAAAATATAAAACATTATAAAATAATACACTGTTTTTATTATTATTATTGTAGTAATACAAATAAAATAAATAATTTAATAAAATACAAGATATTATAAAATAATACACTGTTTTTATTATTGTTATTATTATTATTATTATTATTATTATTATTAGTGTAGTAATACAAATAAGATAAATAATTTAATAAAATATAAGATATTATAAAATAATACACTGTTTTTATTATTGTTGTTGTAGTAATACAAATAAAAAATTTAATAAAAGATAAAATATTATTTAAAAAATACACTGATTTCATTATTATTATTGCATTGTTGTTGTTGTTGTTCAGATTTTAGGTCATTTACATACAAAAGTTAACATCTCCTAATGAAATATGATGCACCACCAGATACACGTAGACAACAGACATTATGGAGAATATATGGAGTAATGAAATACAATGTTATTCACAAAGAAAACACAACATAGAAGATATTATTGTTATTGTTATGTTTTTTTTATAGGTTCACTTTGTACAACCTATTTATTTGATGTATCATTTAAACCGTTCTTGAAAACATTCATTACTTAAAATTACACTGTGTAAAAAATGATGATGATGATGACTAACCACCGACAATGGCATAATTTGTTTGTGTAAACTTAATATTTATGCATGTGTGCATTTTCATTTTTATAATTTCAAAGGATTAATTTTGTGAATATGAAGTCCATAATGTCAGTCCAGATCATAAGATACTATAGACGCCTACAATAAAAAAAAACCCGTGTAGCCTAAATAAATAAATCAGTCAACAAAAACATGAAGCACGTCTATCATTACTATTATTATTTAATACTTAGAGAGAAGAACATCATTTCCCACAAGCCCCAGGTAAAAGTCAGGTTGCTTTAGCTGCTGAACGGACGATGCAGGCCAATGGTCGGTGGGTCCTCCCCCATCTCAGCCAATAGAGACTCTGTTGCTATCACCACTTATATTTTTAGCAAATTGTGCAGCAGTGTAGGGAACTACAAATATCCCTCCGCAAATTTAACTAGAGCCCGCAAGGTACACTTGGATTTTCTATAAGAAAAAAAAACGTTTGAACTTTGTGTATTTTTGACCCCCCTTGTTTTTTAATAAAGAAAAATAATCGATATCTTGTGTAGAAAGCGATTAGGGGCATGTTTATTTTTCTTTTATTGCCTTTTATTCGGTATGTGGGTTAATATTGCAATGTGAAGCGGAAACGGAGAAGGGAATTAATTATTTTCAACAACAAAGCAGGTGCATAAACAGCGTTGCAAGAAAAAAAAACATCATAATAAAGCAGCAGCTACTATAATATGAAAAAAAGTAGTCCCTGTCGTCACGGGCGTGTGGGCGAGTCATACTGTATAAATACGCCGGGTTGTCAAACAGTAAAGTTTCTCTGGACCCTCCGTGCAAAGTGTCAGCTGAAGACAAACTGGGAAAAGCCTTTGACCATCTGAAAATTGGGGCAGCAGTTAAAAACAAATCAATCAACAACACTAAGGTGGAAAACCGGTCTGCATCTGCGCCGAGGACTCGACAGAACCGCCTGGAAATCCGAGATAACACAAGGGAATAAAACAGAAACGCAGGAGTACAAGACAAGCTCGGGCATCGGTAACAATAGGTGAGTGATGTCATGAGATTAAATGCACGAAATCCGTTCAGATATCCTTCGAGGCGTGTTCGTTGTCCGACAGCATGTTGCTGTGTGTGTTTGTCTCTCCATCAGAATGCGCTGGCTCTAATGAATGACTGGGATGGTTCAGCCATTTAATAATAAACTCAGCTTTTTGTTTTTGTCTTAATTATATGTTACATATTGGCCCAAGTGAGCTTCTTCAAGTCTGCTCAGCTGTCACGTTTATTTAGGTTTTTATTTGCTCGTTGAATGGGGGGGTTGTTTATGCTGAGGAGGGACTCTCTTCTTCATTGCTCAGCGCGCGCGCGCACACACACACACACACACACACACACACACACACACACACACACACACACACACACACACACACACACTCGGTCGATAGTCTGTTCACCACTTAATTAGCTTTATAATTTAATTTACAGTGACAATTTGGCATGGAGGGATTCTTCAATGCATGTCAGCTAAACCACTGTCCTTTCTGCTCCACTGCCTTGTGACTGACATATGGCAGTAATCCCCAGGTAGACCCCCTTGCTCCCCTTTGTTTTTTTTATTATTATCTGAGCTTGTCATCACACATTCTAACCTGGATGATATTCCTCCAATCTCACCCTCTTCTTGCACATTTACCTCCAATATTTGGCATCTTTTTAAAGTCCAACAGAGGGAGGGAGAGTGAAACCCCGATAATATTATGCCCCCTTTCTGTATTGAGGTTTTATGTTTCAGTTCAGACAGACCTCTCTATAAGTTAACCCTTGATTATATTGTATATGAAGGGGCTTTATATATCTAATGTAGTGTAGTGTGTAAGATCACTGCTGCTAGATCAAGCCTGACGTGTAGCGGATGCTTTGCAGCACACTGTGCCACACATTTGCAGCTCTCATAATGAGTCCATGTAAACAAAAATAGCCCTATAGATCCTGCTGTTGCTCTGACCTGCAACAACAGGCCTGTAAAAAAAAGAATCCTTCAAGATCTGTAACAAGCTGCAGGTGAATAACGCACATAACAACACTGTGTTTATGCACATTAAAGGTTTTTATTAGAGCATGTATTGCTCTCCTGAAGCAGAAAATCTGCACACATTACCCGAGCTAGCCCTCTAATGTCATTGGATGACATTGGATCTTGTATATCTTACTGTTTTTTATTTTTATTTGAGGTACAAAATGAAGTAGATGTAGCTTAGCTGTGTGTGTGCACTCAGGGTTTTAGGAAATGATGGCTGTTGCAGGTGATGGACTGGTGGCTTCTCCTGAGCCTTTCTACAGCCACTGCTTTTTAACTCAGGTGGTGGAGAAGAATTTACACCACAGATGATGCAAAATGGGGCCCTATTTATTTATAGCCCTTTCTAACCAACCCCCCCGTCATACACTTTAATGTCACCTTTTTCACACGATAGGGGGAAATGTAAATCTCGTCTTGAACTGTCACTCCGGCAGCCCTTCATCCAGCCTGCGCAGCTTTATCTGTAATAACATTAGAATTGTCTTTAATCGGAGGCGTCTTTCTAATCTTAGCTGCCGAATCCCCATCTGGCAGCAGGGAAGTGGATGTGAGTGAATTGTTTGTGTGTGTGTGTGCGTATTGGGGGAGGGGAGGGGGTGATAGCACGCACTGCATGGTGGGAAATGGTGTTCTGTAAAGTCAACTAACTGTCCTGCCATTTTACACTTCTTTCTTTGTGAGTCTTGTGGTGTTTTTTTTTTTCCTTGTTGCATGTAATCTTTCATTCAGTCTGGCTCTGCATGCTGATGAATTGACTCTGTGACTGTGTTAAAGCATTAAGCAGGAGCCTCTCCGTGGGATCGGATTCAGATTATAAAGGATTTATGCAGCCCACAACACAGCATCTGCCACATCCATCAGTACATCCTGCAGCCGATAAAAGCAAAATCTAAAACGCGTATAATTGCTGTCTGTTTCTAAATAAGAATACTGGATTTGAGATGAGTTTGTTCACATCTTAGCAAACAATATACAGTATGTATATTCAGTGAAAACGTGATAATCCCTCCTAAATATTCACACATTTAATAAATGTAATGAATCTTTTACTATATTTTATAATAGAAATATATAATTTGATTCCTAAAGGCTTCTCACACTTTCCCAAGCTCGTTGGCTCTATTTTTAATAGCTTACAACAAATTAGAGAGGTGTCATGTTTTTTTATTTGAATCACTGTTTGTCCTCACAGGTCAGTAAAGAAATGTCTCAGTTCATATCGTATTAAGCACCGACACTTCTACTGGTCTCAAGCCTGCCAATGTGTATGTTTCTTTCTTTCATTAGAGCCGTGACCTGCTGTATACAGAGGCCAGAGTGTGCCGCCACACATAATTATATAAAGCAGTTAGGCGTTGACTTAATGTTTACTAAACCGTAAAATGACAGCTTTCTTCTGTTTTCTTCTTCACAGTTGGGACCTGAACCTGGACCTGGGACCATTGTTGAATATTGGCGACGACAAAAGAAACCAAGCCTGCAACCTGCTGCCCTCGCCTTCAAGGTGCCTTTACCATGGTGACACTAAAAGAATCATACACTTTACAATAAGCCAGAGGGAAAACTCCTTGTTACAGTTGCATTGCCTCATTTTCAGCATCATCTTGATCACATTGGCCCCACGACGGCGCTAACCCGGTGCAGCCATGCATCTAGAAGTTAAGGTCGCCCTCAACTTCATTGTGTCCTACCTGTACAACAAGCTGCCTCGGCGTCGAGCCGACCTGTTCGGCGAGGAGCTGGAGAGGATACTGGTCTCTCGTTTTGAGGGTCACTGGTACCCTGAAGCCCCTCTCAGGGGTTCTGCTTTCCGCTGCATTCACCTGGGAGCGCCGAGGGACCCTGTGGTGGAGTTGGCCGCCAAGAGAAGCGGACTGGACACGGAGGAAGTGCGTGCAAATGTTCCTGCAGAGCTCAGTGTGTGGATTGACCCTTACGAGGTTTCCTACCAGATTGGAGAGAAGGGGGCAGTGAAGGTTCTCTACCTGGAGGACCCTCCAGGCCTCGGTTGTGACAGCGAGAGGGCTGAGGGGGTGATCAGAGAGGGTAAAGGAGATCCCGAGGCGGAGGAAGCCAAGAGTCTGGGCTTTAATCCTGATGCTCAGGTGTTTGTACCAATTGGAAGCCAGGCATCTCCTGCCCTCATGCCGTCGCTCTCTAGCTCCCCCACACCTCTGTCTGCCCAGTCCTGCTCCGGCCTCTTCAGCTACCCCAGCTCCAGCACACCCACCGACCCTGCTGCCCACTCCTCCAACACCTCTACCCCTTCTCCTCCCAGCGGCGGGTTGCCCTACCTCTCCACTCAGCAGCCACCCTCTGCTCTTCCCACCGCCCGTCCTCAGCCTATCACCTTCACCACAGCCAGCTTTGCCGCCACCAAATTCGGCTCGACCAAGATGAAGAAGTGCAGCGGTGCTGGGTCGGCAGCTAGCACCGCAGTCGTCATTCCACCTGCCCAGAGGATGCTCTCCCGCTCTCCTACCACCATCTCGGCGCCAGAGCTGCTCAAGCACAAGCCCCTGTCCCTCTCCTTGCACTCCCTCGGGGGTCCCATCGCCAGCCAGCTCTCTCCCAACGCCAAAGAGTTTGTCTATCCAGGATCCCCAGGCCCCCTTTACTTCGACGCCGACACCCAGCCCATGCAGCCACACGCCAGCCCATTCCAACCCCCGCATGCTGTTAACACCCACCCTTCCTTTGACCCCTTCTCCAGCCCTCCTCCTGCCCAGAACGTGGGCATCATTGGCAGCAACGGAGGAATCCCCTACATGGAGAAGCCACCGTTTGTCGAGGGGTTGGGAAGCTACAACCTGCAATATCCTAGCCAGTCCTTCCAGCCTGTTGTGCTGGCCAACTAAGCCTTCATTTGTAATGATAAGATTTGTTGGAGAAGATGGGTGCAGGACAATTATCCTCCAGATATTTTCAGTTTTTCTAACAAATTGTTCTAATACTAATACAAGTTAAGAATTAGTTTTACTACAAAGATTTAAAATTCCACATCCACTGAACAGTTCATGTGATTTTGTTTTGTTCCTCCACAACCTCCAACTCCACCCTGCCCGTTTGTCCATTGCTGTTACTCATGTTCTGCATTCTGGCTTTGATGGCAGGAGTTCGTGGCGGGGAGGGGGAGTTCCTTTCTACCTTGAGTCATTGCCAATCTCTTTATGTTTCTGATTTTTGCATTGAATGTTAATGTGAGGGACTTTATTATGTTTTTCTGTTGTTGTTGTTGTTGTTGTTGACTTGTAGTTTAATGGACCCGGCTCTAGTATAGCTCCATTTTGCACTGCACTGTCATGCTGTGAAAAAGGACCTAGCCAAGTCCTGCAGGGAACGACGGCTGTGGAAAGCTCAGCACTTTGCTCTGCAATCTGCTCTGCCCTACTTGCCACAAATACAGAGAGGGGGGCTCTGCTGTCTCTGTGTGCGTGTAGTCCTGTTCTGTTTTGTTGTGGCTCAGCATGATCGAGAGACTCATTGTTTGTACGGTGGGCCCCGTTACCCTTGAAATGCGCTCGTGCACAGGCACAATTTGACTCTGTTGTTGTCACCGGGTGTATATTGGAAGCAGTTTATCGTGAGCTGGAATGTGTACATGACATGGGTTTAAATGAAAAGAGAGCAGCGGAGGGAGCAGGAAGGGAGAATGGGGGTGTTGAGGGAGCGATGTAGTAGAATGTATTGTACCTGTCAGGGGAAAACTGCAGCCGGGAAGGTCGGGGAAACCTTGGTGAACGAGAGAAGCAAATCAATCTTTGCATTCGAACGCGCTAACCATGTGCTGATCCCTCAATTATACACATGGGTGACGCAAGTTATGCTTTCATACGTTAGATGATGCACAATTCCAGTCAGCAGAGTGTGTGTGTGAAGGTGAACAGGCAGAGAAGGAGCTGAGGGGGAGGGGATGCAGCAGTTAAGCAGTAAGGATTGTGATAAATGGCTTAGCATGACTTTGACTATGAAAGAGAGGTTTTCCTCTGCATGGAGAGGAGAGGAGAGGAGAGCAGGCGATGGCAGAGGAGGGAACACTGAAGGGAGGGAGAGAAGCAGCCAGAGGGTCCTGTTGCCTCGGTGGCGTCCAGGCTGTATTGGCTTAGAGAGCGACACTTTAAAACCCAGAGCACGTTTCTGGTGAGCTTAAATGGTATTGAAGCCAAACGCTCACACTATTCTCTGCATCCTCTTGAAATTCTTCAGCGATCTCTGGCTGTTGACAAAGGAAAAAAAGCAGAATATACACAGCGTGCAGTTCAGACTGTCTTGTTTTCCCAGTTGCAGTGGCATGGTCAAAGATACAAAGATGAATGTTCTTCACTGGTGTGTGGCTTGTGTCGTTTCATTTGATGGCTTGTCAGATCTCTGGAAGTCCGCCGTTTCTAACTATGGTTTGTTTATCAGCCGGGTCCATGTGATTGTTGGTTAGTCACTACAGGGAAGGGTAACCCCCAGATGTCCATTTGAGCTGTCCGGCACTTTATTACTGGGCTCCTGATGCTGTGTGTCGCCCACAGACATGAGCGCTAAACCATTCCTTTGCCCTCTGTTTGGTAATATGGCACATTTTATTCAGCTGTTCATGAAATGCTTTAGAGATTCAAACGGGAGCTTAATTTGTATTCGGATGCATCGCGCTGGTGAGGAGATGCTGTCCGTCTTGTCCATTTTTATTTGAATGTTTTCTAGACTTGTACCCATAAGTGTTTTTGTATGAGATGAAACGAGGACCCTTGACTTGTGCTCACGCTGGTTTTGCAATGTGACAGCTTGTCATACGCATGCAAGTTTATTTCTTTTTTTGTTTCCTTTTTCAAGGGAAGGGGTGGGGAGGTACACATCTCTGTAAATGTTACGATTGTGAAGGGAAAGATGCATTTATAATTTTTGTTTTGTAATTTATTTCCAATATTTCTATATTTTTGTTTTTGCAAATGATCACTTACATTTGTATGAGTAAGACATGACAAGTCCAGGAATATGTATATATAAAAAGTTCTTATGTTCAGATTCTTTGTTTAGTTTCTTACATGCTGAGGTTATTTTTTCAGAAAATAACATGAATATATGCAAACTGAGTCAAAAATAAAGATGTACAGAATAAAGTATTGAATGTGTATTGTACCTTGTACAGCATTTGTCTAATAAGACGGGTAAATGTATTCATTCTTCAAGTTGGATTTGGAGTTAAAGATGTGAATGTTTACAGTGGGTTTGTGTAGGAAAAGATGGCTGATCACTTTCTCTGTGCTCCCAGGGCAGTCTGACAACACTACTCCCATAGGCAGTACATTCAAAACCAAAAATCTCCACTTTTCAGATTCATTTGAGTGCAATCTTCCCTTTTTTATGTGACCTTCACTTCATATTGTGGCTACCAAGCTTCTTATTTTCCTGAAAAATGATCCGTCACTGATTTTTCTTTTCTAAACAAACTACTACAGTACCCTAAACCCAGATACATTCAGATTTATATGAACAAATAATCTTTTAACCTTCCTCATTATATTTCCCATCAAATTTAACCTTTTTCTAATCTGGGTTATCTTCTCCCGCATCAGCCTTTGGTCCTGATACTATAGCCATATCCCTGACTGTCTTTGCTTACACAGATGCTCACCCGTCTCCAGTGCAATTTAATGCCATAATTAAAAAAAAAAAATTACCCTGAAGGATTCAAGGGGTTACTACCTCTCAGCACCCTGGAAAAAAAAAATCCAATATATCTCCTCAAAAGGAAGACAGTGTTAACGGCAGGTTTGGAAGGATGAAGGAAATGAATGTGCTGTGAATGTGATTCTGATCTGTTGTTGGTCAACCCTGTTTGAGAAGGCCTGCAGAGAATAAATGGAGGGGTGGGGGGGGCTGCTCGTTTTACTTTGTGTTTAAAAAGTCTAAGTTTTTATTTTAATTGCATGCATGTTCAAAATGTCCATGAGACTCCTTTTTTTTTTCTCCCCCACAATTGTCAGATTATTCAGCGCAAACGAGGTGTTTTTAAGATTTCCTCTGCATTCAAATCAGGCTCTTGAAGTGAGAGATCTGAGGAATGATGATCGTAAAAGCCGCCCCCCTCCCTCGCCACCCTTGCATCTTTAAGAATGAACGCCGGTATTGTGTTTCACGCTCAAAGAACAGATTAGTGTTTCAAATGCACCACAAATCAACTCTCACGCAGGCCATTCTACAATCAGGGTTGAACATTAATGAAGAGGAAAAAACAAGAATTTTGTATTCTGATGTCCTTTTGCTTATATCAATGTGTGCGTTTTATTTTGCACTTTGGGATATTTCATTGTCATAAAAGAAGTTTATTTTCTATGTAAAATTTAACATTTAAGAGTAAAAAATAGATATAATTAAAAGTTCAGATGATGTATAAATATAGTGCTTTCTTTCCTGCCTGTATTTTATTATTTTTCCTATTTTGTATCTGATCTGTACACCCTGTAGATGTGTAATGAATCTTTCACTACTGAAATGCAATGACCTGTTTTCTGTGCTGCCCCTCGGGAATGGGGAGTTACTACTGCAGTTTCTTATTGTATCAGATTCTTTTTTAAGTTTGTAATAAAAAAACAGATTGGCAAAAATAAGCATGGAAAATAAGCTAATTGTGTCGTCCTCATTGTTTCATGCAGAGCTATGAAACATTAAGTGACGGATGATGAAGCAGAAACGCAGATAAATCCAGCTCCCTCTCACCTCTTAGTGTCTATGTATGTCATACGCAGTTAGTGTTGTTGCAGATCAAAGATTATGAGAAGTAGATCCCTGTGAAAAGCCTCGGATTGAAATGCCGGAGTAATTTGTCCCCTTATTGCAGTAAACAAACTCAAGTGATGTTTGATCAATAATTCAAAGCAAAGATGAAAATTCTCAAACCGTGAAGAGCCAGATTGTTCACCACCCACCTCAGCTGGACCCATCCCAGCAGATATTACTTTATATTTCATCATCCAGGGCTCTGTCTGTCTGTCCGTCAGCCAGCTGTAGGGTTGACTCACTCGTGAACATGCTGGGCTGTGATTTCTATAGTAACATGTAGTGGTGTGACATTAACATGCATGGCTGGGCTCCTCCTTGGCTCTCCTCTACATCTTCCATCGCCCACTCACTGCATCCCATCTTCGTCCCTCCCTCCCTCGGCTCACGTTTTCAACTGCATCCCCGTTCTCCATCTTTCTCCGTCCATCCCCATGCCATCTTGTTTGCCCCATCTCCTCCCCCACTTCCCTCTTCTCTCATTCTCCTCCACCCCCCCTGCTTTTCCCTCCCTCTCCTCTCCTCTCTCTCTTCCATCCTTCCACCTGATCCTGTCCTCTAGTCTCCTTGCCCAACCCCCCTCCCCATCCCGATTCCCAGAGCCCCTCCCTTGCTTCCTCACTTTCCTTTCTCCATCATCCACACACACACACACACACACACCCATCCCGCTGGTCTTTGAGACTGGTGCTGCTGTTACGCAACGCTGCTCCCCAGCATGTCGATGTGATCATTACGCAACATCTCCTACTCCTCTGGAATACTGATGAGCAGCAGGATGGAGGCAATGAAGGGACAGTAAAAAAACAAGCCGTCTGAAAGATAACAGAATCACGTGTATTCAGGGTGATTGTGCATGTGTGCATCAAAGATGAAGCTTAAGAATGAGGAGGACGTCTTCATTTGTCCACCAAACTATGCCCCTTTTGTTATCTATTGTTTCTTTGTCTCTCTTTGTACCTCCCATTAGAGCTGCTGCAGCTGGTCGATGACTCAGGCAAGGTCAAACCACGAGCCCACGTGTCATTAAATCCCAATTTATTTCATATGCATAATACAAGATACAGTTAGGACATGGTACTGCAGTTGCATGTATCTTATACGTGGTTAGGACAATACAAAAAACACTCAACATAATATTTTTTTTATATAAAAAGAGAAAATGAAGCAAAACACCACAAAACAAACAAAACTTTGAAAATGTTTTCAATAGAGACTTCAATATTTTTTCACGAGTATTGTAGCTACCTTAAATAGTAAACAAGGAGTGTCACCGATGCAAAGCACCCGAAGTCAGTTGAAAACAGGAATTTCAGCTGTAGGTGTCAATTTGCACCATCTACAGGTAAAGAAAACAATAGCACTTTCACACGTGTGCCACCTGCAGGCAGAGTGTTTCAACTGCAATTTTTAAAATACATTTTGTGTGACATTTAATATTTAATATTTTTAACTTTCATCATATCAACACTTTTGTTGTTTCTTGGTAAATTCATTCTTGACAGGTCAATAAACACTTTCAAGTTTCTGTCGATCAAGTGTACAAAGCTTTAAAATCATACACAGAGGTTACTATTACTGTGAAAATAAAATCATGTTTATATTTATATTTTTAGCTAACAGGTGAAGTAAGAGTCAAATAAAAAAGAAAACATCAGACACAAAAAAAACATGCAGTTGCACATTTATTGCCTGTAGGTGGCGACAGATCTACATCTGCATATCTAAACTGCTGTTAATGTTATTGTCCTTTCCTGGAGAATTTGCAGCCTGCTTAACATCAATGAGCAGGTTGCGCTATGCATCACAAAAAAAAAGAGAAAAAATTGCTACATACTGTATGCAACACTATATATTATCTTGATTTGTTGTCTTCTGAAAGTCTCTCTTGGTCAGTACCTTTAGTCAGCCTTATGCAGAACATTTTTAATTTAGTTAAAAAAATAACCAGAAGTTTGCATTCATCGACTGCATCGATGTATAAACAGCACAATGCAGTCAATGTCAAGTTTGAATGTCAATGCAAAATAAAACACATTGCTAAGAAATGTGTGTTATACTATCAGGAAACCAAAACACAGAATCTATCAAGAAAACACAAAATCACCAACTGATCCAGTGTATCTAGATATAGATCAATCTTTAGTAAATAGAAAACAATCCACACAGTGATCAAAAGATGCTGTTTTCAGCTGATGTTCGCCCCAAGGTCAAGCACTGGCTGCACAAGGATGGGTGGCTCTATTATGCATGTTTTAAACGCAGGACATCGTCGTAAAGATGTTCTGCTTTTTCTTCTGACAGAACTGTACAACAGACCATCAGCCTACCCATCCAGATATCTACTTTTCAGTGATGGTTTACAGACATAAGTACACTTGGTGTAAAATATGCAAGAGAAAGAAAAAGACAAGTTTACTGGGTTTCATGCATTAGGATCCTAGACTACAGAGGATCTAAACTGGAAGCACAAATGACTTTGGGGCATGTCTATTTAGTACATCATAGCAATTTTACATATAACATCATCACTGAAATAAAACGAGCATTACATAACAGAGTATTATTGCCACATTTATTTTCTTTCCAAGATGACGGCGATAATGAGCACAAGCCGACCGATCACAAAATCTGCATCAGCCAAAGACACTTGAGATATACTGTAGAGTCCCATAACAGTCTGTAATGTATTTACTAATTTAGACACAGACTCGGGCACTTTGGCAAAAATAACTCAATATTTCTCTTTTTTCGCCAAAATGTATCCAAGCTGCTTTTTATGTGCTCTCTGTTTCAACCAACACAACTTTGTAGCCCTACTAAACTGTTACCCATTCAAAATAGGAAGTGTTGGATGAGGTAAATAAGAGTGTGCCTTGTCCTCTGTGTGTTCACTTCAGACACATATTGTATGTATATTATAGAGAGGAAATAGAATCCCATAAAACTATATAAATCTGTTTTTAAAACAAACAGCCAAAAGCACAGTTTACCCATTGAATTCCCTGCATTGGTTTCATTAGAAGTATTGTTCCTCAAAAGGAAATAGAATTATCTGACATAATGTTGTACATCACAATCAACAGATGCATTATTACCATCAGAATAAATACAGCACTCATTGACTATTTGGCAAATATAAGGAATAATATTGGATCAATAAAGACACAGTCAGAATCCCTGTCTCAGGAAATAAAGACCATGAGACTGTCGTTTATTTACAAGGTTTAGAAGCAGTCAACTTTGGGCCTGCCTAAATGTTAAAACAACGACAACAACAAAAAGAATCAATCCAGCCATCACTACCCCACGATCAGTCAGGCAGTGGCTGTAGCGCCCTCTGCCTGCAGTGTGCAGTAAAATAAACATCCCTACATGTCAACATACCCCTCCACCTGTGAGGGCCCTGGAGATCGTCAGACAAAAACCTTCAACGGTAACGTACAGAAAAAAAAACTACAAATCTCTCTCCATTAGGGAAATCTAATCTAATCTGTCTCTGGAAGCTGATCTGAGGTTAATAGGAAAAGGAAGTAGCTTTAAACTGTAGGCCATGCATTTAGTTTTTTTTTCTCCCGCGACAAGCCACCACTGTGTCTCCCCCATTGGGTATGTAGTAAAGGTTTTACACTCTGTGATTTTTGAAGAAAAAAGTGCATAAATGGATTACACACTGATGCGCGCACATACCTCTGTGGTGCGGGGAGATAATTACATAAAACAAAGTTGAAACTACACTTGTGTGCGCTGAGGCGTCCATGTGGGTTACAAGAAGGAAGAACTGTGACTGTGAATCACGCCACTGTAACGGACTCCCGTCCTTTTCTCCTCTGCCGACCTGAGCTCTTTGCTTACTAGTACTACTCCTCTCTTACCCTGCCATGAGTTCATCAACATCCTTCGTCTGAGCCGGAGTATTTTAAAGGAAGTACAGACACAACAGACACCTAACATAAGTACAACACAAGGAAACGTGGGGGATGCCGAGTGTGCATCATTCTAAATACACAACTTCTAATGTATTCATGCTTTGGTCCACTAAGAAGAAGAAGTGCTGTGCAGTGATAAAAATTGATCTGTGTAGTATTTAAAAGCCTGTGATTCTTTTGTACCTGTCTACTCTTTTCATATTCCCTGACTTTATTTGAACCATCTTGAGACGGACCATATTCTACCATGGGAGTATCCACAATCGTCCCCTTCCTCTCTGAGTGTAGGAGCCAGGCGCTCTCCACAGGCCCTCCTGTGACCACCGCTCCCATCATGCCTCACTGCCTGCCAGTGTGTATCCAAAACACTCTTGAGTTTGACACAGTGACTGGCGGTCAGCAAAGACAAAACAGTGCAAATTTAGATTCCCTTGGTGTTTGTGTCGGTGTTGAATTCTGCGGGGAAGGGAGTTCTGCTTTTTGTCTCATTGATACTTTGTGTTTTGTTTTTTTTACAGTGGGCCGTACTTAGCCTCATATCGGGCCAGGATATTTTTGCAGCGGCCGCAGTCCTTACGCAGCTCAGCCACTTGTTGCCGCAGCGCCGCGTTTTCCCGCTCCAGGAAGGAGGCGCGCACTGTGATCTGGTTCTCCTTTAGCCGCCGTGCGTCACGAGAACGCTTCGCTGCCACGTTATTCTTCTTTCTCCTGGACCAGTATCGCTCATCCTGAGGAGATGAGAGTGAGAGTGAATGCAAAAAAACAGAGAGAGAAACAGAGAGCTGAGTATAATCACAATCTGTCTGGTATAAACATATCTCCCGCATATTTTATCTCTAATCCGCAAGCAATCACTCTGTTTGCAAATGCTTTAATCTTTACCAGGACTGAACAGATCACTGAGAGGTCTTACAGTTCAACTGCAAACATTTAATCCTTCAGTAGTAAATATGTAAAAATTTAAAGGTTTTTAAACCGTTAAGTTTTTTAATTTTATTTTTAATGTTTACTTATTGTATTTAAAAAGGGCAGTATGTACAGTTTAAATGTCACTATCTGATGCACTGTCTGTTGGCATGTCAAAACAAAGAAACAAAAAGGAACACACACGGCACGCAATACAAAGCTACACCCACACGATACAATGGTAGGGCTGAACAATTCATCAAGATATTATCACAATCACAATATGGCCCAGTGCAATACCCAGTCCAAGTCACAGCTGCAGTGTTTTGATAAGTTAAAATGTGTCACAACATGTCAATAAATCTGAAGCATTGTGGTGCCACTGGCCTACAAATCATATTGACGTAAGGTAACATGCTTGTTTTGGTATACATTTGCATGTTTTGCATCATTCAGCCATAGTTAATGGTTTTTTTTATTATTAAAAGGGTTTTGAGGGGAAAATCATAAATGGTTTAGCCATCATGTTTGATTTCTTTCTTTCTTTTAAATACAAATGTTCAGTCACTATGTCATTTACATTTCCTCATGATCAATGACCCAAACCAAAGTGAATATTAATTAATTAATATTATTAAGTATTAATTAAGTCAGCCAGTCGTCAGTTAGACACTGTACAAATGAATAAATCAGCCTACCTTCTGCTCGTCGGGAACAAACACCTTCTTGGCCTTCTTGATCATAGGCTGCGGTTTCAGCTCCTCCTCAGAGAACTTGTGTTTGCGCGGGTTGAACAGCTCTCCGCCCGGCACGCTGGACAGGACCAGGTCTGTGGGATCAGGCTGGAAATGAATGTCCACCTCAATGGCATCTGGGTCGATAGGGGAGGGTGTGTTACGTTCTGCAGGGTTACGTTCTGCAGGGACGGAGAGAACACTGCACACTGTAATCGAAATCAATGAGTAAAATCCTCTGTTAGGATATTCAGCGTCTGTTAAGGTGGTGTTGATGTTTGAGGCTGTAGTTTTGTTGTATATTTAGTTTAGTAGTAGATGTAGTAACTACATGACATGCAGCTGAATCAAAGGGCATGCTTTATAGGGCAATATTCAACTTCTAGATACAAAATGTAATAATCTCAAATAGCAGGAACTGTTTTTCTAGAACAGCAATGCTAGATTTAAAAAGCAGGAGGATAGCAAATATCAACCCCTATAAATCTGAATTTATCACCTGTTTGATTCTCTTCCACTTCTGCTGTTGCCTCCTCAGACAAAGACTCCTCTTCCTGTCCTTCCTCTTCCTCCTCCTCCTCCTCTTCTTCTTCTTCCTCTAGTTTAGCTGGTTGTAACGTAGTAACAGTCACTGTCTCCTCTGGATCTGAGGTGACTACAGAGCTGGTGGCGGCGTTGGACGGGGAAGATGCTGAGGCGGAGGCGGAGGCAGAGTTGGAGGCTGCAGCGGTGGCGGCGGCAGCAGTAGTGGCGGGAGGAGTAGTAGTGATAGTAGTAGCTGTAGCAGTAACCTTGGGGATGAATTTGCCTTTTCCTATCACTGAGCTGAGAGTCTTCTGCAGCTCCTCCTCCTCCAGGGTCACGGGGATCCCGTTCTCCAGCAGGAACTCATCGAGGTCCATGTACTCCAAGTGGAAGGTCTCCCCATCATAGGGGATGGTTTTATCCCAAATAGCTGGGGTCAAGGAGGCTGATACCCCTCCACCACCACCGCCACCTCCTCCTCCTCCTCTGGATCCTCCATCAGCACTGGCTGCCTCAGCCCCGCCTCCCTCCACATCCTCTGATGAGCACAGCTTCTCTTTCTCTATTTCTGCATTAAAGACAGGAGAGAGATGGAGTTCAATAAATGGCTGCATGCCGTGACATGTTTCCTTTAAAGGGGACACACACACACACACACACACACACGGGAAACCCAAGAACTAAATGGGAAGAGGCAGAATGGGAGATTTGTGTTGATGGTGAAAAAAATGAGTCACATCTAAAAAGGCTGTGAAGGAGTTTGGAGGTGAGAAAGTAGATGTTTGGATGAAATAAAAGGAGGGAGGGAAGAGGGGAGAGAAACACCTGCTCGATCCACTCATGCAGCCCAAAACACACAAAACACCTCCACATCTTATGTTACCTTAAAAACTGGAGACCAAATAACACCAGACTAATGTGCCTGATGAGAAGCCATGCAGTGTGTTTGTGTGTGAGCGTGTTTGCAGTGTGTGCGCTGCTTGCAGAGCTGCAGAGAGGAGCTGGAACTTTTTGTTCTTTTTTGTTTCCTTGCAGCCGCGGATCAAACTGACACACGGCATGTCCGTCCTAATCTCGCCTCATTAACGCCCATTGTTTTAATCAGTTATCTAATTGATATATGAGGTGTATATCATTAAAAAAACGGCAAATTGGTCGCGAGGCAGAACCAAACTGGGCTGCACTGTTTTTTATATTTATTTATTTAGTGTTCTTACCGTCGTCGCCTTCCTCCAGGATGTTAGGAGGCGGAATGTCCATGATCTTCTTCAGGACAAAGGGGAAGGACTTCTGCGGAGCCGCCGTAACGGTGTTACCGTCGGGCTGAAGCGCCGCTGTCACCGCGGCTTTGCCAGGCATTGTTCACTGCCAAGCTCCGAGCAACACCGGGGCGATGTTCCTGACGAGTATCGAGACCTGCCTCTTCCAATGAGTAGCAACAATAAAAACAAACGCGGCTCCAAGCTTGTGTCCCCGCTGCTACTATGTTTACGTCAGGCCTGTTTGTCAATATCAACGTTTGGATGCAAAAACAACACTACACAGAGCCCTTGTTCCCCTCGCCCACCGAGCGTGCTCATTGGATATTCATGAGTCGCTCGTCCCGCCTCCTCGTAGAATAGTAGCAGCTGATTGGCTGTCAGTGTTGTCCAGTACACGAACGGTTCTTTCTGTCTGTGTAGTAGCAGCAGCTCTGGTAGTAGCTCATTGGCCGGAAAATGCCCATATCGGGATCAATTCTCTACATAGGAGAACGTGAACCGCGGTAAGAACATACAGTCTCGTGCTGCCAGCATACGTTAAGATGGAACGTGGCAGTGCTCGCGCTTAAAGAAACACACTTAATCATGTGCACGGGTTAAACTGTGCACGCTCACTGTCGATACACCCCCCACGAAGAAAACAATACAGCGTGCTCGAGCGCAGATTCGTTCTATCCTGGACAAGAAGATACTCGTGGACAAACACGTGCCGCCGCCCTCACACTGCTCACGTGAAGGTACAATCTGTCTAGGGGCGTTCAGCAGCACGTGAGGGACAAGTTCAGCGGGCACGCGCCCAACGTTAGAGAACAGCAGGCACGAGATCCATATGTAACAGTACACGCTGTTTGTAAATAATACTACTTAGTGTATTTATATGAATTTAAATTCAATTATTTATACTTCCTAACAAAGTTATAATGTCAACAACATCTTAAACAGATTTATTTAAATTAAACGCTAGATTTTTTTGTGTTAGCTATCATTAATTTCACGTAACCACAACCTTTTTAATCACATACATTTTTAACGCCGTTTAAATCCTCCATATCAAACGCTAAAAGACGATTTTCTCACGTTTCCGTGCACGCGCGCCGCTATACTGCGCGCCACCATGAGCGCGCGAGGGTTGCCTCCTCGCTCGCCTCCTTCAAGCAGGACGTTTGGGTTCAGGAACACAATGTTCAAACCGCGCCTTCACCACTGATCTGTGTGTTTTTTCCTCTCACGTTCACCACAGTGACCACAGTAAACAACGTGCACTGTGTCTGCTGAGGGAAAGCCAGTGAAATCCCTGCTGCAGTAGTTTGAGTACAGAGTGGACTGAATACTAATAGACTGATAGAAGCTACTGTTTACACTCTAGTCTTATCTTAATTAGTTCAGTAATACGTCCAGTATCTTTACAGCCTTTGAGTTGCCCATTGTGATACATTGCAAGCAGGTTATACACCATGGTTCTTTAGCTATTTCATCAAAGAAATGGCAATATATTAAAAGCACTGCAGTGCCCCTAAGCAAGGCAGCAAATTCCATGTTGCAGCATTGCAGGAAGAATAATCTTTATTTATTATAAAGTCAATCTAAGGGCTTTGGCAAATGAAACAACACTTCTCTGTTGTGTAAAGTATATACTGTTTTAAGTAATACTAACAGAAACTGATTCAATGCAGGCAGATGTCAGTCAAACTGTACAGGAAAGCTGCTGCCAATTTAATTATAGAAACAGAAAGTTTTTCTTAGGATTTAATGTTTTTTTTTCTCCCTTGAAGATCATCTCTGGGTGTTCTTGCCACCATCTGCACATTTTTCATATTCCCACCGTTTATTTTGTCAGTGTTCATGCATAAATAAACTCTCAACCTGTTTATAATTACTATGCAGAATAACACTGGTGCAAAGCTTGAGACTCCCTCTTTGTCTGAATGATCAATACCAAAGTGTCAAGTGGCAGTGGAACTGGAGTCAGTCTGGCTGTGTACGTGACACAAAGACCACAAACCTTTTTTAAGCAGTGTGTGGTACCTCACTTGTATTTGTGAATAACAGTTGTTATTCTTTGTTACTTCCTAAATATCCTGCAGAGCATAATGAAAAAATAATAAATTCTTGGACTCAAGTCTGCTATGCAAGGCATGCAAACATCCGTTGGCCCTGTCTTAAAAAGGAACAGTTCTCACAATGGTGAAAACTGGTGTATTTACTCTCATGAAGCAGCCCAGACAGGAGGTGGCCTTGTGGTCCGACTGTTGTTTCAGGACAAATGAGAACAGGATGCATACTGCATCGAGCAGAGCGCTAGTGTTTTAACAGAAAATCCAAGCAATATTTCAGTGTCCACAGCAGGAGGGGATTTTGCTATTTTACAATGTTCACAAAACAGCACAGTACGAGTGTGTCGCATGACAAGGCAGTGCTGTGTACTTGGCAAACACCTTGGCTGCGACACAAAATAACCCAAAGATTAATCATCTGGTGCTGTTTACAGCCCTGATCAGATCATTGATTGTTTGATCTTTATACAATGAGCTGAGCAGAAGAGAGATTATTCATTCCCTGCATTAAAGAGTTTGCAATAATAACGATACATAAAAACAAAGAAATACACAACAAATAATTACCAGGGCTATACACAATCATTATTGACCGCAACTAAAACAAAGTGATCGATCAGTGTTACATTATTACCAGGCACATCAAAGATGTGCACAAGTGTGTGTCTAAAGTGACTAATTCAATCTAAATAAACCCATGAACCAAAAGCATAAAGTATAAGTTGGAAGGATGAATTTCATCACTGTGGCTGAGGGATGTAACAGCCTGCCATCAGTAAGAACAAACAAGTATCTCCCTGCTGCTTCACAGGGAATAAAATGCTATACCATCAAAGCTTCATATTTTCAGATTGTTTTAAAGAATTCATATTTTTTCTAGTCATCTTAGTATGTTAGAACTTAGTGGTATTGATCAGAGGGCCAACAGCCATAAGGCAAACCTATACAGTAACTGTGATGTGCATTTTGTCATGTCTGAAACATGCCCGTGAACTGAATTCAGTTCTACGTTGTAATATATTGTGGAAATTACCACAAAAACTCTTTATATCATGTGTTTGGACTATTTATTTACCGATGTCTAAATCCCTACATCATCTATCAGGGAAAGGGATAAGTGGTCCCACCGTCACTCCACCCAGCTGGATCCTTTAATAGTTTATACAGCCATGTTCAATTCTGCGGCTATATTTTTTAAATGAGGATATTTTGATTAATTTGGAAATCTGATCAACAACACGCGTAAGAAAGCAAGGGACATGCCTGTGTTTGTTGCACGTCATCTCTCCTCACTCTTATGACACCTTCTCTCTCTTCATGTCTTCCCGTCTGACTGTACTGTCAACCACTGAATGAAGACTAAAAAAAGTAAGCAAGAACGTATACATGAAGAACCGAGGGCACAAAGAAACTAATGATGTGATGAAACCATGAGTGAGGAATGTTTCAGCCTTGTTGCATCAGTTGCAGGCTGCTGTGTGACTGCATGGAGAGAAACTGCACAGACAGTTTGCTGACATAATGCAGATTCACTGCCTTTGATCACTTTTCAGCACATTTTAAAAAAGGATCAAAGCAGCTGGACTCATTTCTATACAGACCCGGACAACTTCAACATATGACCGTGATCATCTTTACTGCAGTAATCAGAGCGACGACGAGTTTCTGCTTACAGCAGGAGTGAATGTATGAAACCAGAGACATTTAATGCCATGGAAGTGAGGGTTGTAATGGGGTGGGGTAGGAGGGGTTACAATTGTTCATGCACCAGGAGGGAAGTTGTCTAATAGTTCTAATAACTTTACTAACTTTTGTATGAAAATCTATACTACAATTTACCTTTTAAATGCAGTGGAGTAGGCTATATGCAGCATAAAATGTGTATATTATAGTATTCAAGTAGTGTATAAGGATTTTAAAATTACTGGCAACCTTTACTTGAGCTAGTGGCAACACCTTGATGTAAAAATAATATATATATATATAATTACTGGGAATCTTTTAAATGGTCGAGTTGTAGACTACTTTACAGACTGTGGCGTGGTTTAATTACAAAAATGCATGGTACATCTTCCATCTTTAGTGTATTTGACTAGGCTATAAGTTGCATTAAATGTATACAACATTAAAGTAGAGTACAAACACCTTATGCTCTCACATTAGGATTGTAAGGGTTGCAGTTGCTCATACACTAGTTCTAATAACTTGAGGAGGATAACACCTTCAGTTTGTTATTGCAATACTTCCAACACTGCTTGACACAAGTTTCAGGAAGAAAATATTCTTACCGGTGTCATCAAAGCCAGGGAAGGAGAAGGGGTAGTCTGCCAGGGATCTGAGGAGACCAGGTGCATCACTCCTTTGGTTAGCCGTTGACATGATGCACGAGCTGTGAGAGCGACCAGCTGATGTCTGAGAGTCTAAGTGAAAGACGCGCGCTCAACTCCTGACTTCACTTTTTAAAGCAACTTTGCAGCAGGTCACATCACGGGTACCGCCTGTGCATGTGTGCAAACTGTTTGTGAGCACATCAAGCCACGCCCCCTTTAGAGCCTAGAGCGAATGGCAGTGGAGGACGCGCCTGTCAGTCACACCGCAGAGCCAATGAGAAAGCAAGAGGGGGCGGGCTGTGACCAATGATACCCGCAACAACAACAACCCTGTCCTGTCCTGCACATTTCACTCCACGCACGGCTTCACGTGCAGGAACAGATACCCACAGGCGACACGCGCCATCTAGTGACGTATTTGAGTAATGCGTTAGTGGGAAAGTATTAGTACTAATAGCACACTGTAAAAAAATAAATAAATAAAAATAAATAACTACGTGCAAGTAAGGGTTATATTATTAACGTTTTATTTGTAATTTGTTGAACAGGTAAGAGCTGTAGTGCAGTGGAGTAAACAGTACACCACTCCACCCTGAATTGTAAAAGTATAAACTACCTTTGAATGGAAATACTCTTGTATTCTTTTTTAAAAACTTTCTTTTTTATAGATCACAGGTGTCACTGGGGAAGCATTGCTTCACTTGGTTTGCTTCTCTTTTGGTTTAAACAATGAACAAAACTATTTGTCTCATAAAAATAAAATGTCCTTCCTGGCAACACCCTTCTCGAATTATGAAATAATATGACCCAAAATAAAACACAGATGTGTTCCCACCAAAAACGCATGCCTTTGCTGGAGTACAAATCAGAAGTGAATGAGTTTTTATTAATTTTATTTTTATTTGTGTTAAAGTTGAAATCATTTGTGGGGAGTGTTTTACTGCAGTGTTAAGGCTTTAAACTTTGGAATGAAAACACGTCTTAATAAAACGGTTTGCTCAGACTCAGAGGGGAAATGAACAAAAGAATAGAACAAAGTTTTTGTGTGAATATCACAAAAGGCAACATGTGTGATTAAATCTGAACAGTGTGTTTCTATTTGCTGTGTTTTTCAGAGTGGCACCAGCCTTACTCTCACAGCATGACGTACTTTATTACGGACAGTGACAAGTAGCTCTGAAAATGACCTTCATACTGTTAGAGGAAATTAAAATACTTACTGATTCAAAGTAAAGAGTAAATGGCACGTTTGGAGACTAATGGCAAATGTCTCCACAGTTTGGTTTTGATTTTTTGGTTTGGCAGTAAGAAAAAAATGGCTCACAAAATCAAATAAAAAAAATCTCAGCCCTGAAGTAGAAAGTTGTACTTCCCAAAGTTAACCTCATCTGGCATGATGAGCATGTCTTTTCTAGCTTTGGCAAGTGTCTGTCGCAGGAAATCCCGTCTCTCAGTCCATTCCTGCAACTCCTCCGGGCTGTGGGCGTAGTCGCAGCTCACACCATCAGGACAGCCACCATCCAACCTGTGGAACGTGAACATAACATGTTAATGAAATGTTTAATTTGATATCTTCAAATTTTACTTTGAACATAACAAAAGCCTTTTTAAGAAGGACGGTAGATATAAATCCAATACTCCTAATATCTGAGCATGAAACTCATAAAACTGCAGTAAAGTCTTGAACCCCAAATCTTCTGGACCAAACAGTACCGGTGGACCAAAACTTTACACTCTATACAGTATATAAATAGAACTACTATGTATAACAGCAGAACCACACATGCATGTCAATGCCTGCTGCTTTGGGACAGCAAAACTTAAATGTACAGAGTGTTCCTTGCTTGACACCACTGTGGCGTTGGTCTAATCCGACCATTCAGACTAGTTAGAAATACTGACAATAGTTGTGGATAGTTAGAAGTAACTTAACACCAGGCTGAAAAGCAGCGTTTCACTGTGCTGCCTGGTTTAAAGTTTCACCTCTGTTGCACCTGTAACCACACCCAACAGTGACATCACAGTGCACCAACACATCCAGGGGTACACGTCTACATCATTAGAAGATGATAATTGGAGGTCAGGAAAAAAAAATGATACTCTGTAGGTGTTAGGTTACTCTGGTGGACCGTTCTCTCCAGCTGGTCCTGTGATCTATGCCAATAACACCCCAATACTGAAACCCTAACCAGCTTTTTTACTGACTGAATCCAAAAACAGGAAATCCAGAATCCAGGAAAAGGTCTTACTTTGGGCAGATTTCAAAGCACCTGCCAGGAAAACGGTAACTCCACGTCAGAGCTTCGTCTTCTCCCTCACAGCTGAACACTCGGTCCTTGTGCTTCTCAGTAGAGATGTGCTGCTGCCACTGCCGCTCACTGTTACTGTGCCTGCCACACAGACGGCAGTAGTAGCCACTCTGAAATACAGAAAGGAAACATCATTTTTGGCTTCTTCTCACAGATGTGTAGTCAGGAAACACCACATGTCTAAGTGTTAGTTTGGTGCCAGTGCAGCTGTTTGCGCACCCACCACAGGTTCGGCATAGTCAGTTGGCATGACGATGTATTTCTCTTCTGTGGCGGGCTGGGCTAACACGGCTCCATCTGCTTGGCGGTGGTGGGTGTTTGAAGTCAGCCATATGTCATATATCTGCTGCATGTCACGCACTGGAGGCGCAAATATAAATCTGTTATCACTTTGTCTCTTCAGAGCCGGAGTCAGACGATAAAGTCGAGTGAGTGGAGTAAACTATAATCTATTTTAATAACTCACAGTCATTATTCTTCATATACATCCACATCTCTTTCTCTTCTTGGCTGTGAGCAAAGGTGCATTTTCCAGTGTTACATTTTCGTTTCTCTAAAATCTGGGAACACATCTGCCAAAAAGAAAAAAACAGATCACAATGTGCCGTACAAACTTTCAAGAGACACCGTAACCTGCGCCAACAAGTTTCATCTTTAAAAGCAGCAAAATATACAAAACATAGTGAACACAAAAAGCAAGAAATGTAAGAACGGCTGGTGAAGACTCAAGAAAGTGAAGTGCTTGGCTGAAACTACTTGTTTATTTAAAGTGCATGAAAGCAGAGGAAGCACACTTACATAATACTGCAGGGGGGGGTTCTTGTTATGAGGCAACGGTCGGACCTGAACCCATTTACTTCTCTCTGACATGACAAGCAGTATCCATCTGTCCTTAGTCCACCTGAAGATCAAGAGAAGGACAACGGCTGAAAATGAGACAGCTGCCAATCCCTGATACGAGGCTGCGATTTTGCAGGAACGCGTGAGTTGATATTAACGTATAACAGGGTAACTGATAACACGACATGGCTATGTTTATAGATGACTTCTGTAATTTAAGGAACAAATTATTAAATACAATTACACAAACATATTGTTTGTACTCACGGGTGCCGGGCTTTGGCAGTGCAGTACTTGAGGGCTTTGTCTGGTTCACTGATCCGACCGTCCCGCCAGCACTGAGCACAGGCCATCTTCATCTCCATGTTCAGACTCTTCCCACCTCCACCTGCGCCTCCTCCTCCTCCTTTTGGTTTACCCACACCTCCTCCAGAAGGCAACTGCTTAAAAATGAAAATAAGTTTAAGTTGGACAATTGTTGCATGAATTTTTATGAAATTGCACATGTACAATCTGGTAGTATATGCAATTATTAATTGATACATTTTAAATTAAAAGATCTGTAAATTACAAAAGGTGAAAGATTCCAGTCCAGCAGTGAGGTGGTGTCACTGTGGGTTTGATACATTTACAGAAATAAGAACAAACAAAGGATTCTGGACAAGCTGACTGGACAACAAGCTGCGATAAGTCACAGGAGAAACATTGTGTTGTTTTAATAAAATTATAGAAACACTAAAAATAAAAACTTCCTTACTTTATTTCCTTTCTGTTTGCCTGAAAGTTTCTCCTGCTTCTCATTATACTTTGCAGATACTTTCACAATCTCATCAGGGCTGATACCTGTGAACAAAAACACAAACATTTATTATTTCTAATTATTTTCATTATCATTTATAATTATTGTTTTTACAACACGGACTCTTTTTGGATTGGACCTGTTGTTTACATAAAAATATTGATTAGTGCAGCTTTAACTGTGTTTCCACCTAATCCTGTTTTAATAAGAACCTTACGTTTTGCCATCGCACCATCTCAAATGAATAAAACCTGTATGCGCTGACCTGTGTCCCGCTGCACCCTCCAGGTTTTAAACTCTATGACGGAGTGGGCAAAATGGCAGCTGTCCTTTCTCTCACAGCCACACCGGATCTCGTGGCGGCACAAATCCAAGTAGCACAGGACGCTCAGTGGACGGACCTTACTGTAGTTCACACAAGGGCTCCTCACCATAAAGGCCAAACACCTGACAGGCAGAAATCAAAGTGCGTTTAAAGAAAACATATAAACTCATGCGAGTTAAAGAGTTAGAGAAATGAGCGAAGGTAAGATGACGTTTATACATATGCTGTAAACAGGCTCACTTGTTGGCATCGAAGGTGTGGCGAGCGTCCAAGTTAGAGCAGATGGTGAGATCGTCTTTGCCGCGCTCGCTGATGATTCTTGGTTCACTGTCAAAACATTCCTAGAGGCGGAAAGACAGAAAAAAGAAATCAGAAGAAATAAAAATAAAGAAAGGCCGACATATTTGGAGATTAGGAGGATGACTGTCTTAACAAATTAACATCTGTGAATAAATAAATAAGAATAAATATCAACAACAACTTGATGAGCGCACTAACCTGACAGAGGAACATGAACACGCCCTTGTGTTCCTGTAGAAGGCGGATGATGCTGATCACAGGGTCCAGTTTGTCAGCTGTGGTTTCAAACAGAAGGTTTCGGTCCAGCGCCCCCTTCCTCTCTTCCGTCCAGACGTCGATCTCCAGCTGGTTGTATGCAAACGTGCATTTCTCTCCGTACCTACACACGCCCAAATCACCCGACTTCAGCAGCTCTGACATGAGAAATGAACTCATTCAGTAACACATCCACATAAACACAGCCACATTAATAATCACTCATTTTAATTAAGTTCCCTCTTTAAGCATCCACCCGCTGGAACGTCAGTAGTTCTGGTCAAAGTGAGAGTTGCTTTGTCCGCATGGAAAATGAGCTTACTCCATAAGACTACGAGGTCATATCAAGAATGATGCTTGTAAATCTGCCTTCTCTGACACAAGTACGATGAAACTCAAAAACATGGTTGAAGTCAGTGGTTTTGATGGGAAGAACCAAAAAATTCAAAGAATTAGAATTAATTTTATACCAACTGCTGAAAATTTAAAGTTAGAGAATCACAGAACTCTTTAGTACCAAACCTCTGAGCATCATGTGTATCTGTAACAAATTACAAATCCCATCTAATACTTGTTGACATATCAGCCCGCACCAAAGTGTTGGATCAACTGACAGACTGCGATTGTGAATCCATGGTGCAATGCTGCTAGAATGCCTAAAATCTGTTCTGTATTCCTCAAACTATCCACAAAAGAATCTGGTTTGGCATCAGTACTGAAACTCATCGATATCAGCAACCACGTGTTAAAAAATTCAAATTCTAGTTTGAAGCTCTCCCCTTTTTCATCCTGTCAACAAGTAACTATGAGTTACGACTCAAGGTCAGACCAAGAGTGCAGTGAGTAATGTGTGTAAACTCCTCTTGTTTCAATACAAAGGTCAGTTACAGGAATGAGCTTGTTGAAGCTCTGTCTATTCAGTTACATTAGATTCTTTTCGTTTTCTATCACAACATTTTTTTTGGGGGGGCATTTTATTTGCACTTTCCAACTTTGTCCCTCAAATGAGTTGAACTCTGTGCAGCTATGTTTGATTTGAAATCAGTT
This sequence comes from Collichthys lucidus, assembly GCA_004119915.2. Lineage (NCBI taxonomy): Eukaryota > Metazoa > Chordata > Actinopteri > Sciaenidae > Collichthys > Collichthys lucidus. Next base: position 7,655,452 of record CM014100.1, read on the forward strand.
TTACTACTTTAACAATCAGTGAACAACGAATACCAACAAACCAGTTCGCCGGATGAGATCCCTGATATAAATGATCCCTGATGATTTAGAGATTCTTACCCTTGCAGAGTGCAAACGGCGCATTGAAGGAAGTCCAGGTAGGAAGCTGTCGTATTCTGGTCCACTCTGAAGGACGACCCGACTTCCGTCTACATAACAGGACGTCTCGCTTACAGCTGTGGACCAGGTCTGGCTTGTGTACAAAACTATATATGCCTTGACCTGAAAATGAAATAAATATATTCAACAGAACTGAAAGGTAGGAGTGGATGTTCCTCACATCCTAACCAGTTATCACCAGCAGCACCAACAGTTAGTACGAGACAGGACTGGATGGTTAACGTACCTAGGCGAGGGAAACAGGAAGAGCAGGCCTGCTTGAACTCATGGGTGGATGCCAGTGCCTGGCTGTGCCGCTCCTTTGTTGCCGCAGTAAGAATAAGATTTCAATTAACGCTAACAAGACAAGGCAAAAACAAGAGTGCAGGCACCACAAGCCAGAGAGTCAGTCTTACTTTGTAGTTATTCTTTGGAGGTCGCATTGCTGGAGCTGCAGCACTCAGAGAGCCTGTGATACCTGAGGAAATAAATGACAGATCATCTCACTTTGCACCTGTATGGTACATTTCTCACGTAACTCGACATAAACGTATGGACAACAGTTTTGTAGACGAGTCATGGCATGCTTAAAGTGTCAAAAAAAGAACAAGACTTCTGCTTTGCCAATGATATAATAAGTCACCCACAAATTATAATTACCAGTGGAGCTGAAGTTGGAGAGCAAGTCCAGGCCTGTTCCCCTACTTGAGATTGCTGGCAAAGCTGCTGCGACACCTTCAACTAAGGGGAACGGGTCCAGGGCATCAAGGGAGTCGAGCTGGTCCACGGCTTTCACGCTATGTTTAAGGACATCACTCAGACCACCTGGATCAGAAACAGGCTCCACAGCATCAAGTTCATCTAGCAAATCATCAAGGGACTTTTCCCCTGCACCCAGTTCTGCTTTGTGCACATTCTCGACAGCAGCACTTGTAGTCGTATCCGAGAAGTCATCCAGGGAATCGAGGCCATCCAGAGCATCCAGTGTGGTGGAGGTCAGTCCTAAACTGAGAGCGCCACCTCCAATTGCAGAGGTCGAGAGCTCGTCTAAGGCATCCAGTGTCGCAATTGTGGCGCTTTGCCCACAACCTGAAAAAGAGTCCAGGGAGTTGAGTTGGCTGACAGCAGGGCTGAAGAAGGCCGGCGGGAGCTGAGGTGTCGGGGCGGGCAGGACGGAGGGAATAGTGTGTGCGCCAGGAGGAATCCTGCTGGGAAGTGAGAATGCTGCCTGGATGATGGTCTGGAAAACAAGAAGAGGGAAACCTTAGTGAAGAACTACAAAGCCTCGGATTAAGAACTAGATTAGATGGTAGTTGGGAAACATCAATATCACATTGATTAACACCTAACACTGCAGTTTCCCTCAGCGCTGTAGGTTTTTAGTTTTTTTAGCTTATTGTTTTAGTTTCACGCCACACAAACTTTCATCAGAATTGTTTCTAGCTGTGGTACGCAGCTGGGAAATCTTTAACAAACCCACTGTACACCACCTGACCAACACCAAATATCAAACTGACAATGTTCGCTGGTGAAGAAAGTGGAACATCTAGCTCAGTAAGTGGCAGATATTTCCCTCAGGGGTTGCTGGGGACCAACATAGAGCCAACAATGTCTGCTGGATGTTTGCCAACATGTTGCCACATTAAGTTTCTATTGTACTCATCACAACATGTTAAGACAGCCTGTTCAAATCTCTTAATGCAGCTTTAAAGAAATATATTCCTCTATATATTTTAGAACATTGTACTGTTTTGAGTCTGGCATCGTCTGTTTTTTTCCCTGCAGGACACGTTACTCATATTCTCCAAGACAAAAAGCAAACAAATGCTCATTATCCATTTCCCTGTTTGCTCATAGTATTTGTTTTTTGTGGGTTTTATTTTCAATCGAGTTCATTTTATTTGGCAGAGCAGCCGGATCTTAAAATACAGCTAGATATAGATATCTGCGCCTGCCACTCAGAGACAACACGTAACAATAACTTAATTTTAGAAAGAGATGAAAAGGTCAAAGACATTTTCTGTGATTGATTAGCTATCCGAGGCAAGACTCGACTTTTAACTGTGGTGCACTGAAATTAAAGATTTGTGTTCCTGGTGCCTTGGACAATATTAATGTATTATTAACATGCTCATTCCACAATCAACCTTCACTCCATTATCAGTGACAAACGTTAGTTTACGGGTGTGCAAGGACAAACAGATTTTTTCTTTACCTCAGCTGGCTCCTGCTCATCGAGTAAGCTATCCAAGTCTTCTCCCATCAGCTCAGAGTCCAGACTGTCCAATATGTCAGGTACTGTGGAGGAGACAGGGACTGAGGAGGGAACTGAGGACCGAGGCATGCTGGGAAAGCTGACTGAAGGGAAGCAGGAGGGAATCGATTTGTACAAACTTTTCAAGAAGTTAATCATGACCACAAACGCACAAATACGCATGCCCGCCTGGGTTGTAAATGCAAAACAACTGCTCATGTCAAAGTCAAAGAATTCATACCTGGTGCAACGCTACGCAGAGGATTCATACCGTTCCCTAAAGGAGCACCAGACACCTGGAAAGGAGAACAAAAAGAGACATTTTAAAATAATCAAGCAGAAATAAAAATAAATATTTAAAAAGATCCAAGTTTATCCAGAAGGATGAGTAAAGGCTCTAAGAGGAAAACCGAGGATTCTGTGATATTAAAGGTTTTTTTAAATCATGATCTAGAGAAATCACATATTCTTTATTTTGTTTAATTTATCTTTCATGTTTAATGCATGGTGGGGAATATCAGAGAGTATTAGATTAGATGTGGAACTTGCCTTGATGGCTTTCGCAGAGGTGTTTCCATTTGTGACATCTCTCGTGATCAGTGAGTCTTCCTGGGAAAGAAAGACAAGGTAACAGACTGGCTATGACAGCAAACTGAGGACCAAACGAAGACACTGTGATGATGTATACCAAGATAATAGATGATTCAGAGATTTTTATTGAGCAGAAATACCACTGTATCTAGTTTTAATATCTCTGGATACTACTGCATTTCACATTTAATTTCTCAAAAACATTCTTGATTTGTAAACTATGATGATCTTACTAACCCTCGTGCTGACGTAGGGTTTGCGATTTTTTAGTTGTAGATGGAAGGCCAGCTCCTGTGCGAGTTCATTCACCTGTTTGTCCTGTCAACAGAAAAGAAATAATCTAATGGATTAAAGGGAGACACAACTTTCTTTGTAAAAGCAAAAAAAAAGGATTGAGATTATGTCATTGAGATGAGTGTCCAAGCACTAGGAAAACTTGAACCGTCATGAATGCAGTGAGATGTGGCTGAAAGCTCAGGAAACAAGACAGAATGGCTGTAGACTCCAGAGTATTGGACAAATTGCAACATTTAACCAACTGAAGAGTCTAGAAAAAGTCAGGTGATCACAAAGTTCATTAAGATGCCTGATGATATTCTAAACTGGACCAAAGTGGTGGACCTAGAATGTGCTAGTATGATTAAATACCCAAGAAAGTGGACCTTTTTTTTGTCAAACTGATATTTCCAGGGCCAATAATGAACCTTTTTCTTTGACCTATCAGCATCGACCCTCCCATTCCTCTCCTCCCTTTACCAGACGAGTGATGAGCAGACAGTCCGTGGTGCAGTTGTAGGCCTCCTTGTACTTCCCCAGCTCCTTCAAACATAGTGCCTTCCTGTAGAGCGCCCTGCGGCTTTCCTTACACACTTTCAGGGCGCTGTCGCAGTCTTTCACACCCAGGCCATATTCCCCCTGTGGAAAAACATGTGGAGGACATTGTAAAAAAAAAAAAAAAAGGGGTATGGAAATAAATCAAGTAAAGGCAAACTTACATATAAATGAGGTAGAATTAAACCAGTTTTTATTTTAATGTCCAGCTTAACAAAAAGAACATATATATATAAAATGGTAAATATCAAGACACAAGCACAAGAACAGAACGAACAGAACAACAAGTTTTCTTTGGCATGCTCAGTCGCCTGGTACTGATTATAAAACACATCTAAATGATTTAGTGCAGGTCAAATTCCTGTTGGGGCAGTCAATCAGACTGGTATTGTTTTAGAAGCAGCTTCATAGTTCGGGTGGTTAAGACGGAAATGCCTTCAATGTTAAAATGACAAAACTGCAAATCATATACAGAGTTTATCGTCCTGTTATTTATTTATCTGTTTATATATCTGTGGTGCAGTGATAACTTTTCTTCCCATCACATTCTTAGCATTGTCTAAAAAGTTTAAATTAGCTTATGTCGTTGCATTGTTATCAGTGCATTGAATTTGTTTGTTTTTAGAAATATCTTTTAAAGACTTTTAAAGTCTAAACTAAAATGTTGTTTTTCTGAGTGTAGATGTTTCCGTGTTGACTGTCGGTCAACAACTGGCTTGGCTGTATGATCAAGGACACAGACCTCTGGACAGCCACGTTAACCCTTACCTACCTCGGTGAGACGATCACCAGCTTGATATCATCGGTTTATTTCAATAAGAATTCACCAGAGCCCAAGATGACCTCTTATGAGCAAACAAGACAAACAGTCGTATTAGCAGCTGCACAAGGCCGAACCTCGGCACAGCGATGATTTGACCTAAATGCTAATGTCAGCTTGCTCACAGTCATTATGTCGTTAACAGTCCTTAAACTTTTTACCTGCTAAAGATGTTCAGCATCAATTTCAGTGACGTAAAGATGAGCATGTTTGCACTGAGGACAGTGGAGGACGATGGGAATGACATTAGATTCGATAATTCGAAATGTTGATGATGGCACTGGAGATCAAATTAAGGGATTACCAGAGCTCTTCCACAAACACCTGAGCCAAATTTAAAGGCGAAAGCTGCTGAGACAAATGCCAACATCCTTTTGATGCGAGAGCAAACTTCAGAGGATTACTAAAGTCATTCAGATCCATCCTCTGCGTAACTCAACAGTGAAAGGAATGTATAATTGTCTTCTTGATAATCACGTTCCTGTGCTTTGTACTATACTGCTCTGGTATTTACTCCTGATATTCCTCGGCCTTCCCTTGAACTCATCCCTGCATGACTCTTATCATATTGGTGAAGGTCATGATTCTTATTATACTGATGAATCGTCTCTCCCCGTCTTACATCATTCTTTTGTAATGTGTAAAACTATTGGTGGTGAAATGCCCTGCGTTGTATTTTATCTGGACTTTATATGCAGCTGCTAGTGTGGCTAATAAAAAGCCACTTCAGCCTGAAAAGGGTCCAATTATATCAGCCAAGTACAACGAAAGGGAACGCCACCACAAAACATAAATACAGGCAGGAAAGGAAAGGCACTGATGCTCGCTGTTGCAAATGAACTGCTAATGTGTCTCACCATGCTGTGGTAGGCTGCGGCCCGGTTCACATACAGACTCTCCAGCAAAGCCTCAGGGATCCCGAGATCCTCTGTTGCAGCGTAGCACGAGACATTCAAGCCTTCGCTGAACTCTTTCACAGCCTGCTCCCACTCTCTGTCTCTGAACAAGGCGTTGCCCTCATCGAGCAGGTTGCACACTAAGTGGGTCAGGAAATCCTGGGAGGAGGGAAGGAAATAAGGGGATGAGATTCTGGTGGTGTGTCACAATATAACCCCTCAGCTCACGCTTTTTCTGCCCTGTGCAGAAACAAGTTTTAGGAATGATTTGGCAAGGCTACAGTACACATGGGCATAGACAGTAAGCACAATACCAGGACATTCACAAGGAAGAGTTGGGGAAGGGAGAGAAGGATTCAAGATTAGAAACATTAAAAGAGTTGGTAGCATAGTGGGTTAAGCGGCCGCCCCGTGTGTGGAGGCTACAGTCCTCGCTGCAGCTGGCCCCGGTTCAAATCCTGCATCGGACGGCGTGTCACTCCCCCTCTCTCTGCTTCCTGTCTATCTTCAGCTGTCCTATCATTAAAGGCATAAAAAGCCCAAAAAAGTATCTTAAAAAAGAAACATTAAAACAGTTGAGTAAATCAAACTGTTCAACAAAACACAGTGCAGGGACATAAAAGTCATACTGCTCCCATCGGGTCACAGATAATCTCTTAACTAAAACACCCAGATAACCGCATGTGCTGAGAGCTCTACAGATGGATATAGGTTAATAAATGTGCTGTACTGACTGTTTAATTTTGTGGTTGTGTTGTGGTGTTTAATGTATCTGTGCATTTATGTATTTATGTGAGGCTTTGTACAGACTGTGGCTACAAATTACTATCTGTCTGTCTATGGTCAGATAGATACAGACCCTGAAGTCACCCCTTTGTATCTTGTAAGAAATAACGTGAAGTTTCAGCAATTAATAAGTTAAAACATGACTGAGACATGACTTTGTGAGGTTGTACTTCTGGCACAGTGTTGCTTTGAGCTACTACTACTAGAAAAAACAGAAAATACAGTTGAGCCAAATGGGAAGAAACAAACAATCAGCCTAGAGTCTATCCAGGTGGATTCATGTGACAAACTCTGATACTCTACTGTTCTGTTCTGGCTTTGTTTATTTCATGTACCCAGCTTCTAAATCTGAGTCTGACTTGCAACTTATGCTGCAAAACAGTGACAGGAAGAAGTTTATTAATTTGGTTTGTGTATGATGGTTTGAGAGAGAGGAGAGCAGTTGTCGAGTGACTTAGACAGTGAATGAGAGTGAGCGAGTGCAGGCATTGATAAAGCCGGTTAATCAGTGAAATAAAAAGTTATTTTCTGATTGTTTCACAGCGGTTACTTTCAGCACAACTCTGCGGCGATTCGCCTGATCCTGCCTGAACGTGTTTTGAGTGCGAATTTGAAAGTACCTTTTTTTTTTGTGCAAAAGTAGGATGTGGATTTTGACCACAACGGGCCTGTCTGGACAGGAGGAATGAAGAAAATGTAAGAAGACAATCTGTAAAATATTTGAAAGTGATGCCAGGAAAGAAAAGACAAAATAGTTTAAGCGTGAAACATAACAAGAAAGCAACAACTTATGACCCAGTGACTGGAGATCATAAACAGTGCAGAGTGAAGGGACAGGAGACGGGAAACAGACATAACACTGTGTTTGTAATGACAGCGTGTACCTGGTAGCCCTCAGGGTCCGGATAAGCCAAAGAAGACCTAGAACACAAGACGAAGAGAAGAAGAGGCAGTATGCATATCACTGATATGAGTCATTCAAGGTCAGAGGAAGTTTCACTTTCAATGCGGCCTCATATAATAATAATTAAAAAAAAACAAATCTCACTGTATAAACGCCAGAGATTTGCTGATCTCCTCTTTGCGTTTCTGTCTGGCAGGATCCATGGCGTGCTGACTGGAGAGAAGACAAACAGAGACATGTGGATTAGTAACAAAACAACTCATATTTTCTGATTGTTTGCATGAAAATGTGTCTGATGCGCGTCCACCACCTCCCACAAGAACCAGCTCTTCGTGACAAAGACCCTCACTGAGGCTGTGTTCATGTTTATTCATAACATCATTTTTATTCATAACAGGCAGCATAATAACATGCAGCATAAAAACAACAACCCCCCACCTCCTCCTGACTCTGCATGTTTTTAACTTCAGACACACCTACCTGATGAGTTTAGGAAGTTCATTGAACCGGAGCAAAGTTTAAAAGCGTGTTTGTGTCCGATGCATGGAAGAAGAAGTCGGGGAAAGTCTCAGCTGATGACGGGCTGTTGAACATCGAGCCGAGGGAGGAAGCAGAGACCCGCCGAGGCTCAGTGTCTCACTTCACCGGGTAAGTTTCGATTCCCCGGAGCTCTCACAGCAGCTCACGTCCATCCATGAGCCAGCTGCAAATCTTCCTCTTCTTCTTCGTCCGCATAATATCAGCAGACTGGCTGTCTCTGTGTCGGTGCGGCGCTGCCACCCACAGGTCGGTCTCCTATCATGGCGGTGCGTTCAAGGACCGGCTGTTTTTGCTTTCTTTAGCATTTCCCAGAGATTATATTAGATTATATTAGATTAAATATACTTTATTCATCCCACCACGGGGAAATGTACTTGTTACGGCAGCAGAGGAAAGTGTAGCATACATTACAGAATTAGAAAAAAAGTAGAAAAGGCAAAAACAAACAAACAAAAAAACACAATAAACAGACAGAAATATCTATAACCTACACAATAAACACGAAAAACGATCGACCTTCAAACAGACAAGTACTGAGGACAAAAGTGGCATGATATGAAAAACGAGTATTGTAATGTAATGTGACTATAGTGTAAGAAATATTGCAAAGAAAGTTACCATGATACAAATAATAATATTATTGCAAGAGTAGTGACCATAATATAAATAATATTACAAAAGTAAGTGACTGTGATAACTGCAAGGTTTAAATGAAATAAAAATGTAAAAAGGGAAGGGTACTATAGTACTATGGAGTACTACATAAAGTAAAATACTGTAAAATAATTTGGTTATTCTTCCCCACCACGACATAACATTACAGACAGTATTTATGTAGTGTGCTTTGCAGAAGCAACTGAACGCACCGCTGTAGTCCTAACTGAACTACAAGTCCCTTGTCCTCCAGCTCCGCGGTCGTCAAGTCAGTCAGTGTGCTGCTGGATTCGGTTTGAACGTCAGGCGTGAGCGGGAGCAGTGGACCGGACTGGATTCAGTCAGCACAGCAGCGTTTGTGGTAACGACTGTATTCATTTCTACCGGGTGTACTTCAAGTAACGGGTTAGAGTTTCTGTAATAACGAGTTCAAACCGAGGACCGGAGCCGTTAAACTAACCGCGGCGCCAGTTTTCAGAGGCCACGCGCTGCCTGTCACACCGAACGTTACCCGTGCTAGTTAGCCAGCTAGTTAACTACCTAACTAAACTTTCCGTTTGTAACCACCGGATTAAACTAGTTAACGTTTACCGAACAGAACCGTTAGTCAACAACGGCTCCACCGCGCGCCAACCGGTATGTTGTTTGCAGGCGTGCGTTAGCCATTAGCTGCTAGCCGGCTGCGTACAGTTGGAAATCTACCCCAAAACAAAAAAATTTAAATCTGAGTCAAAGTCAGTGTTTATAAAACTTAACTTAACTTTCATGTTTTTGAGTCGAGTTGATTTTCAAACAAGATGTCATCTCATTTCTTGGGGCTTGGAGTTCCCTTTAAACATGGTTGGCCTGGCTAGTTTATGTATACAAAGAAGATGGGGTTTATCCCTAAACTGACGTTAAGATTAAATATTTCCCATCTGTTCAGCACACAAAGAAATGTATCCAAATACTGGTTAAATCTGACTTACTCTGCGGTGCCATACAGCAGATGTAAATACTGTTTTAGGGTGGATTGTCTCTCTGCTAAAATAGCTCTTTCAGCAGTTTCTGCCTAGTAGCAAGGTGGACTGAACTTTCCAGAAAAACCTGATTGTTAAAGCCACAGTTATCACACAGAACTGTGTGTTTTTGGAGTTTAAACAACTTCTGTTTTGTGGTTGTTTTTATTATTGAAGTAAACAAGTGGACTGTCATAAAGCAGAATATAAAGTAAGTCATGTGTTTGTCTCTCAGGTGTCCTGATGGCGACAGACATTGTTGCGCAGTTGGCCGACTCTCTGGCCAAGACCGGAGTAGCCGAAGGAGAGCTGAGCTACAAAGGCCAGGGAAGAAAGCTGGACGATGCCCAATCAGGTGAGCACACTTAGTGCCCCAGAAACCCTGCCTGTAAGCCTGTGAGGCTTATTTAGATCTAATGACTGCTAAAACACACTAAAGTCTTGGTTGTAATGACCTTTCTCATCTTTTTAGTGGAGGACATGGTGAAGGAGATCCAGGACTTCAAGGGTTTGCAGGCTCTGAGGTTGGAGGGAAACACTATAGGTGTGGAGGCGGCACAGGCCATCGCCAAGGCCCTAGAGACAAAGAGCGAGTTCAAGGTCTTTTTTTTTGGTCATTCTCATTTTGAATCGTGAAGTCAAAAGTAACAAATTTATTTTTGAAAAGCTAGAATCAGGACATGACGAGTGAAATGATTCTTTAGTTTTTTGAAATAATAGAATATATTGAAGTTTGTCTCTGCACTGACTTTGACACTGTATCTTCATTCTCTCTCTCAGTGCTGTTATTGGAGTGACATGTTCACAGGTCGCCTGCGCTCTGAGATCCCACCTGCTCTGGTAAATACACTTCTTTCCTTGACATTTTTGTCCACGTCAAAACACGTTGAAATGTTTCACAATTTTCCATCTCTGGTTCTTGAATTATTACGCGTCTGTAACCGTTTCTGCTGTCTTCGTTTTGGCCTACACACCCTAACAATTATTTGTCTGTTTCTGCCGTGTTTTGTAGAACTCACTGGGCGATGCTCTGATGCTGGCGGGTGCCAGGTTGACTGTTTTAGACCTCAGCGACAACGCCTTTGGACCAGACGGGGTAAAGGGCATCGAGAAATTGCTCAAGAGTACTGCATGCTACACATTACAGGAGCTACGGCTCAACAACTGTGGCATGGGCATCGGAGGAGGGAAGGTAAGTCACACGAACATCTTCTTAAGTTGAGGCATGTCTCCGTCTCTATGAATGTCATCAGAGTTGAACACGTCTCTCTTTGTGGACTCTTCAGATCTTGGCTGCATCTTTGACCCAGTGCTATAAGAAATCCAGCGCAGAGGGCACACCCCTCAGTCTGAAGGTGTTTGTTGCAGGGAGGAACCGACTGGAGAACGACGGAGCCACCGCACTCGCTCAAGCCTTCCAGGTACAGGACTAACTGTAACTAAGTGTTTTGGAAAAACATCCACCACTGACCCGACTGACTGACTATTGTGGGAGATTTTACCACAGCGTGCCTTCCCGGAGCACTTACTATTACTAGTATAATTCATTTTAAATGGTGATCTCAGACCTTTATTTGTTTTCCTAGTTGATGGGCAGCCTGGAGGAGGTGAACATGCCCCAGAATGGCATCAATCACCCTGGTGTGACAGCCCTGGCCACAGCCATGCAGCAAAACACGGGCCTCCGCATCCTCAACCTCAACGACAACACCTTCACTGAGAAGGGGGCTATCGCCATGGCTCAGGTACAGAGACATCTGATAATTGTGTCATCATGTATTTTTTTTGTTTGTTTGTTTTTGTTTTTTAATTATTATTTATTATTATATATATATATTATTATCCACAACAAGCAGCAGAGCAGTTTATATAAGAGAAAATGATTAGTGAAACATTAAGAGTGATGAATTACAACTGTTATATTTTCTTCTAATAATCCTCTTTTCAGGTGCTGAAATTGGACAATTTGTAGCAAATAAAATCTGTTTCCTTCACAGGCACTGAAACACCTACGCAGCGTCCAGGTGATCAACTTTGGAGACTGTCTGGTGAGGCCGGCGGGAGCCATAGCTATTGCAGAAAGTGTGTCAGAGGGACTCCCAATCCTCAAGGTGAGTGAGAAGCTCACTTTACTGCCGATCAGACCTGAGCTGTCAGAATAATAACTAAGTACTTTCATGGTTAACAAAAAGTCAGCTTTCCTGTGTGTGTAGCATAGCACTTCATCTTTATATACAGTTAAGACTATCTGGATGTAACTGGTGTAAGTAGACTGAACATGCTCTCACACACACACACACACACCTGTGGGGTTCAATCATTTCTATGCTAAATTTATTTTAAAATGTTTTTAGTTTCCTGTCTTCTTGGCTAAATCTTCCGTTTTGTTGAACAGGAACTCAATCTGTCATTTGGCGAGATTACAGAGGAAGCAGCTCTGGCTGTGGCACACGCAGTAAAGGACAAAGACCAGCTGGAGAAACTGGACCTAAATGGTACAAATCTACCTTTTTATAATAAGATTTAAAATGTTTATTATTATCATGAAAATATAAAGGCTGAAGCAAATAGTCATTTCTTTTCAAAAGTCCAAAAATCTGCTTTAAAGTTTTACTGTAAGTGTAGATGCCTTTTCATCAAGGGCTTCTGCTTTATAGAAATATAATTAAGAGGGAAGGGCGAGATCTTTTTGTTTGTTTCACTCCCCTGACTAAACTTTAAAACAACTTTTTTGGCTTTCAGGTAACAGTCTTGGAGAGGACGGCTGCAAAGCCCTGAAAGACTTCATGGAAGGCCTGAACATGGGCGACCATCTAGCATCACTCAGGTAATAATTTCCTACTTTAGACCCTGAGGCGTCCCTCTACGATCCCAGCATGCATTGGGGGAGAAGCAGGAGTTAAAATATACAAACACAATGTGAGACTTCTGTAGATTTAAGATGAATTCACATTTCTTCACAGTAACTTGTGTAAATTTTGTCTGTACTGTTGTTTTGTTGAAATCCTCGCTAATGAGATATTTTTTTAATTTGCCTCAGCGACGACGAAGGTGAGCCAGAAGATGACGACGAGGATGAAGATGAAGATGAGGAAGAGGACGAGGAGGAAGTGGATGAAGAGGAAATAGATGAAGAAGAAGAGGAGGAGGAGGAAGAAGAAGAGGAGGAAAACGGTGGCATCAAGGTCAGAAAGAACCTGTGTTTACGTTACACGCACCAAGTTTGATGCTGCAGCTGCAATGAATGGCTTAAAATTAATTAAGAATTATAAATGTTTTACAGGCAAACCAGTGTTCTAAGATTTTATTACAAAAAATCTATATCTATATAATCTATATATGCTATTTGCACTAAATAGGTGATATACAATCAAATCTAAAGGCCACACTAGCTGCTGTTGTATGTACATGTTTTTAGTGTTGTGGTTTAACTCTCTTTTCTCCTTCCCCTTGTAGTTGTCGACTCCTGCATCAGCACCCCGGCCTCCGGACGTCTCCTCCTTCCTCAGCTTTCCATCTCCAGACAAACTGCTCAAACTGGGAGCAAAAAGAGCGTCGCTTATCGAGCAGCAGGTCGGTTTACGAGCACCACTGAAGGCTAGAAGAAATGTTTGGAGATAACTTGTGTTTACTTGATGCAAGTTGCATAAAAGTTTGAGTCTGTGCATAAAACAGGATGGTCATCAGTAAGTGTTTCCTCTTTCGTCTGTGTCTAGGTGGATGTGACAGATGCTACAAAAACAGCTGAAGCCTTCCTCAAGATTGCATCCGTGTACAAGGAGGAGAATAACGAAGTAAAGAGTGCAGTGCTGGACAGCATCGGTGAGACATTGCATTGCATTAATAAATGAGCTTTAGAAGTGCTACTAGGTCATTTTGTTCATGTTGGACAGAGCTACCGGTTTCCTATTTTTCCAGTCTTTATGTTAAGCTAACTAGCTGCTGACTGCTGCTCCGTGTTGAGCACACAGACATCAGAGTGATATTGATCATCTCAGATAACTCTAAAATGTTGAATTTGGATGGACTTCATCTTCCTCTCCTGACACCCTCCACCTGACCTTTTTTTTTCATCTCCAGATGTTAAAAGTTTTGTTTGAATATACTTTTATAAAAATAAATCATAAATTGTTTTTGTTTTTCACAGATGCTCTTCTCAGAAAAGCGTTTACCACTCCTGCCTTCCAAGGCTACAACTTTGTATCATCTTTATTAGTGTTGCTCGGTCTTATCAAGGTATGTACAATCTGCACATATTCAGCAACAGCTACAGAAACATCTTCTCTGTTACTGTTTCTTGTTTCTTTTACACTTCTCTGAATTTCTCACATTGGTCCTTTCACTGCATTCTCCATTGTTGTTAACACTCTTCTTCTGTCCTCACCGTCCATCCCTTCGTCCTGTCCTCTTGGCTTCTCAGAGTGAGGACAAGGTGAAGCCCGTCCTTGTGGTTCCCGGCCACCTCCACGCCTTGGAGCACGTCGTTCGACAGGACTACTTCCCCAAAGAGAACGTGACTGTGCTGCAGGCCTTCATGTCCCGGTAAGGGCGTGACAGAATGAGCCAATCAGCAGGCATCTCGCAGGTACAAATGGTTTAAATGGATTACTTATCCCATCTTCAGGGATGAAGCACACGCATGAATGTTTTTACACTTGGTGCAGTCATGGACACTGGTGATTACTCATTCATCAGTTATAATCCTTAATATTTCAGTTCTGGTTGATTTTAGCATTAAGATATCTGATTTTTAAAAATATGTTAATAGCAGGTGTGGTTTAATTAATACTACATGTTCCTTTGAGGACAGGCTCAATAAGATTACAACCAGTACACCTGGATTACATGATGCTTCGGTTCCTGTCAATCCCTCTCATGTTACTTTAAAAGATAATGCTGAATTTATTTATGATTGTTAATAAATCCCATCAAAAGACCTAAACCAGCAATGTTTTCTGACATCACTAACCTGTCTCTGTCTCACTGTGCAGGGCCAGTTTGTCCATAGTAAACAGATCACAAATTTCATTTTAAAACAAATGTTTCGTTCAACGGCTGAACTGTTTTTAGCGAAAGAGACTCAGACAGCAGTAAATCTGTTGGCAGCAGGACAGCGTGCGTCAGGCTGACTCAAACTGCAGTGCTGCTGGTGGTCATTGTAACAAAGGAACGTGTGCAGCTGCGGCTCACACACTTGCCTAATAGTCATTGTGGGTTTTGGTGTTTCATGGGATTTATTGACAATAGGAGACATATCATAATATCAGCACAACTTACTGAGGGATTATTGGATAAATAATATAATTTATTTGAATCATTTTGAACACGTGCGTGTAGACTGGACCCTCTAACTGTTTGTGTCATTCACAGAAACAACAAAGCCCTGGAGTCCTGTGGCAACGCCAGAAACAGCCTCCAGTCGACACTGCAGAGAGTCAGGTCTGAGGGCTGAGGACACTAAACCTACATATACATACAGACTGAACTTTGATTGACCACTGATGGACCTTGTTGGAAAGCAGCACACATGAGCTCACGTTTGAAGCAGACAAAGCAGCACTTGAGAAGAACAGGCGCCACTGCGACACACTCCGCTGTGTCACCGCTGTCCTTCAAATACTCGGCAACACACCTCTTTCTGGACTGGACTTGAATGTTATTCTGTAATCGTATCTCTCATGTTGTGGACTAACTGAAAAGCTTCACGTACACTTGTTTAACCACAGCACTGACAACATGGTCTTTATGCTCTTTGTATTCTGGTGAATTAGAAAAATGTCTGTGTGTTAGTGACACCTGATTGGCTGATGCACAGATTACAACTCGAAGAGCTCTGACCAGGATCGAAGAATCAGCTATTGTACATTTTATATTTCATATCTACCTTTACTATTCCGTTGTTTTATATGAAATGTTTATGAAATATAGTCAATGTTATTAAAATATGTATTGACTGATAAATACTATTAAAAATAAGACTTTAGAACAATCAAAAGGGATAAATGAGTGTTTCCTGCCTGAGACACGAGCTGCATTGTTTGGGGATTTCCGTTGAGAAAATAAAGCTGATTTGAGTGTCTGATGTCTTTCACAATTTATTCATTTTAAAAAGTAAAGCGATAGAAAATAGATGAATTTTATGCATAATTGCATGTTACACACCAAGAACAGTCAGTTTATCTCTTGGATATATAAACAAACAATCATTTTGACCAACCAATACAGTCGCTTGCTTACTGGTGTCTCAGCCTCTAACTGGGTAGAAAATGTAAAGCCAAGGTGTTAATTTGCAGTGAGGGGGCGCGGGGATCAGGGGTCATCACACAAGAATTTACCAAAGCCTTGTTTGTTGGCCAGATGGACTGCAGACTGTAAGTGCTGAACACAGTCGGAGTAAAATAAAATAGTCACGGGAGGATAACTGAAGACTAAACTGGCAGATTCAAGTAATTTAATTCATGTTGAGAGGTGTGACTTTCTTCTTGAAGGTAAGTCTGTCCTTTTCACCTGATGAGTTGTCACTTGTGGTGCTATAGTGCAGGTTATTGAGAATTAAATATGGCATTTGATGACCAACAGTTAAACAATGTTCCGATGTGTGTGTTTCAATGATAAATGCTAAATTCAAGAAATAAACCACAATGTTTTAACAGTGTATCATTTATTATACTTATTTTGGTAAAGTTTGTATGTGCTCACGTATTCATTGATTATTGTAGAGTTCTGGCATTAGCTTTGATATTTCTAACACATTTTACTGGCACAGATGCATTTCTTCTCTGCTGCGGCCTTCCTGCTGATATTAGCACACAGTTTACACGTTAAAGCGGGCAAATGTCCGAGAGTGTGCAGCTGTGACAGCACCAAACTCACGGTCGCCTGCGTTGGCAAGAACTTAACGGAGGTTCCCCCGACTATAGATGAGGTGAGGAATTCAAACATCTCCCTTTCCCTTCCCTCGACTGTTTGAGGAACATCAAATGCCAGCTGTCTTTGGTGCATCTCAGATGTTTCTTAAAACTCACTTTGTGCATGCAATTCATAATTCAGGTAGCTGTGTAATCCATCTTTATCAGAAAAGATTCCAGTCCTGTCCTTCAGTTGTGCTTCACCTCCACCACACATACATCCTCCGTTCTCTTGTATCGCTCTCACAGATTACACTGAAACTCGACCTGAAGAATAACAACCTGCAGGAGTTGTCCAGGGGGGCGTTCACTCACACACCCTACCTCACCCACCTCAACCTGCAGCGCTGTAACATTATCAAAGTGAAGGAGGGCGCTTTCCGGACTCTGGGTCGAGTGGTCTCCTTAAACTTGGCCTACAACAAAATTGACATCCTTTACCAGGTAAAAGGAGACATAATGCCACAGTGAACAGATGTGAGGTTATTTCCTTTCCATCGCTCTCTCTACCTCTTTCTTTCTCTTGACCTGACTGTTGCAGGAGTCCTTCGATGGCCTCTCCTCCTTGAAGGAGCTGTTCCTGGATCATAACCGTGTGGAGGAGATCCAACCTGGAGCCTTCACACAGCTCGGCTTCCTCAACATGCTGGCCCTCACCAACAACCAGCTGGTTTACATCCCCAACATGGCCTTCCAGGTGGGTGTAGACAGCAGCTCCACAATGAATAATTATGTTTGGCAATATGATCTCACAACGGTATGACTCCTTTTCCAGGGCCTGAATAACATCAAGTGGCTCCGACTCAGCTATAACTCCCTGAACAACTTGGCCTCTGAGGCGTTCGCTGGACTCTTCACTCTCAATCGCCTCAGCCTGGACCACAATGAGCTGCAGTTCTTTCCCACTCAGACCATGAACAGGTGGGACAATCTGAAGGATTTTTAAGGGCGGTGTTATGTGTTGTAGTATAACATTTAACTCAAAATGCCACATGTCATTTTACTTTATTCTCTCCTCCCTGTGAAGACTCCGTGAGCTCACACGCCTTGACATGAGCCACAACCCCATGATCTACCTCGGGGAAGAGTCAGTCTCCATGGCGAAACTTACACACCTCTACCTCGACCACATGTCCCTTCAGGACCTGTCAGATAAGGCTTTGTCCGGCGCCCCGCTCCTTTCACACTTGGGCCTCAGCCACAATCAGCTTCGTTACCTGGAGCCGCTCTCAGGGCCCAAAGAGCTGAGCAGCCTTAACCTGACTGGTGACATTTTCCACTGATACAAAGTCATACATATACACAGAGGATGTCGTCTTTGATACACCCTAACCATCGTTAATTTTCTTACAGGCAACCCAATCTATTGTAACTGTTACATGCGGCCTCTGAGGCAGTGGGCGAGTGTCAAAGGTGTGAAGCTGCAGGGAGCCTGTGCTGGACCTCCTCACCTGTCCGATGAACCTCTGCAGGCCGTGACTCCTCTAGATCTGCGCTGCCGCAGCCATCAGGAGCAGCTGAAGGATGAATTTGAGAAGGACAACGAGAGCGCAGGAAGCATCACCCAACCCACTGCTAAACCCAAGAAGAAAGTCGAGTGTCCAGTTAACTGTGACTGTGATGTGAGTGCTTCCTGTGAAAACAGTATTTCACTTTTGTCCACTTTGAACAGTATACAGTATATGTATTTTTAGGAGTGTCAATATTCTAGATTACCATAGTATGAAGAAAAGAACCATGTTTATTAGCAGGGTGCACAGCAACTATGCACATTTACTCAAATACTTAAGTACAATTTTATGCTACTTTATACTTCTACCCCACTGAATTTCAGAGATAAACATACTTTTAACTTTTAACCCTCCCCAGACTGAAGCCCATCATGCCACATGTGAAGGCCAAGGTCACACCAAAGTCCCACGAGGTTTCCCCACCCAGACGCAGCTGCTCGATCTCCGCAGCAACCACTTCCACTACCTCCCCGCCAATGGCTTCCCAGGCGCCAGCCAAGTTGTTTCTCTTCACCTGGAGTTGTGCAAAATCCACGAAATCGAGAGAGGTGCTTTTCGGGGGATGAAAAAACTGTTTTATTTGTATCTTTCTGACAATGACCTCACATCCTTGGAGGCCGGAGCCTTTGCTGGAGCCCCTGAGCTCACCTACCTCCACCTCGAGGGGAACCGGCTGGCACAGTTCCCTGGATCAGGTCAGTGCTTCGTCAGGCCTGGCTGAGTGTAAAATATATACAGTATATGTTAAAAAACAACTATAACATGGATATTTTCCGTCTCTTTGTGTCTCTCCTGTAGCTCTGACTCTCCTACCAAGTCTATTTGTGTTACACCTGGAGCGAAATGCCATCTCCAAACTAGAACCAACTGGTCTGCTGTCCTCTGTAACACCTAAACTCAGGGAACTTTATTTGACCAATAACACAATAACATCTATCGCCAAGGGTGCCCTGGACTCTGCGTTCCTAGGTACACTTCACCTGGATTCAAATCAGCTGACAGAGATGCCAACTCTGTCCGAGGCCTCTAACCTGGAGGAGCTCAGTCTGTCTCACAATTCAATTCGCTGGGTTGGGCCGAAAGCTTTCCAGCCCGTATCCCAAAGTCTGAAGAGGCTTTACATGGATCAGATGGGCATAGAGAAGGTACGACAGACCGTTTTATAAACAGAAGAGTATTTCCCAGATCTTAAGTATCCTGTGCATCTTGTGTTGCTGAAAAGACTCTGAGGCATGGATGTTTAATGTATACTTTTTTTAGTTGTTGGAGCCTGAAAGTCCAAATGGTTAAAAGGTTGGACACCAAGCCTGAGACTAAAATTCCTCAAACATAACACTCTTTACGTCATCTTTTAATGTTACAATAATCTTTCATAAAATTACCACTAAGACATTTTTTAAAAGTTCACTTTATTGAGGACATACACCATGCCATGGCAGGATTTGTTGATGATCAGCTCTTTAAATTTGTATCACCATCTAGATGTCGAGGGATGCTCTGGCGGGGCTGGGTCCAGGGCTGAGGGCTTTGACGTTGAGAGGTAACCAGCTGGAGGAGCTTCCCGACCTGAGCCCGCTCACTGGCCTGGAGGTGGTCGACCTGCAGGACAACCCTCTGCTGTGTGACTGTCCTCTGCTGCCTTTACGCAGGTCAGTGCAGAGTTTCTCTGGAGTTTGATCTTTTTGGGAGTAACTTGAACTGCTAAAGAGAGGAAGGAAACAGCAGCAAGGTGACACAGTTGGTGACGATTGTTGCTATGTTTCTTTGTCTCTCAGGTGGATGGAGAATGTAACTTTGGAGGTCATTGCCACCTGTGGTCACCCTCCGGAGGTCAGAGGTCAGAAGGTCCGGGATGTCCAGGTCTTTAAGTCCTGCCCAGAGAGCAGCTCTCCTCCTGTTGAGAAAGTTGTGGCCACCAGGCCTCCGAAAGTTAAAGTGAAACCCCAACGCAATCTCTCGAAGGCCACTGGAGTCAAAGCTAAACCTGCAAAGCCCAAAACTAAACTACCTAAACCAACCAAGACCAGACCCCAGAAGAAACCTGTGGCACCAAAAGTGACTAAGAACAAGAAGATGCTGTAATAAATATCAGTCTGGGCATCTTGTTATGTTTTTTTTAAATAAAGCAACTTTGTGTGTAACTTACATGTACTCTTTATTATCGGAGCACTACTGTATACATATTGCCTATTATCATGAGTACCATGTAAGGGCGATATTTAGACAGCTCCGTAGAGGTTCCATGGTGTAATGGTTAGCACTCTGGACTCTGAATCCAGCGATCCGAGTTCAAATCTCGGTGGAACCTGACTTTTCTATTAAGCAATCCATATTTTAATATTTATATATATTTTTTACTGGAAATGACACATATTAATTCCTTTTTTGATCGCAATAATCAATTCCACCCCAGATTTATCACATCGCAACACAATTTACTACAAACATCCCATATTAATAACACACTAATGTTATCATGACGACGGGAAGTCGCCGTTGTGTTTCTTCCGGGTAACTCTCTCTTGTCACGCCAAACTTCTCCTCTCAAGATGGCAGCAGCTATGGATGTAGATACGCCGAGCGGCACAAACAGTGGAGCCAGCAAGAAGCGGTTTGAAGTTAAGAAGGTATGTTGGTATGAACTAACTCACTGTTGCGGTGTTAGGAAACTATATGATCAGTCAGCAGCCCGCCTAATGACCGCTAACGCAGCTACCTGCCGTTAGCATCCAGCGCTAACTGACTGTAGCCTGTTAGCCGCTAGTTAGCCGCTAGTTAGCCGCTAGCTTCAAACAGGGCATGAATTTGCACTTCTCATTTCACACGCCGGCTTAAAAAATCCAATAGAAGAAGTCACAGCGATGTGATAAATATAACCAGCCTTCACCAATGGTATAACCAACAAAAGGAAATCATAATGTTAACCTTAAATCCTGAAACTGACGTTAAGCGGCAAAGCCCTTAAACTCTGCATGCTAACAGAGCTAGCCTAGCTCAGTCAAAACCTGAAGGTACAAGAAGTCTCTGAATGTAATCAGATTACACGGACAGCGTTTAAATGATGTGTGATTATACCTGTGCTTACCAGGTGCCAAATAATACATAACATACATCAGACATCTGGCCGGAGGTTTGACCACTAATACAATAATAAGCCAATAGGAAGCCAGTTTGTTTTATTTAACAGCTCCTACTTTGAATTTAATAACACTTAACAACACTTTAAGACGGTTAATATCTTAAACTTAGTTTAAAACTCCAAAATAAACTCATTATTCTTTGGTATTAACATTTAAGATTCAAGTGGTTTTATTGTCATTGCAATCAGTGTCCATGGTATTATATTATATTATATTGTATTTTTCTCCAGAGCTGTGCATCAGGTGACATCAGCTTACTGTTTCCATTTTGTGTGTTGTGGTGCTCAAATAAATTAAAATGTTTTCAATGTAAAATCTGAAATTCAAACTACATCACTGTCAACATGAAAACCTGGATTCAATGTGTTTATTCATTTATTTGTTTGTTTGTTTCCCACCAGTGGAATGCTGTGGCGCTATGGGCCTGGGACATTGTGGTGGATAACTGTGCCATCTGTCGGAACCACATCATGGATCTCTGTGAGTTTCACACAGTTTTGGACTCACTCCTTTGTTACGTATTGGACTGTGTTCACGTCAGAGAATTATTTTTTTTATGTTGCATTGACAATTTCTCCCTCTTCAGGTATAGAGTGTCAGGCCAACCAAGCCTCTGCAACCTCTGAGGAATGCACTGTAGCCTGGGGCGTCTGCAATGTGAGTGTAACACATGTCACTGATCAGGTCTATTACTGCTATGCGAAACTTTTAACAACTTTTAATGCTCAATATCACAAACAACGTGTCATATCTGAGATATTCATCTCATAGGAGGGAATCTGACTTTATTTACTAATAGTTAAAAGACAAATGACAAATTCTCATTGTAATGTCACCGTTTAATTAGGACAAGTGTCAACACCTTTTTACAAAGCATTGTGCACCATTTTGACATACTGTCTTTATAATTAGGACAAGTGTCAACACCTCTTTACAAAGCATTGTGCACCATTTTGACATACTGTCTTTATAGCATTAGGACTGTCAGGAATATGTCAATAAATATGCCAATTTATGCAAATGTATCCGTGATAAACCTGCTTAAAGCGACACGTGTATGAGCAGTCTTTGACTTCATGAAGCCCCGCACTGATAATAATAAGTTATAAGCAAGAGAAGAAGTGTGATTCCAAACCACACTGATGTAAACAAACCCATCACACTATGGTGAAAGTACAGAACCTGATTATTGTAAAGCATGTTCACCGTTATGATGAACCCAGCTGTTCGGTGCATTTATTCATCTTGTTGTTTTTCTCTTCCTCAGCATGCTTTTCATTTCCACTGTATCTCTCGCTGGCTGAAAACCAGACAAGTTTGCCCTCTGGACAACAGAGAGTGGGAGTTTCAGAAGTGAGTATCAGTCCTCTGTAGTGTGGTATAGATGTTTGGCTTTGTGAATTATGATAACAGTGAAATGAATCTTACTTTAGCTGCATATTTCTTACCTTAAGACAGTGATGTGTTGTGAATATTTCTGTTATTGAGCAGCTGTATTGACAGTACGTCCTCTCTTTCTGTCTCTCTCTCTCTCTCCAGATACGGACACTAGCTGTATTATTGTTGACCTTTTTCTCGGCTACTACAAGTACGAGTCCCCCTTACTGCTTCTGTTCCTCCTGCCTGTAACCCTAGTAGTTATTTTACACCCGTGTCTTTGTTTTGTTGTAAGTACAATTAAAATTAAATGTTGTCACAAAACAAATCCTGTTTTTCTTTCTTCGATTAGTAGTTTTTATCTGTGTATTAAATGAAATTCACTGTGCGAGTTGCTGACTTAATGACACCGTTCTACAACTTGGTCAGACTACATTTTGGTGGACAAAACGCCGTCCCCCAGTGAGTGGGAATTTCCTCCGTCAGATCAGCTTTGATACAAAGAGTCAGCATCATGAGAGCCGGGACCGACCATGTGTTACAGAGCAGTTAATCCTCAGGCTGGAGGACAGATGCCCTGGGTGGATTAGGTAGCCTGGTGACCCACTCTCCCTCTGGCCCTGATTCATACTACAGCACCTGTAGAGGACTCACTTGTATATTCAGAGTTCCTGTTGAAGCTATTAAAAGACCATTAAAACCAGTGTTAATTATGAAAACATGATTAAGGGTGCAACCAACAATAATTTTATATCAGAATCAGAATCAGAACAACTTTATTTATCCCGAAGGAAATTAGTGTGCCAGAGTTACAAGAAATAAAGAAGTATAAGCAATAAAAGAAGTATAGGCAAAAAAAAACAACAATAAATAATAGAAATACAATAAGAAATGCCATATGAAACAAGTGATAAGATAAGGAGTGCAAGTTAAACAAGAGTATAAAAGTATAAAAATATTTCACGTGGTATGAGAATTAAATATGAAATGTAGTAATATTGCACATTATAAACAGTGTGTTGTAATATTGCACATTAATGAACAGATAAGAAATTTACAGTAAGTGGGTGAGTTTTTTTTTTTTTTTTTTTTTTTTTTTTAATTAATTATTCCCTGCGGCTGAAGGGAGAGGAATTATAAAGTCTGATAGCCTCAGGTAGGAAAGATCTCCTGTGGCGTTCTGTGGAGCTCCTCGGTGGAATCAGTCTACGGCTGAAAGAGCTCTGACAGGACGTCAGTGTGGCATGCAGGGGGTGATCAGCATTGTCCATGATACTGAGGAGTTTCCTCAGCATCCTCCTCTCAGACACCTGCACCACAGACTCCAGTTCAACACCCAGGACAGATCCAGCTCTCCTGATGAGCTTGTTCAGTCTGTTAGTGTCGGTTGTCTTGAGCCTGCTGCCCCAGCACACAACGGCGTAGAAGATTACGCTGGACACCACCGAGTGGTAAAATATCTGCAGCATGGTCCTGCAGACGTTGAAAGATCTGAGCCTCCTGAGGAAGAACAAGCGGCTCTGACCCTTCTTGAAGATGGCGTTGGTGTTCACAGTCCAGTCCAGTTTATTGTCCAAGTGGACACCCAGGTATTTGTAGCTGTCCACAATGTCCAGCTCTGTGCCCCCAATGGTGACTGGGTTCCGGTGGGTCCTCTGTTTCCTGAAATCCACCACTAGCTCCTTGGTCTTTGTTACATTGAGCTGTAGGTGGTTAAGTCCACACCACTCCACAAACCTGTCTACTACACTCCTGTACTCCTCCTCCTGGCCTCTACTGATGCAGCCCACGATGGCAGAGTCGTCAGAGAATTTCTGCAGATGGCAGGACTGCGAGGAGAACCTGAAGTCCGAGGTGTAGAGCGTGAACAGGAAGGGAGACAGGACCGTCCCCTGTGGTACCCCCGTGCTGCTAACAATGGTGTCAGATGTGATGTTTCCCAGCCTCACGTACTGCGGCCGGCCTGTGAGGTAGTTATTAATCCAGGCCGCGAGTGGAGCATCCACCTGCATGTCCAGAAGTTTTCTGTTCAGCAGTGCAGGTCGAATTGTGTTAAAAGCACTGGAGAAGTCAAAGAACATGATTCTCACAGTGCTTCCTGCTTCCTCCAGGTGGGTGTAGACTCTGTGCAGCAGGAAGATGATGGCGTCTTCCACTCCTATCAGGGGCTGGTATGCGAACTGCAGGGGGTCCAGCGAGGGTCCGACGACTGTACGAAGGTGCCTCAGGACGAGCCTCTCCAGCGACTTCATGACGTGCGATGTCAGGGCCACTGGTCTGTAGTCACTGTGTGTGCTAGGATGCTTCTTCTTGGGCACTGGAACCAGGCATGAGGTTTTCCACCGGTTAGGGACAACCATCTGGGCCAGGCTCAGGTTGAAGAGGTGTGAAAAGATCCCGCACAGCTGAGAGGCACATCTTTTCAGCACTCTGGGGTTAAGTCCGTCAGGGCCAGCAGCTTTCCTGGGACGAAGGTGACTGAACTCACTTCTCACCTCCTCAGCGGTGAAGGTGACCGGGGGGGGAGGGGATGGTCCCAGTGGGGGGCAGGAGGGCTGAGGTGTTGACGAGACGTCGTTCAGGGGAGCCGGAGAGGTGCGTGGGGGAGGGGGAAAAGTCGTTGATGTTAGAGGTGAGGGCACAGGGGGAGGAAAGTCCTGAGCGGAGCTGGGGGGAGGGTGGGCAGAGGCTCCTTCATCAAATCTGTTGAAAAACAGGTTTAGATCGTTGGCCTCATGCAGGTCTCCTTCCATCGTCTGGCTCAGATGTTTTCCATGACCGGTGATGGTTTTCAACCCACTCCACACCTCCCTCATGTTGTTCTGCTGGAGTTTGCTCTCCAGCTTTCTCCTGTAACAGTCCTTGCCCTCTGCAATCTTCTCCCTCAGCTCAGTCTGCACCTTCTTCAGCTCATCTTTGTCTCCGCTCCTGAATGCCGCCTTCTTCCTGTTGAGCGTGTCCTTGATGTCCTTAGTCACCCAGGGTTTGTTGTTTGAGAAACAACGCACAGTCTTGGTGGGGATGATGTTATCAGTGCAGAAGATGATATCACTGACTGTATAAATAATGGACAGCGTAGACGTGGATCTGAGGGAGGCCAAATAACACGAGTGCTCAAACAAGCCTCCCATAAGACAGCCACCTGTCAAAGCGTCCATGCTCTTAATCCTGCATAACTTTAAGCCTTAATATCATTTGAACAGGTTTTTTTAATATAAATTCACCCTCAGTACAGTTATAAACGGGAAAATTATCTAGAGATCAAAACTGTTTTTTGTACCAGGCTGTAAACATGTTTATTTCTGCTGTGAAGAGCAAACTGATTTAGTAAAAAGTTTTCATGCGTACAAGAGGTTGAAACAACCACTGACAATATAAATAATGGGCAGCGTATCCGTGATGTCCGTGTCAGGTTTACGAAGCTCAAAATCTGTTGGCAGTCAAGCTTCTTCCGGGTCTCGGCTAATCAAATTTTTGCAGGTTTACTTGAAAAAGAGAAACTGGTTATGTTTTAACTGTTTCAGCTTTCAAACCTTAACTGTATTTTCTATTTTCTGATATTTAAAGTTCACCCATTGCACCTTTAGTCCAGCTTTAAACTGCAACTATCTGATTTAGTTAAACCAGTTTCATGAGTATGAAACACGTCAATTTACATTAAAATGATCCAACTTATAAAAAAATAAAGTTGAACTCATTTCCTAGTTTAATGGATGAGACACCATGATGAACAAATACCAGCTGAACTAGAAAAGAACATCAGACCCGTTATGCAGCAACAGAGGTTTTATTATTGTGAATCGTTATTTTTCCAACAGGGTCAGACATCAAGATCACTAACTTATGTTTTTTTTTGCACTTATAACAATAGAACTGTTAACAAAAAGGGACCAAGAGTTGTGTTTGTGTGAGAGAGAGAGAGTTCGGCTCCGTTCAGAGAAAGAAAACACAGGTAGCTAAACAATTACCACTTATTAAATGGCTGTAAAAATGTTTGTGAGCTAGTGTCTGAATGCAGGAGCTCCCAGATACAGGTTAAGAAATGTCAACCTGTGGTTAAGTGAAGTCCCAGCTGAGACGAGTCAGAAGAGGCTGTCAGACCTGACTCCTAACCCTCGGGTTGCTTTGTTGAGACGTTGCTAAGTGCTAACAGGCTGATTTAAGAACATTTAAAAAGTTGCCCCTGCTTTCTCTACATCACACCAATTAACCCGTCACCCGCTCCCCCCTGTCTGATCTGCACACAGTGGATTTAATTGTTGAAAAGCGTCGTGGCTCTCTGGATTTGATTCGCCACACGTGTCCACTCTCCTCTCAGCTTTGGTCCTTTTTTTTTTCTCCTCGTCTACGGCTGCGGCGAAGCTCCAAACTTGGCGCTCAGCTTGGTGACGAGTGCCATGATTTTGGGGTTGTTCTGGTACTTGGCGATGTTGGCCGGGTTCTGTGCCACATCCTGGAAGGCAGCCATCACCTCGGGGTCCTGGAGTTAAATATGGATAAACAGGTCACCTTCAATCACACAGTACGTGTCCACGATGGTCATCTTCAACCATTTACTGACATTTACCGACTCCATCGACCAAACGATTAATTAATAAATCAACTGAGGGAATATAAATGGTCAGATTAATCAATGATGTAAATAATTGGTAGCTGCAGCCCGGCTGTTGCTTCTTCTATCGATTACTTTGATCATTTCATCTGTAACACTGACTGCTTTCTCAAAGATGCAACTTCAGACAAACTAAAAGTTCTTGGCCAGCGTGGCTGTGATATGACGTGAGCCGCAGGTCACTGGATCTCTAGCTCGGTTTGTATTCTGCCAAGTGTTTGTGTCTGACTGAGTTTGCCTCTGATGTCACGACGGCTGTCAGAGTATATAAGTTGCTCTGTGCAGACACTTTTTAATCTCTCTGCGTGAACAACAGGATAATGCATCTAAGTCCAAAGCAATGTGGCACAGCCAAGCCTCAAATACACATGGTCTGGAATTAAAGTTTGAGTTTGTATCTGAAGGTGGATTTTGAACAGATCCAGGCTAGCTGCTAAGCTAAACATCTTCTCATCTAACCCTCAGCACCGATTCCTTTAAGGTCTGTATAATCTAAAGACATAGGACACAGCAGTGGATGTGGTGAGATGCAGAGAATTACTGTTGAGCAGTTCAGTCACCTTCATGGCGTTGAGCAGCTCAGGATCCTTCAGGAATTCTCCGAGACCCGGCATGCCAGCGGGCGCTCCGCCTGGGAACCCAGCAGGACCTGCAGAACAACAGCGACTCATGAACTATACAGCAAATTGTCAACTCGTACGATCATGCGACGAGCCGGCTTGTTTCCGTTCTCCTACCTGATGGGAAGAATCCTCCACCGGACTGTCGCGCTTCCTCCTCCTGTTGAGGGACAAAAGAACGGGTTATCAGTTTATCATTCAGGAGTTACGGACAGTTTTTGTTGTTGGACGACTTTTAAATAAATTAAAAATGTTAATTGTGAATGCAGATGATGTAGAGAAGACTCAAGCTACATTTAATTGTAAGCGACTGTCAGTAACCGAGAACATGTTAAGAAAGAAGCTCACGAGTTACAGAAAGAGCTCGTTCATCGGTGCACCATATTCTTCTGCATATTGCCGTTTCACGTTGGGTATGTGACACAAGTTAAGTACATTACTTAGTTAAAGTGGTGAGACAGTCGTAGTTTGGTTAGGTTTAAGCAACAAGAGCACTTGGTTAGGTTTACGGACCCAGCAGGGGGACGATTACGATGGGAACAAAGCATGAACTTTCATACAGGAGACCGAAGTTCACCTCCATGATAATCCATGATCTCTTTCACTTTCTCCCACTTTTAAATAACCTGTGAATGGAAATACGAATATGCCACGTGTAGAACAGTGATAGTGATATTTGGCAAACTAATTAAATACAGTTTACGTGCTCAGGCCCAATCACAGCTCCCATTCTTAAACAATTTATCCAATCCTAGCTCAGCACCCATAACTGGACACTGCTAAGCTTGAGCTTTCCTCACATGTTGAAGCGATCCTTTAACAGCATGTTTCCAGCTCCGGCTAACTAGCTCACTGCCTACAGTAGTAACCAGTGATGCGTGGGTCCATGTTTGAACGACCCACGTTTTAAACTAACCCACCCGAACTCAGACCGCAGCAAATAATTGTGAAATATTGTAGCCAACCCGCATTTTAAAAAGTAGTCTATACTTTCTCTACCTCCTGTAGAGCTCGTGGCATCTTCGCACCAGTTATTCAGCCAATAAAGCCTGTGAATTTCACAGAAAATTTTGTCTACTACATAAATTACAAAACTTTACTCGGCATCTTTATTTCAAACGACTCGGCCGACCACGACCCGAATATCATTAAAATATTGTTTGGTGACTCGTGAACACGGGCACCCCTTAATTTAGATCAACCCGCGCATCACTAGTAGTAACCCAGTGTGATTTCCAAATCCAAGAATTTTCATGAATTCATGTGATAAAATCTTGAAAACCTGGCAGCTTGCTGTGACAGTTGACCATGCTGGAGGAATAGTTCAACTTAAAAAAAGGGACATTTATTTATCGTCTTGTGGAAACTCACCCTCTGAGCTCGTGCGTGCTCCTCTCTGGCTTTCTTTACCCGCTCTTGTTTCTCCTTGATCTCTTTCTCTTCTCTCTTGCGCTCGTATTTACGTCTGTGCTCGATGATTTTGTTAGCCTGAAAACAAACATGACAAAGCAAGCTGCTGTCTGTATCTGGATCATGAAATCAATCAAAGAGATTTCACGAATAATAACTCTTCCCTCTCTTGTCTGAGGGTTTTACCTTAGGCTGGACCTCCTTCAGCAACGCACTGGCGGACTCGTCATAGTCAAGTTTACAAGCTATGGCCAGGTCCCTGGCTGCCTCTTCCCAGTGGCCCAGCAGCCTGCAGCAACACACACACACAAAAAAATATAGCATCATGACATCACTAACCAGATGGCACAAGCAGCATGAATTCAGCAACAGTCGAAGGCTTCATTAGTTCGAGTCACCCAAATATATTTCATGATGTACCCTTTGAGGCAACGTCACACTGTGAGTCCAGTCTATTAAAATCTTTGGCTGTGATCTGTGCCAGACTGCAGTATCAATTTTTAAACGTGTGTGTGTGTGTGCAAAGAAATCAAGCTTTAGCGCTGTGGCTGGACATTGTGAATCTGGTCCTAGATTACTGATTTTGATGTAGGTTGTGTTTGGTCACTAAAACTCTTAAAAAGAAACAGCCAATGGTGGAAACACCAGAGGTTTCACAACTGCTACGTCGTGCAGTATACAGAGGACTTAACCTTACGTTAGTTAACAATGACAGCAGCTCAGCTCATGAAACGAAGTGTGTTATACTGGTGAGTGTTTGGTTATGTATAAAGGTGTCTCTCGGGTGTTTACCTTTACTTGGATTTTCCCTGTGGATGATTTCTGCAATAGGAACGTACCTGTGAGCTTTTCCCCGCCACTTGTAAGGCTGTGCAGAGTCTGGGTTGATGCTGATGGCTCTGTCACAGTCTCTTATAGCTGCGTTGGGTTTCTCCATCTGGATGTAGACACTAACGCGAAGGGGACAAACGATTACACTCGTTGTCATTTATAACAGGTTAGGCGTAACAGAAGAGTTATGAAGACATCGAAAGCCACAGGTGGCACAGCTGAATCAAACAGTCTGAGGACCCTCACCTTGCCCTCTTGGCGTACAGGATAGCTAGGCAGGGGTTCAGCTTGATGGCTTCAGTAAAAAGATCCAGAGCTTTCTGCAGGTCGCCTGTAAGAACAAAAAAGAAAAAGAGTTTAAGAGGTAGAACTAATTAAATTCTCTGTGTTTACCTAATAAACATTGTCTGTTTGCACAGAATATCAACCTACCTTCCCCGAGAGCGTTAATAGCATCCATCTTCTTCTCATTAGCCTGATCCATCATCTCTTCTGTGACCTGAGGAAACATACAGACACGGATGTTCAGACAACTCCTGGTCTGAAGTGGTACAAGCTTATTTTCCAGGCCTGGAATTGCCTTGAATAAGTGTGTGCATGATTTATGTTTAATATAGAGAAGCTCAACATTTTACCTCGATGTTTTCAAACTCTCCCATATCCTGTGGTTCATCAGTGTCGGGCTCGATCACTCCCTCGTTATCGATTTCTGAAAACGTGAACACAAACACTATCCGTTACTTTAACATCCTGATTTGCTGCTCTCTTCACAGTAATGATAAAGCAATGTATGTAGCTGCCGTCAACAGCTGTTCAGCTTAGCACGAGACAGAAAACAGAGGGAGACAGCCAATCTAGCTCTGACAACAGGCAACAAAAACACAAGTGTAAAACTGCAGAGGTTTATGTGTCGGGCTGTTTCTTGGCCGGGGTCAGTAATGTCCTGGAGACTTTGATGGTTGCCTGGCAACTGGTCCTGACTAAGAAATAGTACAGCATATAAAACACTTTTACACAGATGAAATAAACAACATACAAAGTGTTACATTCGTGAGCTTTGGATGTGCTCGCCGGTATCGAGCCTCTCTGCGTGACACAAAAGTCGTCTCATCACAGGAATCACACCCACATAGACCCTTGACCCCTGTGATTGAAGAAACACTGTGTTGAGGGTTTAGATATAAAGTACATTACCTATGTCACTCTCCTCACTCTCAGACAGAACAGAGGGCTCGGGCTCAGGAGGTGAAGCTGCTGTAGGAGGAGGACCACAAGGACAGCCACCCTACAAGTGAGAGAGTGCTCCGTTACAGTGTGAACACTTACAGGCACAGTTCGTCCCTGAACGAATATCAAATGACTGAAAGTATACAATGACTACTATAATAACAACTTCCATGTGTCACCTGGCATGAATCCTTTGTCTTGGATGGGGGAGGGATTTTTGCGCCCATGCTGCAACATAAAAATGAAAAAGAACAATTCAGAGATACACAGACCTTTCTTCAGATATTTTATTTGCTAAATCTGTGAATTTCATCTATGAACATATGGAAATATAAAGAAGAACTTTATTGTTCCATTTATGGGAAAATTCCTTTTTCACTCAAGTATTTACATACTAAAAATACAACCACACAGACATGTGAAGACATGGTGGAGTGATGGGCAGCCACATAAGCAGGGAGCAGTTTAGGAGTTTCACCTCGGCAGAGTCCAGGAAGTGAACTGACACCTCTCCAGATACCAGTTCACCCTACAAGCCCCTCTTCGGTTCCCCTATGGACTGAGCTACTGCTGTAAAGCGTATACGTGACAGGGGTATTGTTTCTGCTCGGTTAGGTCTATGAAATGTCTCCCAGATCACATGGTGACGTCTTAAAGATTCTTTTTTCAATTTAAAAGAGTCTCTAGCAGAAAATATTCACATTGGAGACGCTGGAACACGTGAAAATTACCAGAATTATTCCCGACTGTTGCAGACTACTCAATTCAAACAGTTACTGTTAAGGTGTATTGTATTTCACTAAAACTGAATGGCACCAATGTTTTTATACCAAACCTTTCTGATCACAAATCTGGGTGTGAATTATAATTATACTTAAAATTAGGAAAAGATAAGATAGGGTTCACACACTTTAACTCAAAATACTCATAGACAGTGAGGCCCTGGTGACTCTAATGGTAGAGTCGGCTGCTGAATGATTGGTCTGTGTGTTTCTGACTGATGTTACAAGAGATTATTTATCTCTTTCTCTCTCTCACTCACACACACACACACACACACACACACACAGGTCGACGGTTATTTACTGGACTGTGGGCAGGACTGGGCACGTGGTCACTGTTCTCAGTCTGATTGAGCATTTCAGTGCCATAATTAAAGAGTAAATGCTCAATGAATCTCCAGCACAGACGTGTGTGTGTGTGTGTGTGTGTTCGGACCATGCACTGACCTCTGCAGCCAGGTCCGCAGGAAGCCCATCTCTGGCAGGTGCAGGATGTCCGGATTGGACTCGCACATCTGCACGAAGCCCTTCAGCTCTGTTAACTTCCGTGGGTCCATGGTGTCCTGTCAGGTCCGGCACACAGCGCGCTGCGTGTAGGAGACAGAGAAACTTCACGTCACCTGGCACCTTTGTTTACGTGTTAATGCTCAGGTAAGCTAAGCTAAGCTAAGCTAAGCTAAGGTGCGTGAACTACAAGCTCGCGTTTCTGACGTCAGATAAAACCCAATGAAAGCAAACCCGTCCACAACTAGAACCGAGGACTGTTTGTGTGACAGCAGCAAACCAGAAGTTTCTGGAAATGTGAATCCGTGACGCGCAGACAGTTTGACGCATGATCACGTCGTTAGCTCGCTGCAGCACAGCTCACATAATCAATGACCATCACTGCTTTACCTGCGCGTGTACGCGTGATAACGGAAGATAAACGCGTACCTGCTCGGAGATAAACACCGGAGGGGACGATAGCCGCAGCGCAGGGTGTGAGGGTTGCGGTCGTTTCTCTCGTTATCACGGCAGCAGCTAGCGGTGGCGTCGCTCCTCTGTTTTCATTCAGGCGGATGACGGACAGCCCGACTGCACGCGGGGAATTTATTTAGTTAAAGAGACAGTTCATGTCTGTCTGTCTGTCTGTCTGTCTGTCTGTCTGTCTGTCTGTCTGTCTGTCTGTACAATAAGTAACCACTTTCAATCTGCTGGCATATTGTGACCTCTGCTACTTATTAATAAAGTTATGTGTAACTAGTGTTGACAGAGAGGAAAAAAAGAAGAGATTACATTTCACATCTGTCACAATCTGACTCCCCTCTAATATAAAAAATGCAAGATGTAACACCAACAAATTTCACTCTGTAGGCATTTTAGTGACCTCTGTTATTTATTTAGATTCATTCATTTATTTAATGGAACCATATACAGTATTAAACATAAACGATTACATTTGATCTACTGCACCAGAGTTAGTTTACAGCTACTTTTCATCTGCAGTCACTTCGGCAGACACAATTAAAACACAATTTATCATTTATAAAGTTTATTGTAACTAGTGTTAACAGAGAGGAGTCAGATTATGACAGATGTAAATTGTGACCCGAAAGAATGTGTAAGATTGTTTTCAGTATTTAAACCAAAAATTTGTAAATTTACAAGATAATAAAATGTGTGTAGTGCATGCATGTTAACATTTAAGTTTAAATCATGTCACTCTTGCTCTTGTCTTTAACAAAATCATTCAGAAAGTAATAGTTTGTGTCACATCTAGAGATATATATAACACCAGCAGTTATGCCTTTAAAGGTTCAAATGCTTTGTTATGTCAACCAAAAAATCAGAATCAGAAATACTTTATTAATCCCCGCAGGGAAACTGTTTTTGTTACAGCAGCTCCCAAAAGATAAGTGAGATAGCAAGAAAACAAAACTTTAACACTATACACCTATACAATATCCTATTTTACCACTATATACACATGTAGAAATAACAGTTAAATAAAATAAACAAGTAACAGTGAACTGTGCAATATTTAAATCTAAAACCTTATAAAGAATTTAGTGTTTGTGAGACTGCACAGAGAATAGACTGATTGTTTAAAGTGCAGTATGCATGTGTGGAAGATTTCACTTATGTTTTGCACAAGCCAGTTTGATGGCTAGTCTGTTATTTTGAGGGAGGAGTTGTAGAGGCTGATGCTCACAGGTAGGAAAGCCAAATCTTGCAGACATACAGTATCTGACAATCCTGGCAGGCCATAAATTAAAAAATTATAAAAAGGAAGCTTCGGCCGCATGAAATCTGACCGCGGGCCGTAGTTTGGACATCCCTGATTTAAATGGTAGTTCATCTCCGAAGCAGAGGGTGGCGGTAGAGCAGCCGTCCAAGAAGAAGAAGACAGCCAATCAGAGCAAAGAAGATTAGAATGAATGCTGCTTAACAAACATGGAGACAGCAGACTGACTGTGACCGTCAACGAACAGCGGATTCAACTCTAGACAAGACTTTAACGTCGGTAAGTCTCAGCGAACACACCGTGTCCTGTCTCCGTGAATATCCACTTGTTAGTAACCACTTTTTGCACTTCACTGTCCGTGCCTCATGTCCACGCAGCGGGGACGACATGCTGTGACAGCCGCTGTCCTCCAGTTGTTGTGACCATGTTGCCCTCAAACAGCAACACCTTGGTCAGGTGTGCCGTCAGGCTGCTGCCCCGCAGGAGCTGGGGTCGAGGTGAGCCCAGGTTTACTGTTGTTAGGGTCAGATTCTGCAGCAGAGGCCTACTTAAAAGTATATTTTTATTTATTTGGCTGATATTAAGTGTGTATATGTTTTATTACCTGAGGAGTGAGTCTTTTATAATCTACAGAGGCAGTGGGTCCCCTTCTAAGGAGCCTGCCATGTTTCTACAGTAGCCTAGAGTGGACAAACCGAACAAACTATAGAGAGCAGATTGAGCTTTCATGCTCCATCAGCAGTGAGGCGAGGGGTATTCAGTTGTATTAAATTTTTTTGCTAAATGCTCTACTTTAAGTATAATTTTCATGTCAAGTTAAGTCAACTTTATTGTCAATGCTGCCATATGTACAGGACATACATGAAATATAAAATACAGAAAATATATCTAAAATATATCTATCTAAACAATACAGCAAAGATATAAACGGTATAAATATGGCAAATATAGAAAGATTTCAGTGGTATGAACAGAACGAACGGCATAAACAGTGAGGTCTATCAAAAATAAAAAAAGGTGTAGTGTAAACAGTTTTCGACTGTACATGGTGCAAATGGTTTGCAGCCTTTTTTTTGCTAAATTCTTTACTTTAAGTGACTACAATTTCAAGGTTCTTCCAATATATATCCAATTTATTTTACTCCACTAACAACTGTGTTTCAGAGGGTAACTATTAAGCCGTTACTCCACTACATTCGACAGTTACTAGTCTGCTAGAAGTTTTTTGGTTTGTGACTGTGTATGTTAAAATCGTGTCTGGTTCATGTTATATATGTCATGTGAGGTTAACATTTGTTGAACCAGAAAAACAGGTCAGCTCAGCATAGAGTAGTGACGAGTAACACCACTAGACATAGAAGATAAAAAGCATTCTTAGTTAAGTTTCTAATATGAGGCTCAAAACTAAAATCTGAATCAATAATAATCCAGGTTTTTTACTTGTTGACGAGGGTTTAATGTCAGTGCTTGTACAGCTCCAATCTGTTGAAAGTCTGTTGGGACTTTTTTGATTAAGGTGAACCATATTTTAAAAGATGGATTTAAAAGGAAAACCTTCTTTTAGACACTTGAAGCCACATCATGACCTCCATGAGTCATTGTATAATGAAGAGAGGATTACTATTGACTGTATAAAATATGGGTATTGTATTCATAAATTCAGCATCATAGGTACAAGAGTCTTTACTGTCTGTGTTGTGTTGCTGTCTGTAGGATGTGTCTGGTGCCCGAGCAGGAAAATCTCTGTGAAACCAGGAGGTTTAAAACCAAAGACGGTTCCTCCTCGGTACCTGGGCCAGCCCAGCCCGTTTACTCATCCACACCTCATCAAACATGGTGAGTACAATACTTTATGCAGCAGATATTTTGACAAACAGTAGTGCACGGTCTAAGTGTAACACCACATATCGGATCTTTGCCCCTCAGGTGAGGTGACCCCGGGCTTGAGTCAAGTTGAATTCGAGCTCCGCAGACACAGACTGGCCTCACTTATCGAGGCCCAAACGGAGAAGCTGGGACCTTCTGCCTCCTCTAGCACCCATGTGGTCATTGTTTTATCCCACCCAACCCGCTACATGACCAATGACATCCCTTATCCTTTCCACCAGAACCAGGTGCATGAATTTCTTTGTGTTTACATTAATATTGTGCCTTTGTGGGTCTGTGGGTGTCGGCTTCACTGATTAACCTGGAGCCAATTGTTCCACAGGATTTCCTCTATCTCAGTGGCATCTTAGAGCCTGACAGTGCTTTGGTCCTTCATGGGAAAGGACGACCAGACCAGGCCATCTTGTTTGTACCCCGCAGAGACCCGGGCAGAGAGCTGTGGGACGGGCCCCGGTCAGGGAAGGACGGGGCGGCCGCTTTGACCGGCATAGAGAGAGTTCATAGCACAGAAGAACTGGGTCTTGTGCTGAAGACTCTTAAAGGTGGGTGGACAGGTGTGAGGACGCTTGTCTGTGTCATTTTTGTCATTGAACAAGATGTTTTGTTGCTTCATTTGACTTAATTTCACCCATCTATCTTCGTTCTATTGTTACACCTGTCAAGCTTTGTGTTCGAGCTCTACACAGATTTTGACAGCCACAGATTTTGACGATAGCGAGAGTAAACTAATACCAAGGCTAAAACTCATCCAGCTGCCTTTTTTTAAAGCTTATTTTTGGGCTTTTAAGCCTGTATTTGATCGTAGAAGCTCAAGAGTGACAGGAAAAAGGGGGAGATAGGATAACATGCAGAAAAGGGCCACACAGGTCAGAATCAAACCCAGGCCGGTGTGGTCAGGACTGAGCCTTTATACACAGGGCGCATGCGCTATCAGGTGCACCCTATCCAGCTGACTTTTTAATGTTTCCAGTTTATTTGTTTTGAAATGAGAACCCTGCGAAGATGTCTTGAATATCTACACTGTGGCTACATGTCCTAGGTAGAAAGTGTAGAGCTAGTTTAACCAATAGACAAAATTATGAATGAAAATGTTATTTGCTCAGACACAACCCTTGGACGGGTTGAAACTATAGAAAAATATACTTTGACAAGATACACAGAGATTAGATTTATGCTCGATCTTAGTATTTATGATTTCTATTCATTTACCAGAGAAGGATTTGAGGACGAAACTGAGATTTTGTTACACAGAATAGGACAGAAATACTAACATTAGACTATTATATATTAGTATCTTGCCCACAGTGGGTATTCCAGTCTAGAACAGGTATTAGCTAATGCCTCTGGAAATATTGTGTAGGTATAAGATGGTTACAAACACACTTTTACTCCTTTATATGTTGCTTACCGCTCTGACTTCACTGTTTGCATGTTCTCTTTACTCTGATCCTCTTTCAGGGTCTGTGCTATGGTACGACAGTTCTCAGCCCACCCACCCTCGGCTCCACCAGACTCATGTGTGTCCCGTGCTGGAGGCGGGGCCGATGCCGCACACTCTCAGGCCCCTCATACACTCTCTCAGGGCCATCAAGAGCTCAGCAGAGGTGGCGCTGATGCAAGAAGCGGGTCACATCACAGCACAGGTGGGCGTTCAGATTACTTGTAGTGCCAATGTCATTAAAGTTTTTATTATATAATACTAATAAATAAAAACATGGCAGTATTTTCATTCTATTGTTTTGTTTTGCAATGGTGTCTCTTTCTATTAAGATTTAAGCACAGTGTATTGAATCCTTGTGCTTCAGGCTTTTAGGAGGACGATGGCCCTGTCTCAAGGAGACGTGGATGAAGCCGTGCTCTTTGCTAAGGTAACTGTAGTTGCTGCAAATTACCACATTTTCACAGAAGTGACTCAAAATTCCAACAGTAAAGGCTTTTCTTTTTTAATTGAAAAATCTTTTTCCAGTTTGATTTTGAGAATCGGATCCATGGCGCCAACTTCTTGGCCTACCCGCCTGTTGTTGCTGGAGGGAATCGAGCCAATACTCTGCACTACATAAACAACAACCAGATTATCAAGGTAAAGGACGGAGCTGAATGTGTCCTGTCATATTTGGTTCAATAAACATCAGACATCTGAAAATTTTAAATAGTTTTGTACACAAAGTCTTTCTTTTTCCTTCAGGATGGTGAAATGGTGCTGCTTGATGGTGGTTGTGAATACTTTGGTTATGTCAGTGATATCACTCGAACATGGCCAGTGAATGGAAGGTACGTTTGTGGAAATGATCTGAAGCAGTAAGTTGCACCGTGTTGATAAAGAATATCTGGTTAAGGGTGTGAAGCTGATTACACCCTTCTTACAATACGATGTCCTCGTGCTGACACACATCTGTCCTCACCCTTTGTTTCATGACCATCTTTATTTCTAGTTACCTTTTACATGTTTGTTCGGTCTTCCAGCCCTCTAGACTTTAGGATCGTTATTTAAATTGGATAAAAATATAGTATGAGTCATCCTGTTACCAAAGGCAGACAAACCCACCTTAACTGTCTGCTTTCCTGTCAGATTCAGCCCTGCCCAGGCTGAGCTGTACGAGGCCGTCCTGGAGGTCCAGCGCTCGTGTTTGTCTCTGTGTTCCCCAGGCGTCAGTCTGGATCACATCTACAGTACCATGCTGGCTCTGCTGGGGCGACAGCTCAGACGGCTAGACATCGTCAAGGCCAGCTCCAGTGATGCTGATGTACTGAAGGTAATAATGTTTTTATGAAAACATAAACAGCTCTTGGCTTTTTGAAAAACTCTGCAGATGAAGGTCATCTTAGCAAAGCTAACTGAATATCAATGAATATAAATTATCCACACCAGAAGGAGACATGATCGGATCATCACCATTACCATGTTAGCTGGACATTGAATTTAAACACTTTTGCAAGAGTTTATTCACGTCCTCATCAGTGGTTTGCGGTCAGGAAATACCCATAAGCTCCTTTGGCCAACGTACATGATGAAATGACCTAATAACAGCCCTCCATGAAACACAATATGCTTGTATAACTCTGCAGTCAAGAGGCAGTCATTTCCTGCAGTGGTTCTTTTCAGGGGAATAAAACAAGCAGGCCAAACCAGAGCTGAATGTAGATCTGCTTTCTGTTTTTTGAAAAAAGCACTGTGGGATGATCAAGGATGTTTTTTGGCAGCCAGTGATCTGTTAGTTCACGATGTGCAGCTGACTAAGATATTGATTCAACTTCGCAAACTTCTGGATTTGATGGCTGAGCGATGATGGCGAGCATATAATGTTTGGCCACGCATGCTAGGCTTGAATGATGTCAGTCTGTCATGTGGTCTGTCAGTCTGGTCTACCACTTTTGGTCCAGTCCCAACTTTTGGATTTATTGCCAAGATTGTACAGATAGGCATGCACCCCACGGGATGAATCCTTCTGGTTTGGGTGACCTTTTAGATTTTTCCTTTGCCGCCACCTGCAGGTTTCAGGGTTTTAACCTCTACCAGATGGATTGACGCTAAATTTTATACAGATGTGCATGGTTGTGTGTCCCATTGTCTTTCCTCCTCCTTCCTTTGACTTTCCCCGCTGGTGCCACCATGAGGTTCACATTTGTGGTTCTGAGTTAAATGTCTAGGCCACCATTAAAAGCCACAATATTTGCTCCACATCATGTTTTCGCCACCATCGTTGCACACCAGGATCTAATTGTTTGATTGTTGTGGTTTTAAGTGAAATGTCTAGACCATTGTTGAATGGATTGCAGTGACATCTGGTATAGACATGAATTAAATTTGTCAGAATCGGGTCAAAATTTTAATTTGTCCAATTAAATTCATCTTTAACTGTACTTGCTGTTAAAGGCTCAAGGACAGCCTCACAGATGAGGTGATTATTGTGGCTACGGACTCTTAGTCCTGTTGATGTGGAACCACTTACCTTATCCACTTGACCTCACCTCTCAAAACAGATGGAGAGGCGGATGTGGTGAAATAAAGTCATGCAAATTCGCAGAAACAGTTGTTTGTTCTGACAAATGAAACCAGCAGGTAACCCCACAGTCCACAACATTTCTTTATTTATTACAGTTTATTGTACACCCATGAAGCGTCGTCCAAATCCTAAATCCTGTGTTTTTGATTTACATAATAGCCAAGTAGTCCAAGAATCATGGCAAGCTGTGGTTTGATTCTAACATTTGGCTTTTAAAAATGTTTTTTATTCTAATGTCACACTTATACAGAGAGAGAATTTCTTAGAATTGACTGTTCACCTTTTGTTGTTTAGATGTTGCCATATTCAGTTGTTCTCTCCGTAGGCAGATAGAAAAGTTCATTCACCACAGCAAGCCCCCTTCAGTTAGCATGACCCTTAAATTTCATGTTCTTAATGTTTAGAAACAAGCTGTGACTGCTCTTTAAACTCTCGTAGCTGATTGAAAACGTCACTGAGCTTTCATTTTGTTTATGCTCGTCCCCAGGCTGCACGGCGGTACTGCCCCCACCACGTTGGCCATTATCTGGGCATGGACGTCCATGACACTCCTGAGCTGTCCCGCTCACAACCTCTACAGCCGGGAATGGCCATCACTATAGAACCAGGTGTGGACTACATAGACTTTTAAATACTTTCTTTCTTCCTCCCAGTTTCAGTCTCCCGTTATACATTATCTATCCCACATTCTCTTTTATGTTTCATATTATTCTTGTGCTCACAGGGTTGTACATCTGCGAGGACAACGACCAGGTGCCAGAGCGTTTCCGCGGCCTGGGAGTCAGGATTGAGGATGACGTGGTCATCCGAGACAAGGGAGGCCCGCTCGTTCTGTCCCGTGACGCACCAAAGACCATCGCTGATGTCGAGAAGGCCTGTGCCCAGAGATAGGGCAGGGAGAGACAGACAGGCGACCCGACTGAGCCTCGGCACCGATGGCAAGCAGTGTGCTGTCCTTTTTTACCGTCTCCATGGTGATGACATCATCAGGCTCAGGGCCCAGGTACATGGAAGGTGGGAGCAGGACTCTGGTTTTAGTCTCAGCAAGGCCTCAAAAATGTTGAAATCCGGTGTGGAAGAGCATAGCTTTTGCAGATCCTGCTGGTTTCCTTAAACAGGCAAAGGTTGGTTTAGTTGTGAGGAGCCTAAACATGTATACTACTACGCTGTAGTTGATGTATTCAGCTGGACTACAGCAGTTACAGCCATAGTACATGAGATTAATCCTGATCATGTATAATACAATACATCCATCTTGTGTTGTAATGGTGCTACCAGTGGGTGAAAGCCGACGCTGAACTATAGATAAAAACCTAGAAACAACAAATGACCTCTTGCATCAAGTTCTTCAGATGAAGATTCGATGGTTTGAGCCAACAACCATGCTAGCATCGTTCTTTAAATCCACAGTATTTGCTCCACATCATGTTTTTCAAAACGGTCACCATCATGGCACACCCAAGATATAACTGTTTGTTTGTCGTCTTACTCATAAAGACCGTTTAAAGGCCTACATACACACAGTTCATCTGCCTCTTGCACACAGAAATACGTCACTCCTTCCCAGCTCATGCAGTGCAAAAGATCAGAACGCCAAATGACTCAACATGCACTTACTGTGCCGTCACTGAGCAACACAACCGCCGGGTTTAGACCCAGAATTGACGAATAAAGAGGAACACATCTTAAACCTCTGCTCCTGATGAACCTGGAGTGATAGTAATGATTCAACCAATGCACTGACATGGCCTCAAAGTGTACAATGAAGAGAGTTTATGTGTGTTGTTGTGTGTGTGGGGGGGAATTATTGTTTTTTAGCAGAGAGAGAAGTGTGTTTCAGAGATGTTTATATGTATGAAAAAGATCTCATAATTCTAAGTGTTTAATACCTAATTATAAATAAAACTGTTGGTTTGACTCAGGTTACTCGTGGAGGACGATTTGATGTGAATGATGATGATGGAAGTGGCTACGTTAAAATAAGCTGCAAAACCTGTGACTGTAATACAAATAGAAATGAGGGTTACATAGCCTCTAGGTTGTTTGTGCATTTTGCAGCTACTGTAGTCTCACCTTCATGCTTGGAACAGGAGGGTGAGGCGAACAGCAAGTACGCTGCAAAATGTCACTAAATCTCTCACACTGGTCTTTAAGTACCAAAATGAGCTTGGAAAACATCAGTCCAAGATAATTCAGTCATCGCGATCGTCGTCCTTCCTCCTACTTTTCACACACGTGATTTGCCCTATTAATTGTACTCTGTAATGTTGAAATATCTGTCATTCTTGCATAGTTTTATCAGACAGTTGATTGCAGATATCCTCATCACATGCAAGGTAGATGACATGTTGTTGTATTGATAGAATGCTCCTTACTGTGCTGATTAAGGGGACAGTATTTGTCCGTCATGGTGCCTTCCAGCTCCACTACAACAGCAATCCCATCACTTCACTACTGAATGGATGTAAAAGTCTCCCTCCATACAAAAATGTGCTTTTTCTTGTTGTTGCTTCACTCCAACCTTTTACTGTTTTCACATCCATCTGCTAAAGAGAAAAAAGTTTCTGTGTTCCCAGTCGAAGAAGTGTACTCACAATGCAACGGTGACATCTCAGCTAAACTGGAAACCAGTCGTGGGTCAAATTTGTAACTTACATAAGTGTGAGTTGAACACTTGAAGCCTCCTGAGCACTGAGAACAGACTTTTCAGTGAAGAAGGAGACATCTTGTGTCCAGGACTCGATCTGAGGTGCAGTAGTATAATCAAGAATGTGCTTAAAGTACAAAACAGAACTCAATACATAGAATAGTTCCTTTCATTTTTGCTGGGATTTTGGATATGGATGCAATGACAGGTAAATACCTAGTTAAAAAAAACAACAGTATTTTATACTAAAATGTAGAGTTAAAAAATTATTTCCTGCTAAAATTTAGCAGTTTAAAAAACTATTTTTCAGTAAAATGCAGTAAAGTAAATGTATAAAGTTGTATACATCTTGTGTCCAGGAGTCTATCTGAGGTGCAGTAGTATAATCAAAATGTGCTTAAAGTACCAAATATAAAAGAACTCAATACATAGAATAGTTCCTTTTTAGTTTTTTTGATTATGTATATGGATGCATGCATCAAAACTGTATTTTCCGTGAGAATGCAGCAGATTTGGGAAAAAAAACACTATTTTCCACCCAAATGTAGTGGAGTAAAAAATAAAAACAGTATTTTACTAAAATGTAGCCAGGTTTACAAAATAAAACAGTATTTTACACTAAAATGAGGCAGAGTAAAAGAACATTTTTGGAGTAAAATGCAGTAAAGTAAATGTATAAAGTTGTGTAAAATGGTGAAACAGTGATTTCTGTGTTGGGGGGTGAACGTGGAGCGCCACTGTCCCCTACAGATTGAAACCGGCGACGGCCAAAAGATCACACGGAACCCGTTTCCGGACAATCCCGAACACTCACGAAGACAGCCTCCCCCCTTCCTCCCTCCCTCCCTCCCTCCTCCCCTTCACGCCTAATGTTGCTGTACCTCCAACCCTCCCCCCGTATCAGAGGAGTAGAAACAACAAGCCGCCATTTTGTTTGTGCGGACCGTCAGAAACAGGAGGAGATAACCGAAGAGAAGGAGCGACTCCGCCGACCGACTGCAGCCGCTCCGAGGACCCGCCGCGGGAA
Source organism: Collichthys lucidus (assembly GCA_004119915.2). NCBI lineage: Eukaryota > Metazoa > Chordata > Actinopteri > Sciaenidae > Collichthys > Collichthys lucidus. Next base: position 7,699,071 of record CM014100.1, read on the forward strand.
GGAAAGAGTGGCGAAATCCCGTCGGTGTTATCAAGAGAGGAGAGCGAGAAAGCATCAGCAGGAGAAGAAAAAACAAAACAGATAAGACGTCAGTGGAGGGAAAACCGAGTCGGCGATAGATATGTGTGCATGAGAAGGAAATACTCCGAAAAATCCAAGGAAGGGGGTGTTTTGCGGAGAGGAGAGGCGGAAGAGGGCTATATATTATCACAACGAGGAGAGAAAACCTGCGAGAAAAGGGGAAAACATCAACATGAAAAATCAGTATGTGTCCGTCGCCGAGGAAGGAAAGAGTCCGCATAGACAATTATATAAATAAATTGCTGCCGGGCAGAAGGGAGAGGTGGAAAGAAAGACGGGTTTAAAGAGAAGGGGGAAAATTGCCAAGATCAACACGAAGGGGGGCATTCTCCATCACAAAGAGTCAATGAGAGGATTTTGTCAGCCCAAAATATTTTAAGGAGGGTGTCAGGATTTGCTGTGCCGATGTGAAGCTTTCCGCTTCCGAAATAGCCATAATTTCTCAGCGACCCACCGTCAATTTTTTTTAAATCACATTTTTTCGCTTGTCGCCGTAGCTGTGCTCCGGGTTTTTATTTTAATTTTTTATTATAATTAGTAATATCTCTTTTTTTCCTCCTCTTCACTCGCCTTGCCAAGACATCCTACAAAGCAGCTGGGTGATTTAAGTATATCTTTTTTATTTTTTTGCAAATATTAACCATTTTTTTCCCTGAGATTTCAAGTGGAGGAGGAACCTCATCTGGAGCATACACACACACACACAAGATAAGTAACCCCACACACACTCTCACGCACGCACAGATCTGCAAGAATAAAAACTCATTGGATCAATCTGACTTTGCTCTCTGATTGGCAATCCTCGCTGTGCTCCGTGCGAACTATTCAACGAAATCAAGTCAACACCAGAAGGTTGCACAAGAGGAGAGGATTTTTCTCATTTTTTTCTCCTTCCCAACCTTTTGCCAAACCTCTGCCTGACTGCAATAGGCATAAAAAAGGAGAGAGAGGTGAGGAGGAGGGGGGTTGCAACAACCAAATGTGCAATACAGTGAGTGTGTTCTTTCTGACCCAGTGCCTTGCATGGTCAAACACTTAAGTGCACAGTTTTAGTCAGCATGCACATGCAAAAGCAAACTCATGCATGGAAATATACAGCATCGATAGATTTGGTTTTTATCTAAGTCTTTCTGCAAAGACTATTTATTCAGTTACTGCTAAGCCAATGCAAGTCTCTCACTTGAGAGTACCTCCGACGCTTTAATTGCATTTTTTTAACTACTTCTACTGCCACACTGCCTTTTTGGTTTTCTGGCAGTGAGATGTCTGGTCAGGTAAATGCAACCGAGGATCTCATAACTGTTGCGTGAGTGCACGACCAAGAAGTTAACACTTTTTCTGGATCACAATTATCTTTTTCCTGTCCTCACCCCTTGAGACAACTCCAACAACTGGAGACCTGGAAAACACAAAACAAATCAAGGATTTCTCCGCCGACTATGGCGGACGGGACTGAGTGCAGCAGTAGCAGCAGCACGGAGGACGGATCTTGGGACAATTTTTGTGTCGCAGAAGAGGCTACATGAGGTTGTCAGAGGGCCGCACGCTTGCCTTTTTTGCCGACTCCACCTTCCCACCTCCTCCTGTTCAAATCTGTGAAGAAACAAAATCTCCGACAGGGGAGGGGGACTGATATCTGCAGAGGAGAGAGAGTGAGTGGGGGAATAAACTGAGAGGAGTTCAACATTGCTGTCTTCTCCCCTACCGTCCCCCCAAGCGGTGGGGGAACGATCAGAAGAAGCGTTTCTTAAAGGGATAAAGGAGACGCTAATAAAAGGGAATTAACGTCTGCCCTCCGTGGATCTACAGCTGTTTTTTTATTTTATTTTTTTATAATTTGTCAAAAATATGGCCGATAATGTCCTGGAGTCCGGCCCGCCTTCAGCCAAGAGGCCCAAGCTGTCCTCTCCAGCTCTGTCGGTGTCTGCCAGTGATGGAAACGGTAAATAAACTCCATTACTTAGCTCCACGGCTAAAACAGAAACTAGCCTCCAATTGTTTGTGGGCAGTGTTGGGAAAAGTTGCACCCCAACTTTTGTGTGACAAGAGTTTCCTGCTCATAAACTAACATTAAAGTGTGTTTTTATTAATGTGGCTGGTTTAAAGAAGAAACATGATGTAGCTCTGGCGGTTGGAGAAACTTTCCAACCAGGGGATGTTTTGATGCGTTAGCCTCAACAGGCTAACTATAAAAGGTCCACCTCCAAACAATGGAAGAGTCGAGTCACCCCCAGTTTGTTTCAAGTTGTTTTAGCGACTATGAAAAGTTAATAATTTTTTTAAAAAAGGATAAGCTCACACGTAGATAAAACAACGGGCTTCGTGGATAACCCGGGAGATAAATAACCGTTAAAATTAACGTTAGGAGAAAGTAACGGTTACCGAGCGAGCCGAGCTAACTAGCCGGCTCAGCTGAGCTCTTTAGCTGCCTAGCACTGAGAATAAAAGTGATTTAACTAATTAAACCTCATTATTAAACTATATCACCCCCCTCTCTGTGTGGGTAGTAACTCTCCCCGCAGTTGAAACGGTAGTGTCGGGGCTTTGTGCACACTTCACGTATCGTTAGTCGACACAGTGTTTGTTGGTGAACTGTTGTAAAGCAGCTAACGTTAGCTATTGTTCGACACTTCCATTCCGCTCCATTAAAGTTACGCAAAGCGGGCAAATATGCAGAGCTGCTGCGGGTCCTCGTTTTTAACCGTTCATGTGTGTGTGTTTAAAGCGAAAGGGACGAAATTAAGCTCTTAAAAACGACTTCTTTCATGCCTTTTGTTCAAAGGCTTTTTTTTTATTTTAGTTTTTTCCCCCAATTGTGCTACCGACGAAGCCCATTCTTGTCCAGCCTCCATTGTCTGACTCTGCACGGTGACACTGCGCTGCACTTTTCTGCGGTTTCAACACTTCCAGGCCCCCCTCCAGAAAAACACACCACTTCAATGCATTTCACCTCGAGTGTGAATTAAACTATTAACAACAAGCTAATTAATTTAAACATTTGGAGCAAGAAGCTGTTAAACTCTTGGCGTCACCTCTTCCAGCTGCCTCCCTGTTTGAAAGAGATGATGGTTTAGGTTGTTAGTTAGTTGACACCTTTTCACATTATACGTTCAATATCTGTTGTATAAAAGTTATTTTCTGCAAGGCAACAACTTTTTAAGAGTGTGGACTGTTTTTAATGTCGTCTGTTAAAGTTTGGTGGCTCTTTCTTAACTGTGTCTGAAAATGAAAAAATGTGAATTTCCAGCTTTAACATCCTCATCTCTGAATGCATTGAAGGTAAAAAGTCAGAAAGGGATGAAACTAATAAAGCTGAACATGGTAGCGCTGTTTTTAGATGGATGTTGACATGTGAGCCGTCATACAAAGTTAAACTCTGCAGGAAGAGAAAAACTTGGTTTATGGCTGTTAAATTAGAGTTATTATTGCTTTTTGTCTGTGTCAGATTAAAGATCTATTTAAAGGGAAATTACTGAGCCGTATGCTAAAATATATATAAATCATTAAAGTGGCCTCCTGTCGTCGCGATAAGACTGTCTGTCTGTTTCACGCTCATGTATGATTTAGCTGTAGATCCAATGCACACACCTACCCCAGGTACTTTAGTGTTTACCCCTCTGCGGCTTCTCACCCTGACCCTACCGCGTTCACTCTCCATGTTTGGCACCCCATCAAACCACAAACTGATGCCCAGGAGAGAGGTGCAGGCTGTGAGAGGCAGCTACTCCTGCGCTGGCTGTCTAGCTGTGGGGCTCAAGATTTCAGTTCAAGTTTTCAAACTGATGTCGGAGCTGTGCTGCACTTAAAAGACGCAAGTCAATTAGTGCAAATCCTAATTCTAATTAAATATTTATTTTTCAAGTTGGTAAGATTTGTGTTTTCTTTGCTCCATGCATAGATTTTGGTTCACTCTTTGACCTGGAGCATGACCTCCCAGACGAGCTCATCAGTTCTTCGGACTTGGGGCTGACCAACGGAGGGGACGTCAACCAGCTCCACACCAGTCTTGCAGGGCTCGGAGGAGGGATCGGTTTGGGAGGCCAGGATGCCGCTGCGAAACACAAACAACTCTCTGAGCTCCTGCGTGCTGGAGCACCAGCACAGCAGGGCGGCCCTACTTCCAACAGCACAGCACCCGGGGCTTCTATGGGGATGATGGGGGGTGTCGGTGTCTCCCCCGGTGGACCTCAAGGCATGCCACCCCAGGGCCAACAGCAGCAAGCTGGACTAATGCAGCAGGTTGGGATGGTTGGAGGGGTGGCAGCACTGAATCGGGCAGCTGCCATGATGGGCGCCCAGAAGCCCAATCCTGGACAGCAGCAGCAAGGCCTGATGGGGGGGCAGGTGATGAATGGGTCGCCAAGAATGGGTTACCCTGGCAGTGCCGGCATGGGTAACAATAGTAATCTGTTGGCGGAGACCCTGCAGCAGGGTGGTCAACAATTGGGACCTGGGGGTCAGGGAGGGATGAGACCACAGCAACCCGGAGCACTGAACAAGGTAAGCGCACTCAACCCGGGACCGCCAGAAGTACTTTACCAGAAGCACGCTGGTTTTTGGTCAGGAATTGACATCTCAGTTGTAATTGGGGGGTTTGACTGTTAGTTAGAATTTGCAGCTTAAAATTGTTGGAAATGTGTCATTCAAAATGGAAGATTCACTGTAACCTCACACTGAAAAGTTGTTTACACTTCTTCGGTTTCATTCCGTTTAACAGTTTATCAGGTGAAAAACCACCAAAGGCAGTCTTGTCTCCTAGTGACGCTGTAGACTGTCACAGTTACTCATGTGAGTAGCGAGTTTCCCGAGCGGTAGCAGGCGTGAATGTGGTTATGTGTTGGACTCACAGCCACATCACTGTTCACTCTGTGGTATTGATGGTTAACCTCCTTGCTTGTCAATATGTCACGACGGTTGTGATTTCAAGCTGTGAAATCTGTGTTGCAAATAGGGCTGGGTATCATTTTAAAAAATTCGGTACCGGTACCCTTAAAACAATACCGATACCAACTGAGTACTTAATTTAATACTTTTTTCAGCTTGATTCGATATTAATCATGTAAATGTAAATGTCACCGGCATCTCGTAATGATAAACCAGCCAACTCCGCGCGGCCTAAACCCACTTCACCGCCATACAAACTATTGGTGGACCAATCACATGGCGCATTGAATCGAAGAACGCTTGTGGTGATTGGCTGCAAGCAAAACTAAAGAAACAGTAATTTTTTTCTTGATCTGGGTACAGAAAAGAACCGATTGCAAGTATCGTCTGACAGGCACAGCACGGGTTGTTTTGGTCGATACCTGAAAAGTATCGAGTACCGATACCCAGCCCTAGTTGCAAACCAGCATAACTAGTAGCGTAACCGTCACTGCGGTGGAGCAAAAGCAAGCACAGGACTTTGTTTTGTGCAGTTTAAGCTGAGTTATTCTCACGTAAAGGAACCGTTGGTCGCATAGCAACAATAACAAATCACTTCACGATGTTGCTGTACTGCTGTTGAACTATAAAGACTAAGTTTGGCTAGATGCTGAAGTAGCTGAAAATACTTTAAGCTCGATCTGAGGCCGTTGTGGGTGGTGAACTTGTTTGCAAAAGCTACATCATGTCTGTGGTTTTCCCTTAAATTGGAGAGCAAGGAAGAAGAAGGGAGCGTTCTGACTGAAAAGACATCAGATATGTATAATGAAAGAAGAATAATCAGTCCAATATAGTTGATGAATGTAAAAATAATTGATTTGAGTCTCTAAACTATTTGTTTCCTCCTCTTACTTTGGTCTCCAGATGAATATGATGGCCAACGCGGGCCCCTATGGTGGTCCGTATGGCCAGTCCGCTGGCCAGGGGCTGCCTGGAGCAGGGCTGGGCCCACAGCTCCAGAATAAGGCAGGCCTGCCCAACAATATGGCCACCCAGTTCAACATGGACAAGAAGGCACCACCTGGTCAAGGCATGCCTGGGATGGTAGGATTTGTTTGTTTCTGTTACTGAAACGGGGATATCATAGAAGCCACTAAAGTAGAACTAAATATTCCATCTTTTGACACATCTCTGCTTTCTATGTTCTCACTGAAACCAGAGCACAGTAACTTTTGGTGTAATATATTCTGGTGTGAACTGTGAATCAACAGCGTTTTGTTTCAGAGTCATTCTGTCACTGTAGTTTTGAGTTTCCACTTGAGTCCCATCTGGATGAGATTCCAGTTCCTGGTTAAAGGATAAGGCTGATGATACTCTATGTTTTTCTTACTGTCAAAAGCCCAAAACCAACAATGAACTGCGCCCAACAATTTCTGTAACTTTCCATGTGTTGACAATTTTGACCATCCTGCCCACTTCCCTCCCGTGATTTGCCAGGTGTGTGATGGTAAAAAAAAAAAATCAGGGTACTTTATATTTCAAGCTTCGACTGATTTCGTTACTTCCCATGTGTACAAACAAGTACAGCGACCCGCCGCGTGACTGCAGGCTTCTCAAACCCCTACCAGAGCACGGCTGTTCCTTCAGGCGTGATCTGACGACATGTCATACAAGCTACTTTGCATCGTGCAAGAACAAATACCAAGACACCTTTTGTGAAAGTTGTTGCATCATCTTTACAGTAGGACACTAGATGTCAGATGCAAAAAATCATGAATGCTCCTGTCACAGACAGATCAGAGGCAAGTCCTGGGATTTTATAATATGCTGTGTGCCTTTTTTAATAAAGTTTTAGTGAGCGATACAGGGGTTGTACAAAGTTTTGAATGTTTAAAAAAATGCTTCATTTTCAACATAATCTGGTCATAATGCCTCATGTAAAGCCAATATTGTCTTAATATAATGTAGTCATATTTGTTTGTCTCCCTGCTGTGTTCTCTCAATATTCATTGCTACGGCGTCTTCTGTTGATCGCTTAGTCTAAATTAGCAAATGTTCAGTAATTATGATCAAAACCTATTAATCAAAGTGAATTTATACCGCTGTTAAAACAAACAAAGCCACAATATATGATTGCCATGAGTCTGAATGGGTTTTGTTAACTTTATTTTGCAGTTATAAGAACATTTTAGATTTGTATTTGAGCTTGAAAGTGCTTTAAAAATGCTTGAACTCTTAAAAAGCTTCATAAATACAAACTGATTTATAATTGTTCATGTGCATGAATTAAAAAGGCAGAAAACGGTTCCCTCACAACCAAAAGCTAAAAATAAGATTAAAAATGAATGAACGAAAACAAAATTTGATTTAATTTTATTGGCTCGGCTCCAGGGTCTTTATGCATATCGGCGTCCAGGCCCGCGTGAGTAAGATGTGTTTTGGCATTTAACTTCATGTCAAACATTTCCTTCCTCCGTCTGTCACGGTATGACTCTTTGATGACAGCATTTCCGCTGATAAATTTGTTTTCATCTGCTAAATCCTGACAGCAGGACTTAAAGCTTTACAGTGTGAAATTCTTCCTTATGCTCTATTTGGTCACATTTTTGTGAATGAAACTTGAATTGGCTGCATATATCTTAACTTTGGAGTGACATCAGTGCCAGTGATCAAATCTCAGGAACACAGAGGTACTTGTGAACTGGTGGGTATTTATCACGTGATAACAAGCGATAGCTAACACATTTGGACAGGTAGAGAGAGTCTGGTGAATTTAGCTAGGACTGCATTTTAGGTGTTGCAGTTGTACGTGATAACATAACTGTTTTACGAAAGAGTCGGTTTAAGCAACAAATCTAAAGCTGACGGGGAGAAATTGGCTAACCGGTGGCTAAATCATAGATTTATCATTTCAAATGGGAAGCAGCCCAGGCTGACTCATCTGGTCAGTGACTGTCTTCCATTTTAGTGAAGTAGCTCAAATTGCCATAACATTATCACCCAAAATACTCGCTGGACTGATAAATCGGCCAGGCTCGTATCATTTCCAAAACAACCCTGTGGGATCTACAACAATAGAATTATAATTCCTTTAGGCGGTATGTCATGTCAGATTTTTAAAAACTTTCAGACGAGCTGTATTCGACTGAAAGTTGGACTTAGGGGAGTATTTATCAGTAGTCGCAGGGCACTGTGTCAAGTTCACTGTTAGATTACAGCTTGTATTATTTATAACCAGTCAGGTGACGTAAGAAAATCTGCCGTCCATGTAACCGTTTTTCTTTTTTCTGATGTAATAATTTCTTGTAACACTCATCTATGCCTCCTCTCCATCTCAAGGCCGCACAGCAGCAGCAGCAGCCAGGAGCAGTTGGTGGCGTATCCGTCGGCGGAGCACCAGCAGTAGGAGGCGCCCAGGTCGGGCTCAATGCCGTAGGGACGGGTCCCGGCGCAGTGCCCCCTACCGCAGACCCCGAGAAACGGAAGCTGATCCAACAGCAGCTGGTCCTCCTGCTCCATGCGCACAAGTGCCAGCGGAGGGAGCAGGCCAACGGGGAGGTGCGGCAGTGCAACCTGCCCCACTGTCGCACCATGAAGAATGTGCTCAACCACATGACTCATTGCCAGGCTGGCAAGTCCTGCCAGGGTGAGTCTTCTGAATTATGCTGATTGCTGGTTTTGTGGTGCGCGGTTTATATCATAAAGACTAGGCGGTGTTTAAAGTCCTGTATCTGCTGCAATTAATTTTTTTTCTTGTATTTCTTGTTCTTTTTGGTTGTTTATATCCCTCTTGGTTTGCCTCCCAGTTTTTTGTCGTATCAGAATGAGTTATTCTCTCTCTATCTGGCTCTTCTACTGTATTTTTTCCCCTTATCCTTCTCATCTGGACGTAGTTTTATTGTACTGAATGACTCATACAATAACTTTCTCAGTCTCTGGCTTCCCTCTCTTCTTCTTGACTATTTTCCCTTTTTTCTCTCATCCTTTTCTTGTCTCCTTATTCATCTCCCTTCTTCACTCTGTCACTATTTCTCATTTCAATTGTTCTCCTTCTCCCTTTAACTTCTTCCCTTTTCCTAAACTTCTCTCCGTTTCTGTCTCCCCTCTCTTGCAGTGGCGCACTGTGCCTCATCCAGACAGATCATCTCTCATTGGAAGAATTGCACACGACACGACTGTCCGGTATGCCTGCCACTGAAAAACGCTGGAGACAAGAGAAATCAGCAGTGTGAGTGTCTGTCTTTGAGCAGTGTGCATGCTCATGACTCTTATTGATTTGTTAAAAACATATTTATCCTGTAACTGAACAGTGAAGTTCACAAAAGTAGTCTTGAATCCGCAGATTCTCACCCTTAGTTACCCCTCTCCTTTTCTTGACAGCTCTTGTTAACAGTGCCGGTGTAGGTCTAGTGAACTCTTTAGGTTCAGGAGTGCCCGGCGGACAGTCCAACACTCCAAACCTGAACCCTCCAAACCAGATCGACCCCAGCTCCATAGAGAGGGCCTACGCTGCCCTGGGTCTCACTTACCAAGGCAACCAGATGCCACAGCAGCCGTCGCAGGCCAACATGCCAAACCAGGGGATGCAGGGGCAGCCTGGGATGAGGACTCTAAACACCATGGGTTAGTTTGTAATGACATTGTGCATATTACAAATGAGATCTACTGGAACGAACATCTGAGCATGAATGTTCATGTTTGACCTTACAGACGGCATGTGTGACAGTAATTTTATATCCAAAGGTCGACATACCAGATTTCTATTCGCAAATGTGGCCGACTCAGGTGTCACCACAGGACTTAAGTGTGAAACGTGACTTTATTGTGCATAAATGTTGTTCACAGTACTCTCCTGCCATGCCTTCCTTGATTGTTGTCAGTATTTCCCACTCAAAAATCATATCTCTCTTTCAGGAGGAAACTCTATGGGAGTGAACGGTGGAGTGGGAGTGCAGCCTCCCAACCAGCAGTCCAACCTACTGCCAAACGCCATGCTGCACGGCAACATGAATGCACAGAGGTAGAACTATGTTTAATTTTTTCGTTTTTAAAAAAAAAAGTCAGACTGATTTCAAATTACTGACTCAGGTCGAAATTAGTTTTTAAGTCTTACTACTCCCTTTTCACTTCTCGCCTGTTGCTTCCCTCAGCTTGATGAATGACGGTGTGGGGAACCTGGGCTCCATGCCCACGGCAACTCCTCCTTCTGCTGCAGGCATGAGGAAGTCTTGGCATGAAGACATCACGCAGGACCTCCGCAACCACCTTGTCCACAAGCTGTGAGTCTGCGGTCCTGCAAGCACCCTCAAAAATCTCCCTGTTGTGGGGAGAAAAAGCAACAAGTTTGAATATCAGATCATTTTTAGCGCTGCGTTTGAAGTGGGTGCCCCTGTCCACAATTTAATTGTAGCTGTGTGTCCTTTCTGTTTGTGCATGTGTGAGAGCAGCGTGCAGGCCATCTTCCCCACTCCTGATCCAGCTGCGCTGAAGGATCGGCGGATGGAGAATCTGGTGGCTTATGCTCGAAAAGTAGAGGGGGACATGTACGAGTCAGCCAACAGTAGGGTAAGAAACCAACACACCCAGAGTGTGAGGTACTGCGGTATGATTATTAGTTTCCAACTAACGGATGAGGGAATAATAACAGTATTTATTTTGTCTGCTGTTGCGATGTATCCAGTAATATCATCCCTCCCTTGTGTCTCATCCTTTCTAGGCGGAGTATTACCACCTGCTGGCAGAGAAGATCTACAAGATCCAAAAGGAGCTGGAGGAAAAGAGGAGGACACGACTGCAGAAGCAGGGCATGATGCCGGGACAACCTGGCTTAGCCTCTCCAGGCCTCCCACAGGGGCCTCCTAGCATGGGACAGCTGCCTATGGCCCCTGGGCAGCCTCCAAGTAAGTAAACGTACTGTTTTTACCTCCCAACACACACTGTTGGCGTGCAAATACATTAAATCAATGATGTTCCTGTTTCCTGGCATGTATCTTTACACATGATACTGATCAAAAAAGAGAACAAGCACACCACTTGTCTATGTCATATGGATCCTTTCTGATCTGTGGTTCCTTCTTACCCTCTCAGATGGTCCTCACGCCGATCCGTCCATGGTCCGACCGACTGGACCCAATCAGATGGTCAACAGGATGCAGAACCCAGCAGGTACGTCTCTGTGAAGTGTAAATGGCATAATTACAAAGGTATGTAGAGCAGCCAGACTTGTAGACATTTCTGTTGCCAGGTAAATATTTGGTGAGAAGACATGACATTTAATGAAAGCAACCTTTTATTACAACAACCTATCTTTTTTTAAAACAAGTTTTTTTTGTATAGCCCTTAACAATAGCCGAACGGTACCCAAAGTGCTTTACAACAAAACCATGAAACAATACATAACAGATATATAATACATAGAAAGGAGCAGACAGAATGAGTACACCTAAGAAATAGTACTGCCCTAGTCAGAATTGAACGCCAATCTAAAAAAGTGGGTCCTTAACTTCGATTTAAAGGCTGAGATGGAGTAATGGTCAGGACTGTCGGGGGCAGTTTGTTCCACAGTCTGGGAGCAGCAGAAGAAATGTAGAAGTCAATTTATTACCGCCTTTCTAACTGTTGACGTTACAAAGGCAGCAATCTAACTGTTCTACAGTTTGCCATCCAACCTGAAAACTTGAATCCCTGTTTGTCATCTTCACTACTTCTGTAGTTGGTGCGCTCTGCCTCTTATAGGGTAGAATAGGCGAGTAAGTTTACTAATAAACGCGGCATGTGATGGGTCAGACTGACCCCGCACTGGAGTACAAAGCACAGCTGGTTACAATACACTGAATTTCTAACTGCAGCAGACCTTTACCGACAGAATGTTTCTTTCTTTCCTCACAGCCAAATAGCAGTTTGACTGTCAAATAAAGAGTGAAGACCTCCAGCGTGAACACATGACACAGGTGTTTCTGGTCTCCTTGTCTCTTATTTCTGTCTTCCTTCCCGTCTAGGAATGAACCAGTTTGGTCAGATGGGGATGCCGTCGATGGGTCAGAGGTCGACACCTCCTCTTCCTCTTAATGCTCCAATGAACCAGGTTGGTACCACTGTCACCTGTTAGAGTGATGTTTTCTAAATGTAAAAGTATAGTCAGCTGTGATCATAGTGGAGGAGAGTACACACAATGCAAAGCGACATCTAGTGTGTACTTGCAGAAATGGTTTGATTTATCCAGGACTTCACGTGTGTCTTGTTGTTTCGTTTCCAGATGGGTATGGCAGCAACAAGGATGGGTCAGCCTAACGCCACACAGTTACCGAACCAGTACCTCCCTCCAGGCCAGTTCCCCGGGTCCAGTCCTGGACGTGGCTCTGGTCCTGTTGGCATGAATCAGCCAGGAGCGCAGACTGCTGCACCACCGGTAAGGATTGAGTGACAGAGAAATGTGAATGAGGATGAACATAGACATCAACACATTAAGCTTTATGAAAATAAAGAAGTTTATTCAAACTGATTTTTTTCATATTTCATAAATTTACGTTCCAGGTTTCAAAGTTACTGATTGTTTTCTCACATACTGTGCAGTTCCATTTTTTGTTTTCTAAACAGCAGGGACATCTGGCTCTTCCCTCTTTAACCTCTGTGTCCTCTCCTCTGTAACAGAACCAGATGTCAACGCCGCCTTCCCACCCAGCCAGCAGCCCCGCAGCACAGTCTGCCCCTTCTGCTCCAGGCCCTGGAGCGCCTGGAGGCTCCATGGGGCCTGGTAGTGCCAGTGGTGGTGGGCCCATATCGAACTTGCCTCCATCCTCCACCCCCACACAGCCCAACTCCTACCCTCACTGCCCACCCATCCGAACAAACTCCCCATCACCAGCACGCAGCTTAACGCCTCAGCCACATCAAACGCCTCCCACATTACCTCGCTCGCAGACCCCACAGCCACACACTCCCGGCACACCCCAGCTGCCACCTCCACAGCACCCCCAGCAGCAGCAGCAACAACAACAACAGCAGCAACAACAACAACAACAGCAGCAGCAACAGCAGCAACAACAACAGCAGCAGCAGCAGCAGCAGCAACCACCGCCGCCATCAGGGCAGGCAGTGAACTCGGAGAAGCCCAGTCAGCTTCCACCACAGACGCTTGGGGGCCTGGCTTCCTCAGGCCCCCAAGCAGGTCAGGCTCCTTCAGTGCCTACTCAGAATGCTCATGTGCCATTGCAGCGGCCGCAGACCCCAGTAAGTAGATCTCCCTGCTTTTATTACTTTTCCTAACCCAGACTTGTTCCTGAGACCTCCTGCTCTGGTCTTCTTGCTTCTAGTTGTTCTTTAGTTTCCTCTTAATACACAGGGAGTAAGGAAAACAGAAAAGGAAGTTTAGGTTTTACTACCTGAATAAGATTCTAGCATAACATTTCTTAACCTCCCTCCATCTCTGTCCTTTTGTCACAGCTATCTCCAAAGCCTTCTCTGACGGCAGACGGGCCGGTGTCCTCACCAGCCTCGGTGAGCAGCAGTGCCGATCCCAGCTCCCAGCTCACCCAGGCAGACGGTCCTGCTCCCAGTCAGGAAGACGTCAAAATGGAGGTGAAGAAGCAGGAGGATGACGACGAAGGGTCTGAAAGCCAAGGAGAAGGCAAGGGGAAGATGGGCAAGGGTCAGCCAGATATAAAGATGGAGGAGAAACCAGAGGTAAGATTGTCCATGCTACTGTTTAAACATTTTTTAGATCTTGTCTTCAGTTCTATACGAATCCCATTGAGAAGGAAGTCACTATACTGAAGAGATTCATCTTCCTCTCAGATAAAGAAAGAGAAGCCGTCAGGAGATGGCTGTAAAGGCGAGCCCATGGACACGTCTTCATCCTCTGTGCCATCGTCGGTAGCAACAGGTGAAGACAAGAAGCCCGAGGTGAAGAAGGAGCCCAAAGAGGAAGAGGAGGGGTCAGGGTCAACGGCCACCAACAGCTCCCCAGCCAGCGCTCAGAGCAAGAAGAAAAGTAAGTTTGGAAAACTTTGCTCTGTTTTACAGCCGCTGTTATCTGCACGACTAATCAGTCAATACCAAGAAGTCTAGAAGTTAAAAAAAAAGTCCGAACTGGACATACCACAATTTAAAACTGGGAAATTTTAAAGCAAAGTCAGTTCATTTCAATTGAATTGCTGTGATAGGAGGATCCACTCGATGAGGTGAAATGAATCTGTACGACTGTCGGCACAGAGTTCAGTTCTGGTGACCATAAATATGTGAATTTGCATATTTGACCGATAGAAAACCAACAGTCCTGAACTATTTGATGGGTCAGAGAGCCAGAGAGTCCGAAATAGAGGAAGCTGTTGAAGCTTATTAGCTGTGCTGCATCATCAACTTTTATTTAACTTCCTCTGATGAAAAGAGGAATGGTTTGCAGACAGAATTTAAAGGTACACATGCATCTTTTGAAGAAACTGTATGAACCCAGTGTCCTGTTACTTTCAATGATTATTTGTTAAATGGAGAGTTTGTGAACAAATGTCATGGTGATCTAGGCTGAAGCTCAAAAGCTGTTGACAGACAGACACTGGCAAAGCCGGCTAGGGGGTTAAAGTTTAGCGATTAGTGAGTTTCACTCAGTCATGACTAGAGTTGTCACGATACTAAAATGAGTAACCACGATACTATACCAGACAAAGTATCACGGTTCCGGGTAATACCGCGATACTGCGGCCTTTTTTTAATTATTATTATCTTTATAAACTGCAATGTATTTGTACAAGTTAGTTTGAAACAACAACGTTTGTTTTTAAGCAAAATTAGTGTTGCCACTGACAAAGACGCCATGGCAGACTCGCTGCTCGGGCCCGGTGCTTCTGCCACGGTGAGTGTGTTGTCTCGTGTCTGGGCGAGACAGAACTTTAGCTTGTTGTTTGTTTTGAAGCGAGTTTCTATCGAAGCGGAGCTGTCTTCATGGAGTTCATGCTTGCCGGCAGAAACACGCGAACAGCCAATCAGCTAACAGATGGGCGGACCCAGCGTGCAACAGCCTATCACATCCCTGGACGTCACCAGTAACAGGCAAACAGCCAATCATTCAGCAGCTGTGTAGTTCGGTTGCAGCACATGCCATGTTTTTTTTACCAGTGAGTAGCATGCAGTGAGAAGCCGGGAGGAGAGCAGAGGCGGCCGCTATGTAGCGGAGACTGGCACGGGTAGTATAGTAATCCACGGTAGTACCGTCGTGTAAAATTTCTAGTATAGTAGCGACGGGTATGATTTGGTACCGCGGGGTACCGGGTGCAACTCTAGTCATGACGACGTCCATGAAGACACCCACACCTTCTTGTTTTGTCTGTGTAAAGTCCTACACGCCAGCAGCATCAGGGTCATGATGCACTTCACCAGAAAGGCACCACATTTATCACATCCAGTCCCCAGACTGACACAACTCAGCTCCTTTACCCTGTACAATCTCCCCATCCATCATTTAGTGTCGCAATGCTACGTGATGCAGCAGAGTTTGCACCCGTGCCTCTTCCTCTGTTCTCCCTTTTACCTTTCATCTCTAAAACTTCTTATTTGTTTCTCTCGCTCCCTCTCTTCCAGTCTTCAAGCCTGAGGAGCTGCGTCAGGCTCTGATGCCCACCCTGGAAGCTCTGTACCGGCAGGACCCTGAGTCCCTTCCCTTCCGTCAGCCGGTGGACCCCCAGTTACTGGGAATACCCGTACGTATTCGAACTAGTAACAAAACTAACCTGGTAAGGGACTGCACTGGCTGCCATTTTGCTTCAACTCCTCTGAAAACGTAGATTTTTATTTTATTTCGTTTTTTCCTTTTTTTTCCATCTTAATTTTTTTTTCTCCTTGTCATAGTTGTCATATTTTCAAATTTTAATTTCATAAATCTGCTTCCATTTTCTTTAATCTTTTAGTTGATTTCTCTCCCATTGCATGTCAGAAGTTACGAAAATGAGATTTGGAAGCGTGTATGTATTTGTGTGTGTGAGCGCTCTTTTTTTGAAACTTCTTGTCATTTGTAAATCAAAGCAATGACTCTTATGAAAATTTGCCATTTTAAAAAGTAAAACGGCAAATCAGCAAGATTCAAAGTTTGGCTGACCAGTTACAGATTTTGACATTGAAATTTCAGTTTTTGTGCTGACAGACAATGATACAATATCTCGACCCAAACATCTGTTAGAGTAATTAAACCTCCCAGTACAGTAAGGAGACACATGTCAATAGTCCAGAGAAGTCAACAGCTGTTCATGAGCCAATTGCTTTCATTTATCACTTAAATTTTGTTTTGATTTTTGCCTCTTTCACATCATCAGATTTTAGGTTTTGATTTTGAATTATGATTTTCGTAGCTTTCATCCTAGTACTCCATTGCTAGCTTTCTAGTTCAGTTCCTCACCAGTAGTAGTGTGTCAGTGTTCAGGTGGGAAGTGTGTAGAGTTGGGACGATACCTTTTTTTACCCTCATTGCATCCAAATTACGGGGGGGGGGGGGGGGGCGTACACGATAAGCCTCAGTATGACAGGGTCCGTCCGACCTCCCACTGCCTCATGCAGCGTGAAGTTTAATGAACGTTTTTAGAGCGTTGATGAGCGAGCACCAGGCTATTGGCTCCCCTCTCGTCAGGAACCTCCACAGTCAAGTGATGCAGCTTTCCAGCCTTTGTATAATTTATATAGCAGCCACTTATTAAACATGTAAATTACCCGCAAATCTGTGGAGTGTATAAACACGGTGGTGATATAAATTTGGCTCTGTAGGCTGACATGGTAATATGCATCACTTGTTTGTTCGTGTGAGTGGTTCCATTCAGAGATGAGGGTCTGTTGCTTTACTCTTGTTGCCATGGTGACACTGAGATGGACCCTGCTCTTTGAGACTCACACCTCCTCCAAAAATTTTTTTCATGAATCCCCCCCCCTCCAAAAAAGCCTGTTTTATCCTCGCCCTCTCCTCCGATCCTCCTCAGACAGCTTCAGTTTGAGGAGAATCAGAGGACAGGAAAAAGGAAAAGCACTCAGAGGCTCGTCCGTCCCTCTCTCTTACATTTGCTTCACCTCAGCACCTTGGCTTTAACTCTGCCATCATATTGCCACTCACACTGCTGGCGTTGTTAATGCCAATCACTGTGTTGCTAAAAACAGATAAATCTGTCTGCCTGTTGCTGTTGCCACTGCTCTGTTCTTCTTGGTTTTGCACCCTTATCGCTTTCTGAGCCTGAAAGCTTTGTTCGCTTTCAGCCTTCAGCATCCAAAAACCATCAACCCCCCCACCCCCAGCTGTTGGACCGTGTTCAGCACTGTGTGGCAAAATGAGCAAATTGATGATTTCTAATGATTTTCACAATGCTTGGCTTCAGTTTTTATTTAAAGGATATGTCATATGCAATCTTATCTGTGGCTTTTTGTCTGTGGTTATACGAGCGGCAGAGGACCGGACTGACTTGTGGCGGTCGCCTGGTCCCTGCTCGCAGCACAGATGGGGGATTTTTAACTGTAGGGTGCAAAGCAGAGAGCTGGAGGGCAGAAGTTGTCATGTCTCTCTGTTTGCACGTGAACCTTCTTCTCTGCAGCGCTCAACAACATTGTCCCCCTGCACCCTCTTCTCTCCCTACTCTGGTCCCACCCGGTCGATGTCTGTATCACACCTTCACCTGATGTCCACAACGCCGCCGCCGCTGCTGCTGCTGATGATGACCATCGCTCTTCTTCCCCATCTCTCCACGACCAAACATTCCCACCATCTCGCTGCTCTCTCTTCTCTCCCTCCTCTGACCTTTTTTCAACTCTTGAACTTTACCTCCGACGGCACGCCTCCACAAACCAGGACTACTTTGACATCGTGAAGAACCCCATGGACCTGTCGACCATCAAGCGGAAGCTGGACACGGGGCAGTACCAAGAGCCGTGGCAGTACGTCGAGGATATCTGGCTGATGTTCAACAATGCCTGGCTGTACAACCGCAAGACGTCCCGCGTCTACAAGTACTGCTCCAAGCTGGCCGAGGTGTTTGAGTCGGAGATCGATCCCGTCATGCAGGGCCTGGGATACTGTTGTGGGAGGAAGGTGAGATCTCAAGAGGAATATAACATTCTTCTTCTTGTTTTGTTATGTCAGAATTTCATTCAGAGGAGAACGATTGATGCCACTCCTGAATATAATTTTTAAATATGAAGCGACAGCTGCCAGCTTAGCTTAGCATAAAGACTTGAAACGGGTTAAAACGGCCTTGCTCTGTCCGAAGGTAACAAAATCCTCCTGGAAGCACACGTAAAAAATGAAATGTAACTATTAGCCATATTTTTGGTACGTTATGTTACTATTTCTTAGCTGGGAACAATAACTTATGCAGTCGTTGCCTGGCAACATCTCCCAACCAAGTAAATGGATTAAACAAACATGTTAATTAGAGTTTTATAGGCAGTGTAGCTGCTTTATGCTGAGCTACTCACTGTTTGTGTGACAGCTGTATGTATAAGAGGTGTCATTTGTTGAACAAGTTGCCAAACAACATTTTTTTTCCCTTCTCTTTATTATTACAGTTTGAGTTTTCCCCCCAAACTCTATGCTGCTATGGAAAACAATTATGCACCATCCAACGCGACGCTGCTTATTTTAGCTACCAGAACAGGTAAGGGCTTTCGGCACATTGTAACATTGAGCACACGCACCGATCACAGACGAATAGACATTTAGACGTGTTGCTGTGAAAACGCAGCGAATGAGATCAGCTTGTCCTGTTGTATTTTGTACATTGATGCTATGCCGTAGGAGATCAATCAGTGCAATCACAGATGAGTTTTAATTTGGCTTCAACTGGTTACCCCGGCACCATCTCCATCTTCATAGTTCACCGTTTTTAATTTTCATTATGTTCTCATTCATAAAGTGGGCTCCTGTCTTCTTTATTTGTCGCACCGTTGTTTCCCACGAAGTAAATTTACATGCACGACATGTGGCGGCTCGCATTTTTGGATATTTACTTGGGGGGTGGGGGTGGGGGTATCCATTCTCACCACCAGAAGAAAGGTTCCCACTTTATAAATGAACTGAAAGGATGATGGGTCTCTGTTGCTTTATTTATTTTTCCTCATCCAACCCTTTCATGTTTGGAGACTCGTATCCTCACTCCCTTCCTCCTCCACAGCTCCTAGTGGTCTCTCATGTTGCTGTAATGTTGTTGTTGTTTACCACTGGACGTCTGACGCTAATCTTTGCTTTGCCTTGGCTCTCTGTCCTCTGTTGGTTGTTGTTCACATCCTGTCCCTCTCCCTCTCTGTCCCCTCCATTGTCCTCGTCTGACCTGTAACGATTTATTTCACGCTTTTTTAATATTCATTTTGACCTCCCCTCCCCTCCCCCATCTCCCTTCCCTTCTCCCCTTCTCTCCCTCCTTTTTTAACGCTTGTGATGTCTGCATTGGCCTGTTTTGGTGTGACCAATCATCCACTCCAAAATTTACGCGCAAAATCAAAACACCCGCCCACACAAAACACCCTGCATCACGATTGGCTGCTTCCTCCTGGCGACGACCTACCTTGCCCTCTGCCTCCTCCTGTGTGTCCGCCCCCTGGCCTGTCCTGCCCTGCCCTGATTGGCGGCTGCTTCTTCGTGCCCTCTCTGTGATTGGCTGTGCTGATGGCGAACCTGTAGTTCACCAAAATATGGGCTTCTTGCTGACAGGTACCACTTCTGTGAGAAGTGTTTCAACGAAATCCAAGGCGAGAGTGTTTCCCTGGGGGACGACCCCTCCCAGCCTCAGACGTGAGTACCACCACACTCCTGCCTTTCCTCTCTCACACACACACACACACACACACACACACACACACACACACACAAACACACCCTGTTTACACCTGGCATTAACATGCATCTGATGCTGCATCTACATGCATCTGATACGTGAATATTTGTAAGTGAAGGTGTCAATAGATTGAGATATGATTGGTCACACTGCACTTGGAGGCTGCATACGGCCACATTCTTTCAGCAGTGTGTGTGCGCGACTGTCTCCAGAGACAAACTGAAGGTCCGCCTACAGATCTGACGTCTAACATATTAAAGTGAAACAAGAAGAAGCCAAAAACAACAGGCTAAATTATTTATGATGGATGGAGGGCACAAAACACATTTGGTCTTTGCTAACAGAAGTGATGTAGGTGTTTATTTACATATAGAGCGGGGAAATGAGACCCGATCACAATGTATGTGAAAACACATTCTGATGCCAGATGTGAACCGACAGCTGTCCACATGCCAGGTTCACCGGTGATGCTTGTCCAGATGAGTAGTTATGCTAGTCTGATATGAGCAGCATCATAGACTGAATGTCGTAGTTCCCCCGAAAGATAACAAGCATAAATTTAACCCTCCAGTATTTCCACTGAAGTAGCTTTAGAGTTAGAAAAATACTTATTCCACACCGTGTCACGTGTATGTTCTTCGTCAGTTTGTTGTTTAAATTATCTGATGTTTACACTGAGTGAAATATTCAAACTTCATGTGAAGATTTGCTGTTTTTCTCTACACTGTAAATTCATTATTTTTGAGACATTTAACATCACCTGGTGCTTCATGAAACTGTGTCTGTGTGTGTGTGTGTGAGTGAACAATGTTCAGCTGCACAACGTCTGTGTCCGTTATGATCTCCGGGGATTTCAGGGGTTAAAGTTGTAATTTAGTTTACTTGCTTGAAAGTTTTGATTTCTTCTCTGGAGTTCAGGTTTACATGTGCAAAATGAAACTAAAGAATACATAAGATGTTTTGAAACATACAGTCTCCTTTTCATCTGTGTGGTATTATTTCAGTATTAATGTCACATCTTGTAGTAACCATGTTGTATTTAAAAAGCACCTTCTCAACTCTGACAAGAGTTTATGTCTCATATTTTGGGGGCGGGGATTAACAGTCTAACAATATAACAATATAATTTATAGATGACTTATTTATCTGATTTCTGAATCCCTGATCATTTTCTGAGTTGAAGATGGAGGGTTGTGTACATGGTGTGCACTCTTCAGAGGATTACCTTGTCGTGTTCGATACAGTCATTTGTTTTCTGGTGTGTCCCACAGGTCCATCAACAAAGATCAGTTCCAACGAAAGAAGAACGACACACTTGACCCGGAATTGTACGTTCCCCTCATTGACTTTTATAAATGATTTCTCGTTGTCTCTGTGATGCTCTAAGAGTTATGACTTTATGTCTTTAGTTTAAATTGCATCATGATTTTAGAAACCTGTTGCTGCTGAATAAAGATAAATAAATAGCTTTTCATTTCACAAATGCATTTTGGACGTCACAACCTTTTTACTTCTAAAGTGTAATTACTTATTTATCACCTTTTGTAGCTCCTGCAGAGAAACACATGATGGCTGATGTTATAGGTGTGTCCGTCTTTTCTCTTCTCTCTCTCTCTCCGCTCAGGCTTGTGGAATGTATTGACTGCGGTCGTAAAATGCATCAGATCTGTGTCCTGCATAATGAAACCATATGGCCGTCAGGGTGAGCCAGCACACACACACACACACACTCTGTGCATTCTGTTATATGACTGTGCCTGGAAAATAAACGTGGCCTTGTGTATACCTTGAAAAAGCCTGAGAATCATCCAAAACATCATTTAAGGTTTTTGAAAATATAAATTTGGATGCCAGTCGCCACATTTTGAGGTGGAAAACATGTAGAAGGCACGACTTTACATCAGGATAGAAAATGGCTGCCAGTGTGGCGGCAACAGATACACAACGTTCTGCAGCTCCGTCATGTGTGGTCTGTTTGTGATTTGAAAGATGTAAGTCATTTCAGAGTCATTAAAGTTGTTTAAAGAAAGGAAGACTGACATGATTAAAGCCACTTAATCACTGTCATTGGTGTTAATTGTGACAGGGCTGATGTTAACCTGCAAATTTATCCTGTTTACTTCCTCCCCGACCAGCTTCGTGTGTGACAACTGCCTCAAAAAGGCCAACAAGACGCGGAAAGAGAACAAATACGCTGCCAAAAGTAAGTGAAGTAACGCCGAGCTACCGGCCCTTCCCTGCTTCTTCCCTTCTTTCAGGCTTTGACTTTCTGGATATAAAGTAATGTCAACACAGTCTGTCAAGTTAGAAATAATTTTGACCCTTTGAGTTGATGCATGGCTCCTCGGTTCAGATCATCTGTGCACACAGTTCAGAAGCAACCTTATTTACTAATGTGGAAGACGTCGGAGAAAAAAAGGGGAAACAAAGAAGGCAAATTTATCACAAAATAAAGCAACACTGACAAAGTGATGAAGGTTCTTGTACTAAAACAAGTGAGAGGACAGAGTGTAACTTTTCGATGTTATATCATCACCGCTGCATGAAGCCAGCCAAGAAAAAGTTCAGAAAATCAAAACATGCTGTTTTTACGCTTCGGTTTTTGTACAGATCGAGTAAACAAGACAGGATGTGTTAATTGCCAGTTAATTATGATTGCTTCATCAGCTTTGGACGTTCTAGTAAGCAGATTTCGTCACCTTTGAGCAGAGCCAGACCAGCTGTTTGCTCGTTTCCAATGTTGGCTGTAACTTTATATCTACCGTACAGACATGACAGTGCTATCAATCTTTTTTTTATTTTTTTGTCCCAGAATGTCGAACACACCCTTTGAATCAAAGAGCTCCGTTTATGGGCTACATGCTTAAAATGTTAAATTGAGGAGTGTTGTTGTTTGTTGTATCTTCAGACACTGTTTCTGCTCCTCAGCTGTTAAAAACTTTGAGGTTTCTTCATCCTTCTTCCTTTTTTTTAAAATTCTTTTTGCAGGGCTTCCTCAGACCAAGTTGGGTTGCTATTTGGAGACACGAGTTAACGACTACCTCAAGCGTCAGAGCCACCATGAATCTGGCGAGGTCACCATCCGCGTGGTCCACGTTTCAGACAAGGTGGTTGAGGTCAAGCCGGGCATGAAGTCCAGGTAGGACACCACTGAACATGTTTAGGAGAGTAGACTGGTGATTAACTTCTCACATCAAACACAGATAGGTGTAGCGGGTCAGACTGAAAGATCAGGCTGACGTTAGTTTGAAAGTAAGCAGCTGAATGAGTTGAAGTTAGTTTACCACCCTGATCCGTACCATCAGTGGCTCTGATCAGACCGTGACAAACTGCATTTCATAAAAACACCGACCATCTCTCTGATTCGGTCCTGTTCCATTCAGTTTCAACAGAGTGGGAGTGATTCACGTTGTAATGGGATGAGGAGCGATTCAGCACTTCTTCCTGAAGGAAACCCGGTACTAGGCGGGAGTTCCTCCGCACCAGTGTAAAAACAAACGCACCAGGTTGTTGCTAGGCAACAGCTGGTTGTCCATAGTGCCCAGTAGAGTAGGTAACACACAGGTATGGATGGAGAGTTTTTTTTACCCAAGTGTGGGAAATATCGTGCACAGTGGCAACAAACTCACTTCAACAGCCCACTGATTCTAAAATATCAATTAGTAATCAATTAAAGGAAACTCGCTGCTCTTTGCGATTAAGAAACGTAGCAGAAAAGACTTGCTGATGACGCATGTTTGGATGTTTTTATCCTCCAGGTTTGTTGACAGCGGAGAGATGTCCGAGTCCTTCCCGTACAGGATGAAAGCCCTGTTTGCGTTTGAGGACATCGACGGAGCGGATGTGTGTTTTTTCGGCATGCACGTTCAAGAGTACGGCTCGGACTGCCCGCCTCCCAATCAGAGACGAGTGTACATCTCTTACCTGGACAGCGTGCACTTCTTCAGACCTCGACACCTCAGGACTGCTGTCTACTACGAGATCCTGCTTGGCTACCTGGAATATGTCAAGAGGCAGGGGTAAGGGACGTTAAGACGTCAGACATAATGCCAGCTCTAACTGAGCAGCTGATTATAGTACACAGGTGTTTTTAAAAACAAGCCCATTATGCAGTGCAAAATGTATTCATCAGGCTTTGTGTTACCCAGAGGCAGATGGAATAAAAGGAAATGAATGTACTTCTTTTGTAATGAATGCGACTACATCTCTCCCTCTGTCAGGTTTACAACGGGTCATATCTGGGCCTGTCCGCCCAGTGAAGGGGATGATTACATCTTCCATTGTCACCCAGCGGACCAGAAGATCCCCAAGCCGAAACGCCTCCAGGAGTGGTACAAGAAGATGCTGGACAAGGCGGTCTCTGAGCGCATTGTCCACGATTACAAAGTGAGACATGTTTTCCGTTTCAGTTATTGTACCAACAAAGTGAACGAGTGCATTCATCAGTCAAACCCTGAAGACACTGACTCACCACAACTGTTGCACAATATGCTTGCCTTCATTTCCAAGTTACCCTTGAAACATGTTCCTGCATTCATTGATAAAACAATCTAGAAGAGCAACTAAATTTTCTCAAGAATAAACCACACAAGTGTTTTTATTGCTTCCTAAAACAGAATGAGCTCACGAGGACATGACCAGCATTATTATCACTCACGCTGTTGTTCTCTTTGTCTCTCAGGATATCTTCAAACAGGCAACAGAGGACCGTCTGACAAGTGCCAAGGAGCTGCCATACTTTGAGGGCGACTTCTGGCCCAATGTACTGGAGGAGAGTATCAAGGAGCTGGAGCAAGAGGAGGAAGAGAGGAAGAGGGAGGAGAACAGTACCTCCAACGAGAGCACAGATGTGAGTAGAGTAACATGTACTGCATGCAGTCAGACTCGTTTAGTCCGTCACAGTGCTGTACATCGACACTGACATTTAAAACATTCACAGGCCACAAAAGGAGACAGCAAGAATGCCAAAAAGAAGAACAATAAAAAGACAAGCAAGAACAAGAGCAGCTTGAGCCGAGCCAACAAGAAGAAACCCGGGATGCCCAACGTGTCCAACGATCTCTCCCAGAAGCTCTATGCCACCATGGAGAAACATAAGGAGGTATGCGAGTCTAACTTCATTATAGCAATAGCCGTTTTCTTATTAGATTATATGGCGTAATTATGAGAACGTTACGCCGACATAAGTTATCACATTGACTCTAATTGTGCTGTTTAACTGCTGCTGCAGCTGTTTTATTAAAGAGTAGATTTATATTATGGCAGCAGCTGAGCTCAGTAATAATGTCTTTACTGACAGCGGTCACTCTCCTTTTCTGTTCTTAGCTTCCTCCATAAACGTCCTCTTCCATCTTTCCGCCTCTGTCATTATGTCCATAGAGGCCGCTGAGCCTTGTTACATTGCCTACTAGCTCCTGTTCTGGCACAACACCAGCTCCACTCCCCGTCAGCATTCGGCTGTAAGCCTCCTCCTCTTCCCGGTGCTCCAAAACACTCCCCCGGTGCTCCGAGCTCACAGCCTGGCTAACAAATTCAACTAACGTAAGCTAACAGCAGCTACAGCTGGCAGCCGTTTACTTCACTGTCCATCAGGAAACTCTGTAAATCACAGAGAGTTGAGGCGGAGCAGCCAGAGGACATCGGAGGGAAAACCAGAAAACATTTCCTCCATAAAATATGATCCAGTTTCACTAAAATCAGTGAAATAGTTGGTGCTGTGTGACTTAGTGCCGTGAAGCGTTACGTACTTCTCGTTGGTCATCGTACCCGGAGCACAAAGTTACATAGTGTGAGCACAGACTGAGGCCTGAATCCAAAACTTACAGCTGATCTTCTCCACTCAGGTCTTCTTTGTCATCCGCCTCATCGCCGGCCCCACCGCCAATTCTCTGCCCCCCATCACTGACGCGGACCCCATGATGGCCTGTGACCTGATGGACGGCCGCGATGCCTTCCTGACGCTGGCCCGGGACAAGCACCTGGAGTTCAGCTCTCTGAGGAGGTCCAAGTGGAGCTCCATGTGTATGTTGGTGGAGCTGCACAACCAGAGCCAGGACCGCTTTGTCTACACCTGCAACGAGTGCAAACACCACGTGGAGACCCGCTTCCACTGCACGGTCTGCGAGGTAAGAATTGCTTTTCTTCATTTTGAACGTGGCTGGAGATGAAACTGCAGCTAGAAAACATGAATATTTGTAAACTGTGTTTTCATCAGGTGAGTGCCTTCACAATAAGAGTTTTCTACACTACGCTGCAGAAAGACAGTATAGGCAGTCACATCTTCGATCTCCAGACAACCTTGTGACCATAAAAAAGTGATTGCTGTTTGCCTCGTTTAGCATTCATGAGATCAAATCACAATACTCTTGTCGTTGTCTGACATAATGACAATCTGTCAGTGAGACCTCATGAATTGAGCAGAGGTTTAACCTGCTTATATGAAGTGGACTAATTGGGTCTGTTTGTGCCAGTCCTCACATATAATCCACAGTTGTTGTTTCATTAACTGGAAGAGGAGAAAAACACGTTTAGCTTTTCTTTTCAGGGTGAATGATCGAAGAGCTGGCTTTTCCAGATCAATCCACCTCAGTGTAGACACGTTAAAAAGGCGCTGGAACATCTCCGCTGCCTGTTATGAATTTTCTTTTTTTGAATCATTTGTGAAACACTTCTTGGAATCGTACATAGCAAAAGGTTAAATAACCTTTTAGTTACGCCACATTTCAAAGCAGAGAAAACTGGTTTTGCTCTTGTGAGTGGCAGCTGAATAAATAAGATCAGGGCTTTTAGTTAAAAGCAGACAACAGAAGCCTGGTGCTTTGTTGTTTTTTTTTCTTCTTCCCTCTAATTTCTAACAGCAAATTCCTTTGTACTGCAGTCATTGACACTGCTAACTCCACTGTGACTGTTAGTGTGGGGAGGGTGTAGGAAGCCATGAGCAACCTTTGATACACTTGGAGTCAGTAGCAGCTCCAGGTTTCACACCAGTGCCTTGACTGAAAGAAAGACACGATCCCTCGCTGTCTTTCAGTCGTTAGATCTGCGATAGTGTGCGATTGTTTTCTACCCTTTGCCGAGTTCATTCTTAGCATTCCCAGATAAAAGTTTGGAAACTCCAGGCAGGAAGAGTGAAAAAGAAGGTGTGACAGTTGCATAATAGAAAAACATTGCAGCGTTGGTGTGGGCATGTTGTAGTTTTACAAGAAACATGTAGTCACTGTTCCGGCACTAACACTCATCTTTTCCCCATTTCCTTCTCCAGGACTATGACTTGTGCATCACCTGCTACAATATTAAAGGTCATGAGCACAAGATGGATAAGCTGGGTCTTGGACTGGACGATGACAGCAACAACCAGGCGGCAGCAGCTACCCAGAGCCCAGGAGACTCTCGCCGTCTGAGCATCCAGCGCTGCATCCAGTCGCTGGTCCACGCATGCCAGTGTCGCAACGCCAACTGCTCCCTGCCGTCCTGCCAGAAGATGAAGCGCGTTGTTCAGCACACAAAAAGCTGCAAGCGCAAGACGAATGGCGGCTGTCCCATCTGCAAGCAGCTCATTGCTCTGTGTTGCTACCATGCCAAACACTGTCAGGAGAACAAATGTCCCGTCCCGTTCTGTTTGAACATCAAGCAAAAGCTCCGTCAGCAGCAGCTGCAGCACAGGCTCCAGCAGGCCCAGATGTTGAGGAGGAGGATGGCCAGCATGCAGAGAGTGGGGCAGCCAGCCGGAGGGGCACCGGGAGGACCTGTTGTAGGACTTCCATCACCGGGGAACAATGGTACGGCGCCCAGTACCCCAACTGGTGGAACCCAACCTCCAACACCCCAGACCCCGACTCAGGTCATGCCCCCAGGCCCACAGCAGGGAATGGGCCCTGGACCTGGAGTTCAACAGCAGCAGCAGCCCGGTGGGATGCCCGCACAAAGCGGCATGCCTCCTCAGCACCAGCTTCACCACCAGTTCCAGCAGATGGCAGGTGGAGGAGGTGGGGCTGGGGGGATAATGGGCTCTCCCCAACATCATCAGCAGCAGATGCATCCTCAGGTCCAGCAGCAGCAGCAAAGTGGAGCAGGGACCAACCCTCAACAGCTCCAACAGCACCCCAACAACTTGCCTCCGTATGCCAGCAGGCCGCCGGGTTCCTCCCCAATGCATCAGTCCCAAGGCAAGCCGGTCCTCGGCTCCGCAACACCTCCCCAGCAGCAGCCTGGTGGCGCTGTCATGCCTGGAAATGTTGTGGGCCAACAACCTCCCAGTCAGCCCCAGGGCCAGCCTCCACTCTCGCAGCAGCAACAGCAGCCCCCTTCCGGTCCTCCACCGGCAGCGGTAGAAATCGCCATGAAGATCCAACAGGTAGCCGACGCTCAGAGGAAGATGGCTCTACAGAGACATGCACCTGCAGGAATGATGCCTCCTCACCCTCACCATCAACAGGGTCAAGGTCAGCAGATGGGAATGGGACACCCAGGGACGGTAGGAATGGTTGGACCCCAGGGCATGCCACCACAGACACAAGCAGCAGTTGCTCGAGCCCACATGGATCAACCGCAAGGCGCTCCACCAGGGATGATGGTTGGCGCTGGTGGTCCCATGCAGCAACCCCCTCAGCAGGGTAATATGCCTCAGAACCAGCTGCCCCCTCAGGTACAGCTTCAACAGCAGAGGATGGGCGCTCCACTTCAAAACCCTCAACAGCAGCAGCAGCAATGGGCAGGTCAGGGGATGCCACCACAGCAGAGACAAGCTATGATGAACCAAATGGGCCATCCAGCCATGATTGCAGCTCAACAACAACAGCAGCAGCAAATGCAACAACAACAACAACAACAACAGCAGCAGCAGCACCAACAAGCTCAGGGCCACGCTGCCTTGATGAATATGGCACAACAGCAGCAGCAGCAGCAGCAAGGTGCCGGCATCCCAGGTGGAGCAGTCCCTGGAGCTGCTGGTATACCAGGGGTTGGTGCAGCAGGTGGGAACATCCCCCAAGCAGCCCTCCAGGAGCTGTTACGGACTCTCCGCTCGCCCAGCTCACCCCTCCAGCAACAGCAAGTCCTCAACATCCTGCGCTCAAACCCACAGCTCATGGCTGCTTTCATCAAACAGAGGGCCTCGAAGTACAAAGGGGGCGGCCCGGGTGCACCCGGTGGTGTCCCAGGAGGTCCTGGACCCACAGGGGGTCCTGTTGGTAATGTCATGGCAGGAGGGGGCCCACAGGTGAACATGAATGCGGCAGGTCCAGGCCAGCCAGGTATGCACATGGGGGGTCAGGGAGGGACGAATGTCAACATGGCCACGATGGCCCAGCTACAGCAAGTACAGCAGCAACAGCAGCTGCAACAACAACAGCAGCAACAACAACAACAGCAGCAGCAGCAGTTGCAACAACAGCAGCAGCAGCAGTTGCAACAACAGCAGCAGCAGCAGCAGTTGCAACAGCAACAGAGGCCGATGCTCAGCAGTTTACAACAGCAGCAAGTTGCAGCTCTTCAGCAGCAGCAACAGCAGCAAGGGGGAGGAAGAGGCATGCCGGGTCAGGGGCCACAGATGGGAAATCTCAGCAACCCCCAGTTCAGGGAGTTGATGATGAGGCGGCATCTCCAGCAACAACAGCAGCAGCAGCAACAACAACAACAACAACAACAACAACAACAACAACAGCAGCAACAAATGGGAGTGAATCATGGTCAGTTTCAACAGCCACAGCCACCACAAGGGCAGGGCTACATGGGTCAGCCTGGGATGCAGCCTCCTTCAGTGGGACAGGGCCCACCTGGAGGTCCGCCACATGTCCCTCAGCAGCCTGGAGGTCCCCCAGGCCAGCAGGGGCAAGGTTACCCAGGGTCAGTGGCACAGCAGCAGGCCACAGCTGCACTCCAGCAGAGGCTCCAGCACCAGCACCACCTCCAGATGCAGCAGCAGCAGCAGAATGCCATGGCTGGTCTGCAAGGCGGTGATGCAGGTGGAGGGGGTGTAGGAGGCCCCCAGCAGCCACCTCAAGGCCCTCAGCCCACACAGGGCGGCCCTCCATCTCAGGCTCTGATCCAGCAAGCCCTCCATCAGAGGCTGCTCCAGCAGCAGCAGCAACATCTCGGCCCTGGAGGGGGGTCACCAGTTCAGCACAGCAATCCCATGAGCCCTCAGCAGCCGCAGCAGATGTCCCAGTCGCCACACCCACACCTGCAGGGCCAGACGCTGCCCACATCGCTGGCTAACCAGGTGCGATCCCCACAGCCTTCACCAAGACCCCAGTCCCAGCCGCCACACTCCAGCCCGTCCCCGCGCATGCAGCCTCAGCCCTCGCCGCATCACATCTCCCCGCAGATGCAGACGGGTTCCCCGCACCCGGGCCACCTGAACCAGCACCACCCGGGCATGGTGGTCCCGCCACAACAACAACAACAACAGACCCAACAACAGCAACAGAACTCTATGGAGCAGTTTGGGTCGGACCCAAGCGCTATGCTGTCTCAGCTGAGCGGCATGGCCGGTCTCCACGGGCCGGGGGGAAACGGTCAGGACCCACTGGGCCAGAACATGAATCACAACCCTTTAGACATCATGTAGGAATTCTACCTAACGTGTCAAGTCGAGCTCACGCTCTGTGATTCTTCGCACAAACTGCACTCACCCAGGACAGTGTTATTGTTATTACTTAGCCTTCTTTTTTTATACGATTATTAAATGTTATTTAAAATGTTTTCAATAAAGATGCATTGAACTGAACTTCCTATGGGAGATGAACAATAAATCAAGCAGTCGTTAAATAAATTAGAATAAATGAATTGTAAGTTATTGCTGTTAATATATTTTTTTGCCAATTGTGGACAAAGAGGGGAGGGCGACGGTTTCTCGAGCACCCTCCCTCACCGCCACCTCTCGCTGAATTACGAGAAAGGTGATATTTTCTGGGGGGTAAATAGAAGTAATTGCCTTTTTTAAGAAAATGTTTTTAAGATTTTAAAAGTGGTCGAGAATTAAAGAGGAGATGATTTTAATGCAAAGAACTTTTTTTATCGGTTTCGTTTCCCATCATTCAGTCTGTCTATTTCTGTTTCCCGCAGAGTGATGTGGATTATTATTATTATTATTATTAATGTAAATCCAAACATGATGCATATCTTCATTTTTTTTATTTTTGGGTTTGCTTTATTTATTGTTTTCTTTCCTCGGGGCTGGGGCGGGGGTGTTATGTATCCTGAGACTGCTACAATTCGTATAGAAATATATTTTTGTTAATGACTGTTAAGATGAGTGGAGGAGGGCGGGGGCTTAATGGATATTTCATTTCACTTTAGACGTCTTTAGTTGGGTCTGTCCAGGTGGGAATAATTAAATGTCAGTGTTTTATTGCAGTGGTTGAGGGTCTGCTGTGAGTTTTAGATGGACATCTTGTGACGTCCCCCTTCCCCCGCGGCGTGCCGGCGTCTGTCTTGGACATCAGTCATGCTGGAAGGGGACTCTTCCCTCGCAAACATGCAAGCCCTCTCCCTCGAATGTGTGTGCACTCCTTCCTTTAAAGACACTTAATAATGGAGCAGTGGAGGCTTGGGGAGGGGGGGTGCATACCTGTGTGCCTGTTATAACATTTTGAGTACATGGGCTGGGATGTGGAGAAAAAAAAATATGGGTGGGGTGGGCTCCTTTTAGTGTTTTTAGGATTCTGCTGTTTGGAGTAAACAGAGGATTTTTGATCCAAATGAACTGTGTTGCACAGAAATGAGGAGAAAGGAGGAGATCTGCGTCTCTGTCTCTTTCAGCCTCGTCCCCTTTGCTGCTTCCCGGACTTTAAACCTCCTCGTCCTCCTCCTCATCCTCCTTTTCCTCTGGGGAAAAGTCCCCTCCCCCTCAAACTCCATCCTCTTTATCTTTCTGCTATGAACTTTGGGAGTTTAATTTAATATTTTTTACTGTACAAAGGAAACACAAACTGTGGACTCAAATACTGTTTTTTATAATAAAATGAAAACTACCAACAGTGAAGTGTCCCGCATGTGACTGTTTAGAGTCGTATGACAACACATCAGATGTCTTTGTGCCTGTAATCCAATGTGAGCATCATAACTGCTGCAGAGGATCGGATCAAACTGCAGACAGCGCTATCGACGATCAGATCACTGCCAGAAATGAGTCATCGTTCCTACAGGATCCTGACAGCGACAGAAGAGCTGACCTGGCAAAGTGTTTGCAGCTGGACAGGTCAGTAGTCTGTACTCGAAGCGCCTCATGTGTTTAAAACAACTTAAATTGATAGAATGATTGAATATCTAACAGAAACCAGAGCTGTGATCAGGTCAAAGGTCATCACCACCAAATATTCTTAGGTATGAATCAAGATGGAAAAACTACAGATAAAAGAAAGACGGGGAAATGAGTGCAGCTTGACAGAAAACTCTGGGAGGAAATCAAGTAAATAATTCTAATGCATGGTGGAAAATTCAGGCGGAACGTAATAAGATTCTTTCAGACACCATCAGTAGTTTCCAAAATGTGGCCTACGCACTCAGATAGATGCTGGAGAAGCTGCACCCACATATTCTGGACATGAAATCAAACATTTTGGGAGGAGATGGAAAGTGTTTCAGCAAAATGTAACAAAAGATCTAAAGGTAGCAATACTAATAAATACCTTCTACAAGGTAACGCCTTCTTCTCTCACTGGATGAGTCTGTATAACTACAGGTGGAAGACCTTGTGCTGCCACAACTACTTGGAGATGTTGTGGACCAGCCTGGCCTCCTCCTCCCTCCTCATCACCCTGTGTGACTTCTCATCGACCCTGTGGAGTCTTTCCACTTCTTCCTGGGAACGATCATCTCCCAGGACCTCAACTGGTACCTGAACATCAGTTTCCTCATCAACAGAGGACGTACTCCCTGCACCTCCATCACTCAGTCACTGCAAGGACAAACAGCAGTGTTATTCAGTCTGCTGAGAAGGTGACTGGCTGCAGTCTTCCACGTCCTCCAGGACTCTGAGGTTTGCAGGTACGATTGTGGCTGACCTCCTCACACCCTGGACAGCAACATTTTGAGACTCTGGAAGGAGGCTGCGCTTCATCAGGACCAAAACTTGACTCTCACTCTAACACGTCACACTTATACACACTTATAAATTATAACTTTTTAAATTAACATCTTCAAAAACTTCAAGGATAACTTGCACATTAAAGATATTCGGCATACTGTTGGATTTTGCACATTCCTGCAAAGAAGTGTGCAGCTCGTACACATGTTTATATCTTCTAATAGTTTATTTTTATCTTCCTTACAACAACAAACATAAAGACAGATTCCATGTATGTGAAAACTTTCCATAAATAAATAGAGTAAATAAAGTACATTAGCAGCTTCCTGTCCTCTTGGATGATGTTTCTCATTAGTGTCAGCCCCCTCACATCCACCCCTCCTGCACACTTCAAACATACTGAGCTGATGATTCACAGACTATTAACTTGCACTTGATGGCGTCACTTACGGTAAAATGTATTTCCTGGGAGCAACACGCCCCCTTCTGGTGACACGGGGCAGTGCGATTGTTCAACATAAGGCAGTAATGACAGATGGAAAACACAGTCAGAGGTCTTAATGATATTTTAGCAGTTTTTGAGAGTCCACAGGAGGTCGTCACAGGTTTGAAGAGAGAATATTTATATCTAGATTACTTTTCTCCTCTCTGCTGATCATCAACATTTGCATCTTTTCACTGTGTGGTGGCAAATGTATTCATTACTCTTCTTACAATTTGAACCACATATTATATTTTGCTGTACTCTGTGTGTCTTCCTTTGAGGAAACTGACTTGTTTCCAGCCAAGAGTTTAAGTAGCAAACTTAAATAAAATACTGGACTGAGTTTTTGTACGTAGATCCCTCTTCATGGGAAGGACTGTAACTGCTTATACGTATCAGGGTCATGACGGGGCTGGAGCCTATCCAAGCTGACCTCAGGGCGAGAAGCACGATACAGAGATGAACATCCATCCACACTCACATCCACATCTACGGGAAATTCTGAGTCACCAGTTCACCTGTTAAGTGTTTCTGGACTGAGAAATAACTGAACCCCCTGATCACACCAGGTACAGGGCAGAAAATGTATGAGTGTGTGTTAACGTTTCTTTCTTATCTCTGAAATAGTTTGTGTGTGTGTGTGTGTGTGTGTGTGTGTGTGTGTGTGTGTGTGTGTGGTGTGTGTGTGTGTGTGTGTGTGTGTGTGTGTGTGAGGATCTCTGACCTTTCTGCTCAAACACTTCGGACTTCTTTGTACTTATGCTCTTACATATTACAGTTGTATGCTCATATCTTAACCTCATTTTATCACTCACTCTGTATCTGCTTCAGTAAAATGTCACTTGAGTAAAGTTAGACTTTGAAGATGCTCTCCATCCCTTCTGTGTGTTGACAGTCAAGAAGTAGCTCAGAGATTTGGGGGGCGCTGTTGACCGCAAAACAGAATCAGAGCACCTTTAAATAAAGAGTACGACACTGCGAGGAGTAAGTTTTTCTGAGTGGAATAAGACGCAGAACATGACAGATTACTCTCAGCTCATGCAATGTGGCTTTCTTGGGTTTATGTTCATTATTTATTATTAAAATGGGATAACAGGATCATTATTTTCAACCTCTCGATGTATTTTGGCTCTTCTGGTTTTGTTACTTTGGACTCGTTCTTGTTTAAAACCAATGAAATGTGTTTTTAAAAGTTTTTGAGGAGACAGTTCTTCCACTCGGAGTCTCGACTCTCTCCTGGTTTCTTCCCATCTCTCCACCACCAGCCAAACTCCTCCATCAATCAACAATCCATTCAAACCTCATCCTTTAAACCATCGACCTTCATCCCTTCATACCTCCTACAGTGGTTCACCCTTATCCATAATATGTGTACATTTAAATCCAACACGATAAACACGCTCAGCTGTTTTTGTTTTTGTACATATTTATTGGAAATGCAATCAAAATAAAAATTCATTTTCAGAGAGAAGACATGTTGGACAAGTTATCGTTGCCGTCGAGTGACTGATTCAGACACATTTAAGTGACATAAGTTAGTTAAGCTTATACATGTGACATGCAATAAATAATAGCTCACTACAGTCTGACCTAATGTACATTTTGCTTCCATTTTTTTTTGCACATTACCTTACACGGCGTAACGGCGGCAGTGTCAACTGATATCGCCTCTTTTGGAATGCACAAGGCTAGTGAAAAGAGTGGACTATCAATTGGTAATACAAAAATAGAACCAGGCAGCATTTCATACTTGAAAAGTAAAAGGACAGACAGACGGACGGCAAACACAACTGTACTTTTTTTTTTAAAACTTTTTTTTAGTGCATTCATCCTTCATGAAACGCAGAACGGCATCTAAGCGGCGGCAAGCATTAATTCTCTCTCTCTCAGTTTCTCTGTCTTTGTTTTATTTCTTTTGTGACAGAAATAAACCCTCTTCAACAAACCACAGGACAGAGCTTTGTGCATGTGTGGCACAGACTGACAGGGCATGCGGTTAGCTACGTGAGAAATACTGAAGGAAAAAAAAACGGAATAAAAAGAAGAAGAGGAAGAAGAAGAAGAAGAGAGTAATATCTTTACAAAATGTTATTCGTAAGAAAGAGGAGCGACTGAAACTGGCCCGAGGAGAACATATCTGAGTGCGAGACCAAAACTGTGTGGTTGAAAAGCACTGAGGACGACTGGAAAAAGTAACTGCATGGAAGTAGTAACGTGTAGTGTAACATTTTTGGACTGTCTCACCATCTGTCTGTGAAAACCCAGCGGCCCCGGGAATGAAACCTGCCACTGAGATCCATTTAGTCTCCTGGATTGCAATGAGCACATTTAGTGGGGCCTCAGGTTCCTATCACACCTAATAAATGAGCCACAATGATAAAATTACCACTCATTTTTTTTTTTTTTTTACTCAAAAGGCAATAATGTCCTCATTGAACTCAGTAGGAAATGAGTGTAGCTTTGTAAACATGTTGAATTATCTTACATACACGACTATTTACACGTACAAAATGAGTGGTAAGTCTAATCATGGTTATCTTGAGCTCCCTCCGTCTCTCTTTGTCATCGTTCAATAGCCCTTAAAGAAGCCTTCCGCCACCGTGGCTTCTTTAAAAGTCACCGTCAGAGAGTTGATGGTCACGTTCGTCACAATCACCTTCTCGGGATGCTCTGCTGCCTGCGTCGCCGTGGTAACGCTCTGATTGTCGCCTCGCACCTCCTCTCTCCACACCTCGGCGGCGGAGCAGACGGCGGCGGCGTCACCTGCCGTCTCGCTGCTCCCCTGAACGCTCACTATCACCGAGGTTGTGTTGTTGATGCTCTGACAAACGCTGCTCTCTAACGTGGGGCACTCTGACACTGACTCCACGGCCTTCTCCTCCTGCTCCTCCTGCTCCTCCTCTTCCTCCTCCTCACCCGATCTGTACCAATCTGACCTGTCACTAGTGGTAACCGCATCTCCCGGTCCGGCCTTTGATTGGTCACATACAAATGTCTGGTTCTGTCTCGTATCAACCGTCCCGCTGTCTGTCCACGTTTCTGTGCCTACCACTGTCAGCTCAGCGTCCACCTTCTCCTCCACCTCTATCTCTAAGTCCTGTCGCTCCAGCAAAGGTGGAGAGCTGCACTCTGATGGACCTGAGAGAGAGAAACATGTTGTTAAATTTGAAATGTCAAAGGTGACGACCAGGCTGCCGAATGAAAAGTGATTGACGTGACAAACCGACCATATAAACTGTCTTCGCGTCTCTCCTCTGCGGCGCTTTCGGACTCCTGCTTCTCCTCTTCGCTGGTGCCGCACCAGTCATCCTCCATGGGCTCGTCCTTCTTCCTCAGTTGACGGATGGTTTTGTGCGAGGGTCCCAATGGCCCGCGTTTGGATGCCCTCTGCTTGCTCTTCCTCCAGGCTGGGCGGCGGTACATGCTGCCCCGCTCGCCCTGGTCCACATCTGTGCTCATGGCACGTGTGAGGGAGAGACGCAAGCGAGGGGGAGGCTTCTCCTTGTGGGCACTGCGGAGGTCCATGGCAAAGATGTTCTGGTGGATAAACAAAGGTGAGAGGTTAACTGAGTTTATTTTGAGACAACAGCTACACTATGTGAGTTCTTTCCACCGCCCACATAAAGTATTTTTCCACCATAAACTAACAGATTTGACTTGTAATCTGACTTGTAATCAGGTGAATGGTCTCTCTGTCTGTTCTCACACTATGTAACTTTGTGCTCCGGTTACGATCACCCACGAGAAATACGTAACGCTTTACGACACTAAGTCACACACCACCAACCATTTCTCTGATTCTGGTGAAACTGGATCATGTTTTATCAAGAGAATGTTTGAGCCAGTGTCGTGCCAGAACAGGAGCTGGGCAAGTGGACAATGTAACCGGGTTCAGCAGCCTCTACGGACATAACGGCAGAAGCTAAAAGACAGAGGAGGAAGTCAGTAATATTAGCTATGTCTTGTGTTGTTGACCTTGTTGATGTTTAGCTGTTACAGCTGTCCATATTTATGATTTATGAGTGGGATTATACTTTGAGACTGTGGGCGCTAAATCACAAAAATACTCATTTCTACACACTGTTAATGAAATGTCAAACATTTGTCACGTTTATCAAGTTCAATCATTTGTTTTTGATCTTCCCTGTTCATCGTAACCAGCAGCAGCAGTTGTGAAAGTGATAACACAGTAAGAACAAGAGAGTCTTTTTTTTTTTACCACACCCCTTTGCTCCAAAACACAACAAGTCTTTCAGCTGCATTGCATTTAGGTCTATTCTTAGTGCTGAAACACACATCTCTGCTTCTGCTACTCAGCCACTGAAAGAAGTCGTTTAACGTCTTGTGGGAGATTTCTAAAGTGATCGGTGCAACACTAAACCGATGGCAAACCCCTAAACAAAGGTGAGAGAGAGACACACACACACAAAAAAAGAAAGGTAAGTGTCGCTACCCGCAGGACGAGTCTCCTGGGTCTGAGACCTTTCCTGCGATAGGCCAGAGCTCTGATCTTCTCCTGACTGGGAGAGAGGTATAAAAAAAAAACACAGAGAGAGAAAGAGAGAGGGAGAGAGGGAGGAGGTGGGAGAGGACAAAAGTGACAAAGAGAAACAGACCGTGAGCGAGAGAACAAAAGGAAAACACACACAAAAAAAGTGCTTTGCAAGCATAAAAAAAAAATAAAACTTTTCCATGATTACTCACTTCTCTTCGTAGGCCAGGACCAGGCGCGGGTCCAAAATATTGTCCTCTGGTTCCCAAGTACTGCACCTACCAACACACAAACACACACACACAGACGTACACATTCAGATTAACTATTAATCCTTACAGGACACGCAGCTCAAGGGATCAAGGAGCACGTTTCCTAAATGCTACTGAGTATATATCGAAGGGATGAGGTCACTGGATGATGACTCAAGGATTACTCACTTTGGGGGCCATCCCTGCCATTTCAGTAGATACTCCACATTACCCTGAGGAGAGACGGAGAGAGAGAGAGAGAGAGAGGATGAGGAGGGATCAGGAGGGAGGAGGAGGAGGAGGGTTTAGCTGAGATACAGCACATTCATACAACCTGCTTTTTTTTTTTTCAGAATCTGGTCCAGTGTGATGCAGAAACAAGCTGAGCTCTGAGTGTGTGAGAAAAAGAAAAAGGGATGACTGTCACTTTAAAGAGTGGAGTGAGTGAGGAGAGGAGGAGAGAGGAGGAGAGAGGAGGAGGGTCATGGACATTTTTCTCCCTTTCAAACGGTGTTTTTCTGCGGGATGACGTCAATGACAGCGGGGCTGGGTGGCCTCCAAACAGCAGCCTCTGTTTTTTTTTTTTTTGCGCCTGAACCGCGGTGACGTGACCGCACATGGCTACGCGATCCCGGTCTCAACAATGCACGCACGGCACGGCACAGCTCTCTCTCCCTCTCCCTCTCCCTCTCTCTCTCTCTCTCTCTCTCTCTCTCTCTCTCTCTCTCTCTCTGAGCTCGGATAGGTGGGGCCACGGAAACATGTAAACAACGTGGTGTTGCGCAACAAACCTAAGCAAGGCTGAAACAATTATCGCACCCCGAGTGGGAAATAACAGTTATTACGCACCTGACGTGGAGGAGAGCTGTTTGTTTACGAGGACGCGTGGAGTCCAGTTTTTTTTTTATTATATCATAATAAACTTTATAATAAGCTCACATGAAGGCGCGCTGCACTTGTTTTTTAAATTAATAAGTAGTGATCTCCACAACTGGAAATCAATGGGTCACCATTACGCAGCAGTCAGTGACATTACGCAGCAGTTTCGCCGCTGCTCCGTTCTCTGGCGTAACTTAAATCAAGTGCGTAGCTCCCCCCTACGTACACTCGCATCCGTATACCCGTTTTCGGGATACACACCCCCCTTTAACATTTTACTACAGCTGCGTAGGCTCCTCCAAAACACGTTCATGCTGCAGCATCTGAGCGCGCTGCACGGGAAGGTTACGGGATGCGAGACTTGGTTTGAGAAACAAATGTTAAACTTTGGCACATGGATTCATCCTTTTCATAGTTGGTAAACAGCGCAGCCTAGTTTCCCTGCGCATGAGGACACGATGTTACGCGGAGCTTGTGCCGCTCCGTTTGGGCATAAAGACCACGGGAAAACAAGTTATGTAAGTTGTGTGAAGTGCGTTACGAGTGTTCCTTCTTACCTTTCTCACTCTCTTCTTTGTTATTGACTCAACTGCAAACACTTGGTCTCCTATTGATGACAGCTCCATCGCTGCGCGCAGCTCCACACGCTCCAAATAGGACACACACTGGATGTGCGCTGAAATTTAGAATAAAAAATAGAATAGTTAAAAAAAAAGCAAGCTGGAGGTAAAAGGCTCTTCGTGGTGGCTTCCTTCCTCCGGTGTGATGAGTTGTTTTTGGTTGCTGGAGCCTCTGCGCTTTCACCCTCCTCTCTCTCTCTCTCGCTCCCAAACTCCAGCTGCCTGCCTCGCTCACTTTTTAAAATCTGCGACACATCAACACAGGACACAACGCGCGGCTTTAAGTCGGGCGCGCCCCCTTTCCATTGCGTATAGTGCCGAGCCCCCCAGTGTGCGTGCCCGTGCTCCACGAGGCCGCGCACGCAAATTGGAGCAGAGTGCAGAAGAGGGACAGAGGGAGGGAGGGAGGAGGGGTCAGCACGGCAAGGTTACATGAAACTAAAGTTAGGGGAGTGAACGTTCATTCAGAGCGTTTCCAGGAATCCAATTAAAGTGAAATTGTGTAACTGTTCCAGTGTAAAATAACAGAATTCTATAATTTGAATGCTACATTAATTTGTTCTCACACTATTTGACTTTTTACAATCACCCGGGAAAAGTACGTAACACTTTATCACAAAACATTTCGCTGATTTTGGTGGAACTGGATCATATTTTATGGAGAAAATGTTTTCGTGAAGAAGAAGAGGAGGTTGGAGTGTCATGCCAGAACCGGAGCTGGGCAAGCGGCTAATGTAACCGGGCTCAGCAGCCTCTATGAAGCAACGGACCGAAGAGGACGTTGACAGAGGAAGCTAAGAGAGAAAATGACCCAGCATGGTTTAACTCTGCCAGAAGTGAATGAGCTCATTTCCCAAAATGTCAAACTATTCCTTTAAGATATTAATACATCCAATTGTACGCTAAAAAGGCTTTCTGCTCTTTCTCAGGTGAAACCAGGTTGTGCAGCTGAAACGCTGAACTCCAGCTTGTGCATTAAAACAGAGCGTGAGCTCGTGTATTTTTATGTAACTAGTAAAAAGGCGGCAAAGATCAGGATCTGCAATGGAAATGAAGGTCCTGCTTCTCACTTCTCTGGTTGAAATGTGTCCACCCCTCCAGTCGTGTTTGATCCAAATATGGAACCAAATCGCTAAACACTGACTGAAAGTCTTTACATCCAGAATGCTAAGCAACCTGTCTGCAGAGAGGAGATGTGAAAGGTCTCAGTGACTGCTGATATGTTGCAGCAAAACATTTATTTATCACATAGGATAGAGTCCTAAATGAAATCTCTGTTCGTTGGTGTGGTCACACACACACACACACACACACACACACACACACACACACACACACACACACACACACACACACACACACTCTTATCTAACTTTTTACCTGAACATCCACTCATCCAGCCCCCAGGTGGGAGCAACTCAGGAAGGTAAAGTGACTACTGTGGAAAAAAGGCCCGCAGCCAGTTTCCTTTTGTCTTTCATTGAGGCTGGGGTGGATCAGTTTACAGCAAAACTCAATGTAACCACACACACACACACACACACACGCACACGCACACGCACACGCACACACACACACACACACACACACACACGGTCCGCGATCTCTCTGCACCTGGAACACTTGCATCACTTATGGGCATTGGGTGTCATGGCAACTGTTTCTACGGCTACCACTGAAAAACTGGATGATGATGATGATGATGATGATGATGAGACAGCGGGAAGAGTTGTTGATGAGCAGCTCAGGACTGAAGAGCGATCCACCTCACCTGACCCAGGTGTGACCTTTGACCCCTTTGTCCTGACATGATGTATATGAGCCCGACCAGAAACTCCCACGATAACCCACTGACTCGTGGAGCAGCTGTGGGGTTATAGTGAGTTTGATTTGATTTAAATTAAAGCTGCAATTAATGTTTTTCATTATCGATTAATCTTCCAATTATTTTCTCAATTATTTGATTAAAAAAAGGTCAGAAAACAGTGAAACAAACTCAGCTAATGTTACTTACCCGTCCAACAGAAAGAAGCTCAGCCTCTGTCTTAGCGTCTCCATTTTCAGAGTGCAGTATCACTGTCGTTGCCCAGCTCCTGTTCTAGCACAACATCAGCTCTGCTCTCTGTTAGCATTTGCTAAACCTCTTTCTCCTCTTGGTGGTCCAAAACTCTCTGCAGTGCAAACACTAAGTGGGAGTTGGGACAGGGACACTGGACGCCGGTGACGTTTTTAAAATTAATTTTAGTGGGGGTCGTGTGTTTCTGCGATGGCAGCCCACAACACAGAGGTTGCGCCACATTCAACTTTTTGAAAACTGGAGCTCCACGTCACAAGCCAATCAGACTCTCAGATCGGTCAAACCTCCACAGACAGTCTGAAATGTCTCTGACACAGAGACTATCCAGGTGGATTCACAAACTAAACTCTGATAATCTACCTGTGGGTGGGTGTGTTCTGACTTAGTTTTTTTCATATACCAGCACTTCGGCTCAGCAGGGCTGGATTAACATGGTCAGGGGCCCCTAGGCTACAAGCCCCCCCCCGTTCCCGGTCCCCCGTCTGCCCGTCCCCCGTCCGCCCACCTTATTTCATAGGCTAATTCAGGCTTAATTCATACGCTACATGTATTTAATCTAGATAGATAGATATGCCAAGATAGATAGATAGCTTTTTGCCGCTGCGCTCTGCGCTTTTGGGCACCGCTTTCGTATTTTCTATCGCTCATAAGTACTGTCGCTGTTCAACTACAGAGTCAGACTGACACAGTGCGTGACGCCTAACGTTTATATATGGAAGGCCGATTCCCCACAACCAATCAGTGTCCGGTTATTTAAATATTCATTTTGCGTTAATGAATATGAAAGTTTTTGTTTCTTTTGACCAATTGGGGGCCCCCTGGGCGGCGAGGGCGTGATTTTGAGCTAATGAATATGATATATATTTTTTTCTTTTGACCAATCGGGGGCCCCCTCCGAGGCGAGGGGGCGTGGGGGCCCCTAGGCTTAAGCCTATGGAGCCTGTGCGATGATCCGGCCGTGCGGCTCAGAGATATAGAGTTACAACAACAGTGAGCGAGTGTTGGCCTCGATAAAGCTGTTTCACAGTGGTTACATTCAGCAGGTATAGACACACCCACGGCAACCCACCTCAGCTCCCCTCACCCGCCCACCACCGGTTGCCGGTTTCCCCTTTCCTGTCTAAATACGCGCTAACACTCTACTCTACCCTGGCTAACAGACTGAGCTAACATTAGCTAACAGCAGCTACAGTTTGCCGTGCTTACTTCACTGTCCATCGGGAAAACTCTGTAAATCACAGAGCTGACTTTTAACAAAACATTTTCTCCATAAAATATGATCCAGTTTCACCAAAAATCAGTGAAATAGTTCTTGTGAGACACCATTCACCTGCTTACATGTTAATGTAGCATTAAATGATTTAAATTTTATTATTTTTATGGTAGAAAAAGTTACAGAATGTTGCTTTAAGTTGCAGCTGTAATATTCCTGCAGGACTGTCTCTAGAAAGCAGCAGTGATCCTGCAGGATGCTGTTACAGCTTCTATGCTGATCTCATTGTGCATTTTCTTTTAACCTTTGTGGCATCACTACAGGGAGCAGCTTTACGGTATGAGTCCAGAGTGATATATGGGATGATTTTTCTTCCCGTAAGCAGGAGGTTATCTTCTGCAATTCAGAAAAGAAACACGGCAATCACATGACTTGTTATCTGCCCGGATACTACTGTAGCGGAGCTGGGAGCGGAGCTGAGGATGGAGCGGCGAAAAAACAGCCCAGCAGGACGGATCAGCGCGCGCTCACTCCCACCCACGTGTTATGACTCACGTATGAGTCACCAAACGTGACGGTAAAATCACCGCCGCTTCTCTGGAATATCAACAGAGGAGGGGAAAAAAACAAAAAAAAAAACCTTAGGGTAAGTTACTGCCTCATGCCGGGAATCCACGCGTCTCTCCGGCTTCTCCTTACCCCCCATCAGCTCCACCACACCGCGCTTCAGTGTAAGCCGCCGGTTCGAGCGGCACTTCTGGGAAATACTAATAAAAACATCCTGCAGTGAAACACACACTTCCTGATCTGATAATAAGACCCCCCTCTCTCTCTCTTTCTGTGCTATTAACAGGCAACATTTGGGATCAGTTAGACCCTCAAAGTGCAGCATGTGTGCAGGAAAACCAGCTGTGGAAAAGTACTCCCAGTAATACTACTTCATTGCATTTATTTGACAGCTGTTACTGGATACTAAGCAGATTGCAAGTTTACCAAATATTTGCACAAACTAGTGCAGTGAGATTTTATTCACACATAATCACAGGCGTTATTCTTCTGCAAGTACTTTTACTCTTGATACTTACGTGCAAGAACTAAA
The DNA here is from genome assembly GCA_004119915.2 of Collichthys lucidus. Lineage (NCBI taxonomy): Eukaryota > Metazoa > Chordata > Actinopteri > Sciaenidae > Collichthys > Collichthys lucidus. The sequence goes on from CM014100.1 coordinate 7,742,949, forward strand.
TAGACACCTTTAATTTGAATTTGAATGAAGGTGTCTATTTACTTCTTGCATGTCTGTGTATATTATAATAAAGAATGAATGGGTTCAGGTAAAGAAGCTGAATTCTCCTGCAGGAAATCTGATCATAAAAGCAACTAAACTCAATAATTGATGATGTAACTTGCTGTTATGTTTCACACTTAGGCTACTTTATACTCCACTACATTTATTTGACAGCTGTGGTTACTGTCTACATGCTGATTATCAGATAAAATACATGCACAAACTTGTGCAGTAAAATCCTGCTTACACAACTCTCCCATCTTCTGCATCACAAGCAGTTTTACTTTCCATACTTTGGACTTTCACTCTGTAATTAGGAGTATTTAAAGGTCCAGTGTGTAACATTTAGGGGATGCAGATTATGCCAAAAAAATTGAGTATAATATGCATAACTATGTTTTAATTTGTGTATAATCGGCTGGAAATAAGAATCATAATCTTTTTGTTACCTTTTATGTCCTGCCTTGTGCCTCAGGTCCTCCACAGGCGGAGTCCGCCTTGTTGCCGATAGTACAGTATCCAAAAACAGACAATAGCACGAAATCCAATAAACCGGCCCTTCATATGCTTTTTCCACTTTTGTTCCATTTCTGCACAAACTTAACTCAATATTTACTGATGTTACCTGCTGTAATTTGAATCAATGTTTCATTTCTGTTACATAATGCTCCACTGCATTTAAAACCTGCTTCTTGATAAGTGCTCTGCAGCACTTTGAGTTCTCTGCAGAACCTTGTTTGTTGTTTGAAGGTTCTGCAGGAACACGGTTCTCCGGTACACTGGTGGAGTTTGCATGTTCTCTCCATGTCTGCGCGGGTTCTTTCATAGTTCAAAGTGTGCGACTTGTACCCCGCCTCTCGCCCTAAGTGAGCTGGGATGTGCTCCAGCCCCACCGTGACCCTGATGAGGACGAGTAGTTACAGAAGATTGATGGTTTTTTGGGGAACTGAATGAGTTCTTGAAGCACTTTTGGTCGTTTAAAAAGGTTCTTTGGAGTTCTGATTAAAGTTTGAACAGCTGCTATATGTTTGACTTATTGACTAACTTGTGGCTGTTTGTAGAAATCGTAAAGTGTGCTGATCTACAATGACTCCTTAGAGAGAGCGATTAGTAACCTTGAATGAACTTTCACTTTGTAATGAAGCATTTTTACAGTGTGAGTTGTTTACTGGATTAAAAAGATCTTAAAATTTAGCTTCACAAACTAAGTAACTAAGAAGTAACTCTGAATATATTCAGTAAAATGCATTAAAATGTAACGATTTTATATTTTCTTGTTTATGTTCATGATGTGCAGAAGCCATTCTGGAGTTTGGTTTCTTTCCAAAGTCTCTCTGGCTGAAAGTCGATGACTCAAAATAAAACCAAAACCAAAACCAGCGGAGCAAAAAGAAAATTCCTGAAGACTCCAGATGAAAACTGAAAGCAACCTCACAGCGTGCATAAATAAACACGGCGGTTAAAGGACGTTTATGTTTATTAACAGTCAATATTAAAATAGAAATCTTGCAAACCTGCTTTTTCCTTTCACTTTTATATTTAAAAACTGTTTCTCCCGTCATCAAATAAAACTTTAAAATACACATTTATTTACGTTTGCATCACGCTGATCTCAGTCAAGACGTCAGGATTGGTGATGCAGAGAAACACAGACAGATGGCCGGGTTAAATCTGATCCAAGATCAGCTGAGTACATTTCTGATGCTGCAGAGCATTGTGAGGTTACTTCAGTTATTTCTCAATGAGCTCCTCTTGTACTCACAGCACTTGACATTTTAGAAAATATGCTTATAAACTTAATAGCCCGGCAAAACAACACAAGATAAAAAATAATTAGTGAGCTTTGGAGAGAGCCAGGCCTCTGAGTCCAGTATTTATGCTAAGATAAGCTAACAGCTTGGCCGTGGCTTCACATTTACCGTACGACTGTAGTATAAATCTTCTCAATAAGTCTTGGCAAGAGAGCGGAGAAGCATATTTTCTAAAATGCTGAATTCCCGTAAGGATGGAAACTGGCTCGGGCCGAACAGATATTAAAGGTTAACTCCGAACTTTCCTCCCAGAGGCCAGAAGAGAGTGATTCATCCTGAAACACGCTGGATGAAAACAAAAAGAAAAGGTCTAGTTTCACGACACTAAATGTCTTTAACATCCCAGTTTTCTTTACATCAGAGTTCCCGAAACGCTGTGCAGCTACGACAGCTTTCTCGTTACAGGAAGGACAGCGAGTCCTGTCCAACTCTGTAACGACGTACTCACAATCTTTGTTGTTTGTTGAGTTGTTACATATTTAAACCACACTTTGAAGTCACAGACTTCGATAACTCCACATAGCGTCTTTACTGAAGCCGTCACCGCTGTGGACAGGTGACTCGGGTGTGTCCGGGCATGTGGCAGATGCCGCAGGTACGAGGCTTCTTAGCAGCTGGAGGTCTGACAGCGGAGGCGGCTCCCGTCGTCCTCCTCCCCTTCCTCCCTCTGTGGTCTCCACCGCCGTTCAATCCACCACCAAAACCATCTGACACGAGGGAAGAACGGAGGTCAAACATGACATGAGGTGGATAGAAAAGCAGCAAAGATGTTTTGTTTTTTTCTGTGCGAGTTAGAGCTGACAGCAGCCTCAAGGTCTCAGTGAGTGTTTTATGAGTTGTGACAGCTTTTCTTTATCATTAAGTGTAAATGCATGTGAGAACACTCTCTCTCTCTCTCTGGTTTGTTCTGAGTGTACATCTTTTCTGCTTTGTGAGCTTTATTAACAGACTCCAGGCTCACAGTGCAAATGATCTGACAGCCACGTTAATGCAGTCAGACACTGAACCGTGGGAAATCAGATGAAAAGCGGCACAAATGTCTATAATGCCTCGTATATTATGTGAATGTATTATTGGTCTGCTTAAAATGGGTCTATCCGGGGTGCGGGGGAAATTTCAGAGAAAGGTACCTAAAAAATACCCCAGACCGAAACCAAAAGCATCCGAAGGAAAAGTTCCCAACTGGTAAAAATTAAACCCAGCAGATCATAGAGTCTAATTCTGAGCTTTGAAAGAAGATGATTGTCCTTTAGGTGTTTCACTGATCTATTTTTAAGTCAGAGTGAGAAGCTGTTTTTAACTCGATGTAGCTGCAAACGGTTAAAAGAAAACGAACGGATCTCACATGAGAAGACAGCGCTAACAAGCTGATGTTTTTAACACGTTCAGCATCTCAGTTTAGGATGCAGACGTTGGATAATTCACACCGAACACACAAAGATCAGCTGATTTATAGAAATGTAGTCATAGCGATAGCAGCCTTGTGTATGTGGTTCAAACAAACACATGGGTCACGCGAACTGTTGTCCACGCCGGACCTCAGGTGACTCTAACGACTCAGGTGACGAGCTAGCACTAACAGAAGAAGAAGAAGAAGAAGAAGAAGAAGAAGAAGAAGAAGAAGGAGCCTCTTGGAGGTGAAACGTCTTCAACGGATCTACAACCAAGTCCAGCTGCCCCAGACTGAAGCCCTCCTGAAGAAAGCTGACCTGGACGACTGAGAACAGAATTTTGTCATAAGTGTTGGGAAAATTGAAATAGTGACCAGCTGGTGGCGCTAGATGATCAGTTAAAGGATCTGTAAAGTTACAGAGAGGGGGATGAATGTGTGCGACAAACTTTGTGGCTAAAAGTTGTCAAGATGTTTTCAGTCTGGATCAAAATAATGAGCCAACTTCAAGGCATTCAAGGTTGTTCATTTCAGCCCGTGTGTGTGTGTGTGTGTGTGTGTGTGTGTGTGTGTGTGTGTGTGTGTGTGTGTGTGTGTGTGTGTGTGTGTGTGTGTGTGTGTGTGTGTGTGTGTGTGAGCCTTACCTGGTGGAGGTGAGTTCTCATCCGCCCACTGGAAGAAGCCACACTGCTGGTCTCTGGGTTTCCCGCAGGTGTGGAACACCCGGCCCTTGTTTGGACCGTCCTTCTGCACGGTACGCGTCACCGCCATCTCGTTACAGTTACACATGATCTGCCCCGCATGTCCTCCTGCACCTCCTCCTTCTTGCCCTCTGCCACCTCCGGGGTTGCTCCTGAACCCTAGAGACGGCCTGGGAGGCTGGGAGCTATGCGACGGTGGCATTGGAGGTCCAAGACTCTGCGACGCCCCCTGCTGGCTCGGCTGGTCCGCCCACAGGAAGAAGTTGCAGCTCCCGCTGTTGCATTTGTAGAACTGGCGGCCTTGGTTGGGGCCGTCCTTGCGCACGGTCAGGAGGAGCGCGTCCTGACCGCAGTTACACACAATTACATCACTGTTGGCACCGACACCGGCGCCACCCGGTGGAGGTGGTGGCTGCGATGACCAGAAGGGGACAGGGGGAAGAGAAGGTCGAGGATTTGAACTCTGGGCTCTCGGGGGTCTTGGAGCTGGTGGACGAGGGTCATCTCCTCCTCCACCTCCACCTCCACCCCCTCCTCCACCTCCACCCCCTGCTCTGAGGTATTTCAGGTCCAGCACCTCTCTGAGCGTCTCATCACATCCACCGATGCAACCAGCAAACTCTAAAGGCATCATGGGAGGGAGGCTGCCCCTGCGGAACTTGAACTTCAACCTGGACAAAGTTGAACACACATGAGACAAATGTTAAACAAGTCGACCTCGGTATGCGTGATGGAGCTGAACCAACAACTGTGACGCACAGCTATTACTGCTCGAACTCAAACATGTACCGGTAACACTGTATTTGTTGTTGAGGACAACATGTTTTATTGAGATAAAACAGCGTTTATGTTCCATCTTTTCTATTTTTCTAGTTTTATTTGCGATGTAGCAGAATGCAGCAGATTGCAGTTTTAATCTTGTGTTGTGTTTGGTGTTGGAAATAATGTATGTAAGCACGACAAGTGGACTGTAAATACGCAGTTCTGGTAGTGTAATTCATGAAATTTGATGATGTTGTTTGAAAGTGATCCAGTTCGTCCAAATTGACACTCGCTACAGTAAACACTGAGCGTACTGAGTGAATTCAGCTTGTCATTAGAGGACTGGGAATCAATATTTGCTGAGTCCCACACTCAATTAAATACTAGATTAAGACTGTCAGAGCATAAAAAGCTAGTAAGGACGTATGTTACTCCAAGAAAAGGGCAACGTTCCAGATTTGACAGTGTGAACGATCAAAGACCAGACCAGGAGGATAATGATGGTCCAACCCGAAAAGGTCTCAATCATTTATGTGTAGGGTGTCCAAAAAAACCCCAAAAACGCAGAAACCTGCAGCAGAGAAGTCCAGCCGGATGCCGCACGCAGCCCGGCGTCATGCTGCAGCCGCCAATCAGACGCTCAGAGTGGTCAAACCTCCAAAGTCAGACAATCTAAACTCTGATGCTCCATCTGTTTTGTTTCATGAAGCAGCTTCTAGTGAGCGAGAGCGAGCACTGGTCGAGTGACGTAGACAGCGAATAAGAGTGAGCGAACATCTGCATTGATAAAGCTGTTTAATCAGGGAAATAAAAAAAATTTCTGATTGTTTCACAGCGGTTACGCTCAACACAAATAGCCTACGTCAGCCCCTCACCCCTCCACACTACTGGATCCAAAGTCTAGTTTATCTTGACCAGATTTACTGGTTTTGTAAAAATGTTCGGGGGAATGAGTACTCTGATGAAACGTGTTTAATCTTAGTGCCACTCTGATATTAAAATACTTTTATTTTAACATAATTTAACGATTTTCACGTGTGCAAAGACGCGTCTGAGAGGTTGTTATCGTGTATTTGTATGTCTTCAGTTGATGAGGCACCCATTTGTTTTCGTTGCTGCGTGTACACATGCATGTATAAAAAGACGACGAATGTTTAAAAAGTGGTTGAAGGGAATGATGCAGAAAGTTGCCGTGGCGACCAGCGGTGAGAAACAGCTCTGAAGTTATCCAACAAACTGAAACTTGCTCTGATTAAATAATGTTGTAAAAAAAAAAAAAAAAAGTGATATTGTTTTAGAGTAAAGTGCTGTAGCTCAACTTTGAGCTCTGTACCAGATCGGTTGCCGTGGTAACAGATGCTGGTGTGGAGCACTTTGGCTCGCTGCTAGTGAGCGTGCCCTATATTTGGACTGAGCCGAGGCACGTGCTCAAGGGGTTAACGCCCACTTGTGTAAACAAGAATTTGGACAAGTTTCCTGCACTGCTGAGGCCGCTGAGAGCTTCATCTGTGTTTGTTGTTGTTGTGTTTGCGCAGAGCACAGCGCCCACATACACTTCTCATTGATCTAAGAAATGTAAGCGGTGTGCTCATGGCAGAAATAAGGGATTGACAATGAGAAGAATATGTTAAATACGTGTTGATACTGTGTTTGAATTGTGCTGAGAGTAAACCGGGTGGACTGAAGGACACAAAGTTTGTGCAGTAAAAAGAAACATGCAAATCCATTTTAAAGAGCATGAATCATCAGCTGATTACTGGACGACACGCTCTGCCCTCCTAAGCCGCAGCCACCCTGTTTACAGTTTGCAAAATTCTGGAGCTTTCCATGGGAATTAACAGGAATTTATGGGAATAATCCAGGAAGTCGGCTTGAATTTCTGCTATTCCTCCATCACATGCACAGATGATGTCTGAAAGCTGGACCGCACTTTGAGCCTGGAGCACACAGAGACTATTGAAGTCACGGGTGGAGGACTCTGTAATATTGTTACGTATTATTGTGAGTTCTACTTACAAATAAATTTCTCTTTAAATGTTCTTATTTTGTCTTCTTATAACAAAACAAAATCTTTGTATTTATGTTTGGATCTAGTTTGTTTAAATTACCCCAAATTTCCAGTTAATTCCCATAATTCCCGTCAAGTTTCTAATTTGGAATATTTCCAAACTTCCCCATCTTAAAGTCCCATAGAAAGTTTTCTAGAAATTTACCACCCCTTTGCAACTCTATTTACACTTCACTGAAGATTCACAACAAACAGATAAAAAGCTGTGTGCGGCTGAAAATAACACACAGCTGCTGCTGATGAGTAAACTGAACCTCTAAACATAAAACAGTCCCAGTATTACGTCCTCACTGCTCCAAAGCTTTACCGACTACTACTACTACTACTACTACTACTACTACTACTTCCAGAGTTATACATTATACAGCTGTTTTCAGACTGAGGAGAACTTTGATGATTAAAATGAACTTCATGTGTGAAATAACATCTAAGTCTGACACATTATAGCTTATGTTTGACATCTGAATCTCTTCTAATGTTCAATTCAAAATATCCGAGCACAGACCTTCATGTTTCACTGTGTGTGATTTAAAGCACAGCATATGATCCTGTATAAATTAAATACATACATGTGAACAGGGTACGGCTGACAGCTGGGACAAATCTCGTCGTCTCTGCTGACCTCCAGCACCGTGTCGGGGAACCACACTGCTGTTTTACAGGCTGGGTAGCCCACGCAGGTCAGGAACTTACTGCAGGGAGACATTTAGCAAACATGGATGTCTAAGGATACTAACAGACGACGGCTTTTTCTTGTGGTAACACAGTTTTAAGCGTCTCACCTGTTTCCCTCCCTCTTCTTCTTCAGCACCATGTCCCGCCCACAGTGAGGACACTTCCTGACCGGCAGCGGGATCTCCATGTCCTGCTGCTCTACTTCAGTGATCTGCTGAGCTGCACCCAGATATGGTGACAGAGCTTCATCTAGCCTGAGGAAACAATAGAGAAGGACTCTTCTTACCTGGGCCACAAAGACCTCCTGAATCCAGCACAGGTGTAACTAATTCATCATTGTAGAATACGAGTCTGCTCACTCGTGTTCAGATGCTGCATTAAAAACGCACTAAAAATAAATAATAAAGTGTCACTAACTTCTTTGCCTTCCTGACAGACTCGATGAAGACGGCTTTGTATTTTTGGATGTGGTGCTGCAGCGCACTACGTTTGTCCTTCGCGCCCTCTGACACCAACTTGAGGTCAGCCTCCAGTTCAGCTCGCAGGTTTGGTTTGGACATTTCGTAGCCCATGGAGTTGTAACCTAAACAAAGACACATTTTGTATAGCTGAGCACAGCCTAAGAGGAGCCAATAACCATCTCTATGTATTAAAACACACTGTTAATGTGCGTTTACATACCCTCCACCAGTCCCATGCCGAGCTCTCCAGGGAGAAACCTCTGGTCGGCTGTCAGTCCCACATACATGCGACTCTTTATAGTCTCGATGTGGTCAGCGTGGGTTGCATCAGTGCCTGTAATACACACAGAGGAGTTTGCATCAGACAACAAACAGTTAATTCTGGACAAACAACACACACAAAAAGAAGGAAGTCCTATGGGAGAAAATATTCAGTGTGTGCAAAAACAAAAACTCAACCCAGGTGGACATGCACGGCCCAATTGGCAAATTTTCAGTCGCATCCACAGAATACTGTGCGTGTACGTATGTGCTGAGACGGTGGAAATTTGTCAACTAGTAGAGATTTTTCTGTATGTTTCTACCAATATAAGTTTCCTTTAATGCTCAGAGGTGTATTGTTACAGATCAATGAGCAGGTGTGCTTTATTCTAATATTAATGTTGATTTATCAGTTATTTATTTCACTTAATGAGCCAAAACAGTCTCAGTTAGATCTCCCAGAATATCTAATTGAGAAGTTTTAATAACATTCACTGTGTACACTGATATTATAAAACAACTTTTTGTGGCTTTCAGCAACATTTTCTAATAGGTAATTATCATGGACATGTCCTGTACCGATGCCGTGCTTCTCCATCAGTGATATGAGGTCCGCTTCAGTGAGCAGCTGCGGAGGACTCGTCTGTCCGTCCATCATCTCGATTGCGGAGGGCTGGAACTGCGAGCCTTGCTCATACACTGGAATCAACTAACGGGTACAGAGCAGACAGAGCAGGCTTAGGTGTCACACACTGAAGCTGGAGCCACACATGACATACACGATGAAAGCGAGGTACTTAAGCAATAATAATGTAGATGAGACTAGTTCAGAACCTTTAAATAAGACCAGCAATGAACTGAGCTTTTTTAATGGTACAATTATTCCCATTAAATGTGTTTAGATGAATAAAAACATCAGCATAGTGAGTTCACAGAGTTCATACTCTGCTGTAGCGTCTGTTTTATTACAAGCTCCAAGTGCCTGCGCCACTTAGTCTGCTGAGTGTATCATATTTTGACTCGTATCTGTGAAATTAATCCAGTGTGATCACGATGCAATGAGGAAGGGAAATTTAAACAATGGTTTATTTAAATATTTATGACATACAGTGTCATTAAAGGGAATCCAAAATTAGTCTTATACTGGAATCGATCCATAAACCTTACAGCATTACTGGACCTGACGTAAACTGCGATAAACCGTATTACATTGACTCAGAACTGAGTCATCAACCCGTAACATGACCTCAGCTTTATCCGCTACTCCACTATATATGTTGACTTAACATTTAAATTATCTCAAAACCAAATAAAGATATGTAACTGAAGCGGCTGCCTTAAAACACACACACACATTATACCTTTGTGTTCCACTTGTCGTACGGGTAAACGTCCAGGTAGTTCCTTGCAATGACCATGAGCCCAGAGGCGGAGAACGTCTCCCGGGCGATGTCTATATCCACTGTCGTCTCCTGCCCCAAAGCATCTTGGGATACACAAGCCAAGAAGTGCCGGACAATGAACTCATACAAACGTCCTTCATTACCCTGGAGACAGAAGAAAGAAAATCATTACTTCACACCGTCTGTTTGTTTAGAAATATATATTTCAAAGTCAACAAAATGCCAATTTAACACAACACGGGCTAGAAATCCTCATTTTTGTTTGTTGATCAATGTTTAATATCCTGATCTTGCTGGAGGCAGAAAGTCTTGCCACCAACTACCAATATTTATTATGTTTAAAATAAAAAACGAGAACATTACTGTGACTGTGGTGGAAGCAGACTTACCTGCAGTGAGTTGCTGTACTTGGTGGGGTGGATCGGGGGGTGGGCTTGGTCAGATTTCTTGCCCTGCCTCGGGTTTGGACCCCCAGGCTGTTCGAGCACCCGCTGGGCGAACGCCCCCCAGTTCGGACTCTGCGTCTGCTGCTCCACCAGAGGGCCTAGGGCCAGGTTTGGTGGGAAAATGTTCGTCTCTGTACGTGGGTAGCTGATATATCTGAGCAGAAAAAAATAAACAAACACAAGTCATCTACACACACACACAAAGAGGGACCACTTTGGAAATGTGACATTGCTGGTAAACTCATCTATTAAGAGCCTGAAAGACGCCACCCTGCCAGATGGTGTCTTTTCATGTACAAAAATAGGCTTGACTTTGAGGTGGTATAACAACCCGGTAAACAAAAACTACATTTGACCGTCTCGCTGACACCACAAAGGCTCTAATAAGGTGGCTTCACGCCAGCTATCTAAGGGAGTTCAAAAGGAAGCTCAAACATACTGTGGGAGGGTGAAATTAGGACATTTAACATATGGTCGGACCAGGACAATACATCGCTGCGTGGATAGCAGTATGCGTTCACTCACCCTTGGGTATAGAGTTTTTCTGCGATTTTCATGGTCTCTTTGGCATTTATTCTGAGCTTACGAGATGCCAGTTTCTCCAGTTCCTGTTGGTCAGATGAAGGTAGAGGACGGTTCAGAGTGGAGGAAGAAGCGGACACAGAAATGGACAAAGCACTGCTGGATCTATGTACACTTTATACCAGAATGTGTGTGTGGCTGTTTGACTTTTTATTCTTACCACGGTGTCCAAAGGCAGCGGTCTCCACTTGCTCTTGGGTTTGCTGGTTACTGAGGTGATTGTTGCTATGGGATCCTGTAAATGAATGAAAGGATGTTCTCTTGTGTACCTTTTTCTACATGTGGCTTTTAGCCCATTTTATTCAGGCACATGGACAACACGTTCACATTTTTCTGCCGTGTCCTCGTGAGGTAACAGCTGCAGGTGGAGAAGACGCTACACATGTGTGGATGCACACACACTTGGCACAGATCCATGGCAACATTCACTTTAAATATACACACTAATATGCATGACCGGGATAACATCACATCAGTATGCTGTCAAGACAAATCTGCCCTCCTCTGTTGATTTTCTGCTGCTGTGTTTCAGTATGAATACATTATGCACCTGTTATGCAAGAGCATTTCTCCTTTATTTCATAGCAACAGTAGAGACATAGACATGACACGAGAAAGAGATCTGACATGTAACACAGAGGCACGGATAACTAGCAACTGATCAAATTAAAGCTCTAACAGTGAGAGAAGAGTTTGGTGGCTGAGTGCAGCGCTGCGGTTTTCTGACAAGTGATGAACTTCACAGAGATCATCACGGCTGCAAATGGACCTTAATCCATTAAGTGCGTAATTTCACTTAAGCAGCAAACACACAAATTAAAAGGCTGACTGCTTCAATCAGCATCAGAATTGCCAAATAAAACCAAAGCAAATTCTATAAGTGGGTCACTGTTTTGTTTTAAAGTCACAGCACACAGTTAACGTGATATTCGTTCCAGCCAATGGCAGGAGTGCAAAGAGAAAAGGCAGAAAGCAAGACAACTGGACATGCAACAATGTAGAGGAATTATACAAGAAGGGTTAAATGTGGGGCAACTGGACTTGGTTGCAGATCCATGAAGACCTTTAACGACAGCGGTTAACGATCCCGCCTCTGCTAAATACTCAGATCTCCTCACCAGTCGGTCAGAACTGAGGAAACCTCTTGGATGGAAAGGTGTAAAATCTTCATGGATCTACAGCCAAGTCCAGCTGCCCCTCTCAAAGAAAGAGGACTAAGAGCCTTCACAGAAAAACGATCAGATCTATTCATTTCTCTATTTTGCGCCTCTTCTTTGTCCGCCTGCCTGCGACGCTGAAATCAAATCTCAGTGTGTCAACTTGAAGGACCTCAATCCCTAAAATGCATCTTGAGGAGAGAGGAAGCTTGCCAGAGGAGCTTTGTGGAAGTCTTTTCAGTACGTGTGACGTATAAAAGAGGCTATGGCTGAACAATGAACGGATGATGTGCCACATGACGGCTCTGATGCCGTCAGGATGTCTTATTGTTAAATGCCTGTTGCCTCGACTCCTCCTCGCGTCATCACACAACATGAGCATGAGGGACTAATACATGGCAAGAAAAGGAACCAAGGTCAAAAGTCTATTTAACAAGGAATCCGTGCAGAATGGTGAATGTAACTGCATGAATTAAACATGTCCAGATGCACATGATGCAGCGACGCAGACATTTCTTTGAACTGAGTGCAGACACATGCAGTATTGTGACCTGACTCTGGTGCCTGATCAGTCACATCCTTCTCCTCAGGAAACAGTGAAAACTAGCTAAGTGATAATTACACACTCGTCAGCTATGAGACAGTCATAGATGCAGGCGACACCTACATCCTGTTACCAGTCACCGAGAGCGCACAGGGTTCACAACAGAAAGATGCAGAGACGAGATCAACGACAAAACGCACTGAAACCGTCACAAAGCCAGAATCGACATTATAAATATGTGTGTGTGGATTGTGACTGTAAACTGTCATGTTTTATGTATTATTATACCTGTAATGTAACAATGTATTATTCATATTCAGTAAAATAAATTGTGTGACCGAGGGAGCAACCTCCATAGCTGTGAAGTGCCAAAAAAAACAAACTGCAGTTCCTCAAACGTCCACTGGCTGCATGTCATGTCAGTCTCCATAAGTCCCCATGTTAACAGCAGAAATAAACTAGTAAATAAACAGTTTTGGTCTTTGTAGCTAATTTCTCCGTTCATGACAACTGTACTGAGGGTGAATTTATATACAACTCACCTGTTCACATTATACTAAGGCTTAAAGTTATGCAGGATTAAGAGCGTGAACGCTTTGATTGACAGGTGCGTTCTTCTCACTGATAAAATATGAAAGAACTTCAGATTTGAAATATAAAATAATCAGATTACCTACAAAGTTTTCTGGAACTCATACATGAGATGATCTAAAGGGATTTCATACCTCCATGCAGATCTGGTAGAGCACCAGGCAAGCTGTGTGGTTGAACAGACGGTTTCTTTTCCAGCTGAACTCCACGGTGTCTTCCTCCACCTCATGCAGCACTGAGACAAAGACAGACACAAAGGAACAGGCAGAATGAAGAGGAGTGAGAGAATTCTTCTGCATCTCCATTGGATCTGCATGCCCGTGCACAGACGAGTTTGTACCTTTAATCTTGTAGAAAGTCTCAGGTATGAAAGCCTGGATGGCTTTGAAGCGCTCCACCACAAAGCCCAGGGTGGGAAACTGACAGCTGCCGTATGAGATCAGCTGATTGGCTAAAGACTCTGGAAAAATCTTCTGCAGCCGAAGCGTCTGGAATCGAGTGAAGGATGCACCTGATGAAGATGAGCACAGGACAGAGGATGGGTTTTCCATCTATGTGACACATTTTGAGATAAACAGAACGTGTGCTTTTGCTGTATGAAACATCTGTTGAGCTTTCCCGTACCTATCCGCAGGTCCAGCTCCTGACGGACATCGACAGCATCGCTGATGTTAACATCTGGCTCCGTTAGAGTCTCACAAGCTCTCCGGATGGAGTTGGGAGTGATCTCAGAAAACTTTGCTCGGAAGACTTGTAAACTGGACTTCACTAAAAGCATAAATAAAAACAATACATGAACATTATTGACAGGCACAGAAACATATTAATCTTTATGAATATTAATTCTAAGTACTAAGGGTTAGTAGTGTAGTACACGATTAAAGAAACAGTTTTGAGATGATCAGATACCACTCTCATGGTCGTATAGTAAATATGACGCTACAGACAGCAGCAGGTTAGCTTAGCACAAAGAAAGAGGAAAATACTCTGCGTAGAACTACAGTGTGACGTTTTCACTCTTCAGGTTTTGATTAAATTACAGAAATGTGGTGGTGAAGGCAATGTGGAAGTGCGAAAAAAAAGTGCAGTCATTTGAGGCTGGCTCCAGAAGTGGGTCAGTCTCCATAAGTCCCCATGTTCAAATGTCACAACTTCACAGCAGAAATAAACATGTTTACAGGCTGATACAAAAAACAGTTTTGGTCTCTGTAGCTAATTTCCCCGTTCATGACAACTGTACTGAGGGTGAATTTATATACAACTCACCTGTTCACATTCAGGGTTCCCACACCTTTTTCATGAACAATCATGAACAAATTCAAGCACCAGTTTTTCCATTTTTCCAGCACCTTTAAATAGGTAGCCTACTAGTTGTGTTTGCCATGATGGTCATGGGAAGCGCAGCGGTGCCACTGTATGGCATAATAATATGGGTCTAATTAGCATTATTTCATATGGTGGTAGATTGACTGTTTTGATTTTTAACTAATTGTGAAATTTTAAGCATTTTCAAGCACTTCACAAAAAATTCAAGCATTTTCACAACCTTGAAAACACTGAATTGAAATTCAAGCATTTTCAAGGAATTCAAGCACCCGTGGGAACCCTGTCACATTATATTAAGGCTTAAAGTTGTGCAGAATTAAAGTGTGGCGGCTTTGATTGACAGGTAGGTGCTGCTACAAGTGACTTGTTTAAGCAACTAAGGCCTGCCAAGATTGCTGCATCCAAAGCCTGAGCCACCACACTCTAAGGCTCAACCTGTGGGTGACGTCACGGATACAACATCCATGTTTATACTGTCCATGTATATAACATGTTAGTCACTTACAGACTTACACAGACTTACAGATTACTATCATACCTGCTTTGCATACATCGATGATTTCAAAGCCAATGTTTTCTCCCTCTCTGTCACAATCAGTCCAGATGACTAAGGCCTGGCACTGCCTGGCCTCTTTCTCTAGAGTCCGCTAGAGAGACAGAAAGGGAAACAGAGAGGGTTAGATAGAGAGCGAGGGAGTCGTAGAAACTGCAGTTACTTTTCTGTCATCCATATTCATCATTATTTCCTTTGAATAATAAAAAAAAGTAGCCTCCTACTGCTGAGAGATGAAAAGGAAAAAGAAAATGCATCATCTTAGCCTGCTGCCCACTCGAAATCAACAAATGATGTAGCTTACCCTGATTTTATAAAGTAACTTTGCAACTGCACAAGTTAGTTGGATCACAAAGAACATTTGACAACTAAGAAAAGATTTTCATTTGTTTTTTTGTGGCTCCTGGATCTAGAGGAAATAAACATACCTTGATTTGTACCATGTTATCTGGACAGTATTTCTCAACCTCTGCATCAAATAACAGCACGGGATTGCAACTGTGCCTGAGAGAAAAGATACAAATCACATCAGTAATTATGATTATCGTGTAATGTTGAATAAAGCCCAAAACAAAACCTGTTTTAACTCACCATTTCTGAAACGGCGCTTTAAACTCCAGACCCAGTAAATGACCCGACACTGACGTCATTGTTACCGTCACGTTCTGGAGACAAAATGACAGCAGAGACAAAGTAAAACACACAAAAAAACAGACGCATGCATGTGTACATGTCCAATTATTTCACTGCATTCACTCACCTGACCAAAGAGGTTGTATTCAAACTCGTAGATTTTATTAAACTTTGACATCCCTTCCCTCTAAAATGGAAAAGAAGACAATAGTTAAGATTAGTGGACATGTTAGGGTGCGTCTAAAAGTCAGTGATTCATTGCCATGCCAGAGCTTCAACTTTTATAAAACTTCTAATGTTTCTGTTTCAAAATTTCACATCTAATAAGATGTTTTATAATTAAATATTCGGAAAGGTGATCGTGTAATCAATGTCGGCTGCTGGTCGTAGAGAGACTGACGCTCCACAAACTTCTCAGCAGCATGAATAACAGCTCACATCCCCTACGTGACCTCCAGATGGAGCACCATGGGGCGCCAGGTGCTGCTGCTGACCAGCGAGGGCAGCCAGCAACCCTGATAAGCTGGAGGAGCTGCCCAGTCTGTTTAAGTCTCTGGTCGTCTCACAGGCATCCAGAGATGAAAGAATAAGCAAAGAGACGTCATGTCAGGAACAGAGGTGGAGAGTTGTGGAGTTGGATTGGAAGGAGATTGGAGAGTATTTTGGATTACGAGTATTATTATTGTTGTAAAGTGTTTGATTTCTGTATGTGTGGGAATAAACACACATTCATCGCCATCTGAAGAGTCATTCTCTTGCACAACATGTTCTTCCTTTCCCCAAACTTAATTGTATTTATATTATGATAAAACACTTTAATTCTTGCTTTGCACGCCTGTGTTGTGTTTGTAATACTTGTAACTGAAAACTCTTTCCATCTGTAAACATACATGTCTCATTAATGCATGTCACTAACTAAACTTCTTCCCTGGAGTTTCTGTGCTCTGTCGCCCAGCAGGTTCTCGTGGATCGTGGCTGCTGCTGTGATCCTGCATGACGTCCACTACATTTTATATTTCATTATTGCTGCCATTTCTCCATTACAGTTTTTAGTTAGTTTATGATTTGCTGCTGCTGTGCATCTGTGTCTCTCTGTCTCTATCACAGGTTCCACTGCTACTATAATCATTTTATCATTCATTGTGATTGTACCTGTTAAAAGGGTTTTTGTTTTTAGTTTTTCTCACTCGAACCAAGGGTCTAAAGACAGAGGGTGTCACTCCCTGTACAGATTGTAAAGATGTACTTTGTGACTTTATACAAATAAAATCTGATTTGATTTGTAACTGCAACACAAGAGTTTCTAAAGTTTTCTTTCTTTCTTTCATGGGGGCATCTTGTCTGTTTTGAAGGTTGATTGTTTTTGTGTTTATTGTGTAGGTTATAGATATTTCTGTCTGTTTATTGTGTATGTTATTGATATTTCTGTCTGTTTATTGTTGTTCTTTTTTGCCTTTACTACTTTTTTCTAATTCTGTAGTGTTTGCTACACTTACCTCTGCTGCTGTCACAAGTAAATTTCCCCGTGGTGGGATAAATTAAGTATATCTAATCTAATCTAAAATGCTCCAGGGCTGCATGTTGGGAATTGTAGTCTCCAGCATATAGCATGTAGTTCTCAGGATGTACCCTATCTAATCTAATCTTATCTAAGATTGAAGTTGTCAGATTTAACTCATGTCAAAGAAACTTGAAGGATTCACTAACGATGAGGAGACAAAGTGAAGTCACACTAAGTCAGCCCTCTGACATTTAGCTCGAAAGAAAGTGAATTTATCAGGTTTAAACACTGACTGACACTAGAGGGTTTTGCACTGACTGACACTGGAGGGTTTTGCACTGACTGACACTGGAGGGTTTTGTACCGACCCTCCTGGACCTGCCGCCGGACATGATCTCCGCGATGCCTTTGGCTGCGTCGTTCTTCTCGGCCACACAGAGGACCCGCTTGATGTTAGCCCGGTTCCGGATCATGTCTGCTGCTTGCTGCGGTGTGTCCGAACAGAAGAACCTCCGTTGGGCCGCTAGTCCCGATGGAAACCTCCTGAGCAGGTGAACCAGCATGCCTGTCCAGCTCTCACATGCAGCCGCCGGTCCTGCTCCTGCAGGCGGCCCCGCTGCTGCTGCCTCTCCGCCGGGTTAGCATGTTAGCTCAGCTGAAGCTAACAGCTCACTAAAACGTTTTTAAAGAGCTGAAACAGTTCCCAGACTTAATTAACAAAGGCGACTTGAAAAAAAGCTAATCAAAAACTTTAATGAGGAGCAGCACGAGCCTCAAAGTGTGACGGTGTTAGCCTGTTAGCATGTTAGCTGTTTACAAATTACCCGCCCGGCCCCGTCAAACTGACGTAAACCAGGGTCGTAATGTCGCAAAACCATCGGCAGTTTATAATTATTTAATAATAAAAACATTAAAATCGATTATTGACACAAGTAGCATGTGCTGTGATATTAATAATACTGATATTAGAAAATTAAAATAGTGAATAGTTGTTAATGTTATTACAGTGACATTCATCAGGAATTCCACCTTAAATCTGAAATTTTCTATTTCATCGTTTACAAACCGAGTTGAGATCTTTTTTTTAGCAGTTTCACAGTCAAAAACGTACATTTGGTATTTGTTTTTAACACAGTATTAGACTAGATGTACACTGGCTACTTTATGGCTCAATATTTCCAACCAAAACCAAAATATTATTTCTGGCAGGATGGATTGATCTCTGAAAAGTAAAGGAAATAAAAATCTCACAATTTATTTTGCAGGATTTCCTAAACAATTTGTAGGGGAAAAAACATGTAGATAGATAAAAAGATAGACTGACTTTATTTATCCCAAGCTGGGAAATTACAGTGTAGCAGCAGCATTGCACACAGTGATGATAGACAACATAAGAACAAGAATATAAAGAACAAACTATACATAATAAAATATCAAAATAGCAATAGTAAATAAAATATATTGTACAAAAATATATACAGCAAATTGTCAGTGTTGATTTGGTGCAAAGTAAGAAAGGAGAAATGTGCAGTGACTGTTAATTTTGACTTTTTTGTTTTTCAGCTGTTATGATACAGTGTAACGGCATGTAATATGGTACTAAGTAGTCAGTGCTAAACCATAACATAGGGACAGTTAAAAAACAAAACAGTGGACTTAACAGGTAAAACTATGAAAACTAAAAAAAACTATGCACATGTAAAAAGGTAAAGGTTTTACATTATATTGTATGAAAACTGCTGTACAAATAAAGTCTGACTGACTGACTGAGAGTATAAATAATGTTTGGATGCAGGTTTTGTAGCTAGAGATAGTTTTGTTTTTATTCTAGAGAAACTTCAGGACTGTTAAAAAAATGCAAAATACAGATAAATAAACATTATGTGAGTTATCCAAATAATAAAAATGTTTGGGGGAGTCATGACCTGACTATTCCCTAAAATCATGACTACAATCATGCAAATGTGTCCACATATTTCACCATAGATAAATCTGTTTCAGTTTCAGGGTGGATTTCCTCCAGATGGAGAGGTGGGCTGGTCACCTGACAAGAGTACAACCAGCTGAGTAAACATGGCGTCTGTCTCTGGATGTAAAAATTAACATGTCGCGCTTCTCTCTGTTCAAATCGTGTTTCGTGCTCCTGGTTTTGACCCCGAGCAGAGAAACGTGATGGACACGTCGCACGGAGAGAGGACGCGGAGACGGAGAGAGGAGCTGCGCTGATGATCGCTCACATCTCTGCCTGCACATCATGAATGATGCCTTCACGGACGCTGTGATTGGCGCAGGATAATTGCTTTTGTTAACAGAGACACTGATTTATGTTTCTAGTCGCTCTTATTTGATCCGCCACATATTAAAGCCCCTGATCTGTGGACGGACTCCTGAAGGGGCGCGGCTGAAATCTGGGCCCTCTTTGCTCTGGGATAGATTATATAATCATCTGATCCAGACCCAGATCCAGACCCCTGGTCTCCTGTAATCTGCAGTTCTTATGT
This sequence comes from Collichthys lucidus, assembly GCA_004119915.2. Lineage (NCBI taxonomy): Eukaryota > Metazoa > Chordata > Actinopteri > Sciaenidae > Collichthys > Collichthys lucidus. The sequence continues at coordinate 7,762,357 of CM014100.1, forward strand.
GCAGCAGGATGGACAATCTGCCCACCCTCCTCCTCCTCGTCCGCTGTGCGTTGACAGCTGCTTTATGACTGGTAATAGTGCTGCAGTGTGTGTTGTGTCTCTCATGCCTGGCTCCACGACACCACTATGATAGGCTCACCTGACGTGGTGGCTTTCACTAAAGAGGATGAGTACGGGGAGACAAGTCCAGACCCCTGGGCTCTCCCTGAGGAGTTCTCCATCCCCCTTCATCCCCTGGCTGACTCCAACCCTTGGGCCAAAACCTCCTACGCCAAGTTCACCAAAGACTTCATCCTCATCTCTGAGTTCAGTGAGCAGGTTGGCCCTCAGCCTCTCCTCACCATTCCAGATGACTCCAAAGTCTGCGGCACCTTCGATCTCAACTACTTCTCCCTGCGCATCATGTCGGTGGACTACCAGGCCTCCTTCGTGGGGCATCCGCCTGGCACCGGCTACCCGAGGCTCAGCTTTGTGGAGGACTCGAGAGTGGTGCTGGGCGACTCAAAGGAAGGGGCGTTCGCCTACGTCCATCACCTTACGCTCTACGACCTGGAGGCGAGGGGCTTTGTGCGACCGTTCTGCATGGCGTACGTTTCAGCGGATGAGAGGAAGATCATGCTGCAGTTTCAGGAGCTGTCTCTCCGATTCTCACGGGCGTCCGAGTGTCTGAAGGCTGGGAACAGGAGAGCGTTTGCCAAGGAACTCCAGAGGAAGCTCCGAGACCTGGAGTAAGAACTTTAATACAACCTTTTAACTAAATCTATATCTGATATGTTAATATGAATTCTCTCCAGTCCCTTGACTAATCTTTTAGGTAAATAATGAGTAGAGTAATCTGATTAGTCAGGGACAGCTCACCCTCAGTTAATTGTACTTATATACCACCTTTCTAATCTTCTATCCACTCAAGGCACTTTTACACTACATATCTCATTCACACACGCGTTTATACACTGATGGCATTGGCTGCCATGCAAGGTGGGAGCTAAGCATCCATACACATTTCCACACTGATCCCACAGCCCTCAGGAGCAATTTGGGGTTCAGTATCTTGCTCAAGGACACTTTGACATACAGACTGGAGAAGCCGAGGATTGAACCACCAATCATCTGATTAGTGGACGACCCTTTACTTTACCTCCTGAGCCACAGACGATTAAACGCCCAGACACCCAGAGACCAACCAGGGCTCCTATACTCGAGTAAAACCAACAGACTCCAGGTTTTGTTTGTGTCAATTAGTTTGCAGTAATTTGATTAAATATTTAGGAACATTATAAAAGAGGCAGGATGCAGGAATGCAAACTAGTGTTGGCACTTCAGTCTCCAAAGTCAGTAGGATTCATCCTCTGGGGGCCATGAATGTTGGCTAATTACATATTACATAATGAACTCCAAACCTAATTTTACAGTTCGCTGTTGTTTTCAGTGTTTCATGTTTCTTAGTTACACTGATGCTTCTCATGAGGAAGAAGCTGACTTCCCTTTGTAAAAACACATAAATCTGTCTTCTTCCCCCTCAGGTACACTCACTCTGTGCTGCAGAGGGAGGAGGGTCTGCAGAGGGAGGCCGGGCCTCAGTGCATGTACTCGGCTCACGCTGTGGAAAAGGCCAACGAGCTCGCAAACGTGGAGAAGAGCATCTACGAACACAGAGACCTGCTGAAACAGATCAGCTCGTACCATCACCGCCCCCGCCGAGATCCTCATGCTGTCAGCTGCCAGAAGTGCGTCACGGAGTGTTTGAGTGAGTGCGAGGTGCTGTTGGACAAATACGCCAAGCTTGCCAACCCCTTTAGTTACAGTGACAAAGGGGGGAAGGGGGAAGAAGGGCAGGGTCGGGTCGGAGATGAACGAGGTGAAGAAGAAGTGGACGAGGAGGAAGAGGAGGGCGTTAAACGCAAGCTGTCCTACACGCCACAACTGATCAAAGCAAAGTCCGCAAAGTGTTTCGACAAGCGCCTGAAGACCCTGCAGGAGCTGTGCGACAATACTTTCTACGAGGCCACCGTGGAGCTCCTGAAGGAGACTGAGAAGAGTTTCCGGGGTGACCTGTGCTACCTGTACACGCGCCGCCTGGACAGGGCGCTACGCAGGAAACAGAAGGTCACCAACTTCTTGTTTGAGGAGGACCTCGGCGATGACGACGAGGATGAAGGCGGTACAATGAGACCATTCTGTGCTTTGAACCATGCTGTAGATAACTATACACTCTTAAATCCGCCTCCTATTGTGCTGGAACCAGAACTTCTAGAGTTAGATACTCTGGAGCCTCCAAATCCTCCCTCTGAGACTGGCCATGCTCAAGAGTTCTGCGAGCTCGGGCTTGTGGAGAGGCATCTGGATTCCTCACCCTCGGACCAGACTCTGACCACCCAGGAGAGCTCGGAGGAAACCAAAGGAAGCTTCAGCAGCGACAAGAGCGGGATGGGTCCAGCAGAGAGACAACAGAATCTAGCTAGTATGATGTCAGAAGCTCCTGATCCGGATTCTGATCTGACCCCTGACGCCGAACATAACACTGATCTAGAGAGGGATAGCAGCAGTGAAGAGGTTGAGACCACTGCTGGGGACGACGAGGGTGACCAGACACCCGTGTCCTTACTCGAGGTGTCAGAGCTGGAGGCCAGCAGGGAGGATGAGTGTGACGGAGGAGCTGATGGGCCGTGTGAGATCGAGTCGGATTTGCTGGTTCCAATAGACACGGCTTGCTGTATGTCCCAAGATGGGTTCCTTTACGAAGCTTCTGCCCCAGAAAAGGTGCCTCACCTCAGCCAAAACTCCCACTCGCAGCCCGGTCAAACCTTGGTGGTCAACCAGGAGCCCCAGGCTCAACTCCCACTCCAGGACGACTACACGGTCGGTTCTCCGTCCTCAGAAAGCCCTGCAGCCGGGCTGGAGCTCCCCGTGGGGCTCCTTGGAGACGCAGTTTCCCGTACCTCAGCGGAGGACGGGTCAGACTGTACCATGAGTGCTTCTACAGGGTCCGATCGGGCTGCTTCACCTCTTGGCTACGGGGGTGTGGTGACCTTGCGCCAGAGGAAGAAGGCCGGACAAGGAGCCTTGAGGTTTGTGCGACAGTACCCGTTTGCCATGCAAGCTCTGTGGTGTCTGCTGAGCGGAAGAACCCTGGTGGTGCTCGGGGCTGACGAGGGGAGAGTCCGCCGACTGGTTGCTGCTCTGGCTCTCTTCGTGCCTGCTCCTGGAAGGTGTGGAGAGAGAGTTCAAGCCTGGCTGTCCTGCCCGTTCACCCTCACTGACCTGCAGAGATGGAAACTTATTGGATTGCAGAGGTATTTCCATTTTTATTCATATTTTAAGCATTTACAAATTACAACAGATGACGTTAGTAACATAGATTTATTAAAAACATTAAATTTGATGCTCACAGAGTCTCCATCAACGGGAAGTTTGTTTGAAAATTACAGTACATTCTGTTGTTTGTAGCACACCTTACTCTACTATTACTCATCTGGTCTGACTCAGTCCTCGATGACTCACCCAACCAACTATTCAACGATTATACCTTGAGCCTCACATCCGTCCTTGAACTTCTTTTTCATTTCTACAAACAGAATGAGGCTGTCAATCCCCCAAAGTACGATAATGTGTTTTGCTTGTGAGGACGATTCTGAGGAATTCATCTGTTTTCAACAGAATCGTGACACTGTGACGCACGAAGCTGGATTTTCTTCATCTCTACACTCCTTACTTATTAATAGAGAACAGTAATACACACAAGGACAGGTGTCATGTAACTCTCTGACTATTTTCTAATGCACAATGAAAATATATTTATTTAAATTTGTTTATCTCTACCAACTAGTAAATAATTCAATAATGTCCCTTGGCTGTTACCGGGGACGTTTCATATTAAATCAGTAATCTGTGCAGGGAGCAGAAGCGGTGACACTACAATTCCTACAACAAGTTCATGTACCCCTCAATCAATTAATCAGACTTTATTTGTTGTATAGCACTTTTCATACAGTGCTATACAAAACAAAAAAACAGCCACGTCGCGGCATTATAAAGCACAACACAAAATGAGAAAGCGTCATCCCATCTTCCTGCAGTGAGGAAACACCAGAGGTTAAAAATAAAAAACAAACAAATAAATGTATAAAATAAGAATAAAAATAAATAAATAATAAATAATTAAATAAAGCCCATTAAATGTATAAATAGACACAATAGAATAGAAGTAAAAAACATAATGGAATATATAAATAGCCAAAAATAAAGGCCCACAAACATTTAAAATGTATAAATTGAATAAATTAAATGACAAACTAACTAATTCAAATATACAAATAGACAAATGAATAAATATAGTTCAAGTAAAGGCAGAAATAAGTGAGGACAGCAAATGTTGAAGGGTTGACAATAAAAAATGTATTTATTTGTATTTATATATTAATAAGCTTGTTGCAATCCTGATGTGTGTTGATTTTATCTGAAAGAATAATACATGTTTTTGCAAATGTAAGTTGAGTATCTCTGATGTAGAGCATTGGTGCAGACACAGTTGTATATTTATATGTTTATAGATTTATATTTAGTTTTTGGGGACAGCATCTTTGACACAAATGTTCTGGAGCCGTCCCAGATTGTTGAACTATTGGAGAAATATTCTCCATATTCTTTGTAAAGGGACTGAATAGAAATGTTGGTCTAAACCCTCTGACGGCTGTTTTTGGCGCTGTAGCTCTGATGTGGGAAGTTGGACTGTCTGCTGTCGTGTAGATTAATACTCCTTCACTGGAAACAGCTTCACTCAGCCCCTAAAGTCACAAAACAACAAAGACAGACTTGGACATGCAGACTGTATTTACAGGTGACATAATGGTGCCATGATAATCCTCCTTGGAAAAATATTAATTTCACCATCTGTCTTTCTGTCCCCCCACAGAGTAGCCACCCCTGTGGGTTCCAGCATGCTCTACTCACTGTCCCGCTACAGCCGCTACATCTCCATCCTGGATGCCGACCAGAAGACCTTACGCTGTCCGCCGTACCGTGGCCAACTCCTTGCCAACATAGCTGACCACCGCACCTACATCCGCCGTGGTTCCACGTACTTCCTCCACTTACAGAGCACGCTGTGTCGCCTGGCGGCCAAGGCCTTCCTGTTTACCTTCACCCACCACCTCCACCTGCCGGTCAGCTCCACGGAAGGGCCCGAGGTCGTGGAGGGTCGACGCCGCTGCTTCCTGCAGGAGCAGCTAGGGCTGGGCGAGGAGGACAGCCTGATACTGCTCTACCTCAGCCAGCTCATCACTCAGCAGTACCTACAGCCCGGCAGGAGCAGCGCAGCAGCAACTTTTAGTTTTAACTACACCACCAGCGTTTTTTACAAAATCTAATATAATACAGGGAGGAGGAATCCCACACTTGTTTTAACAGAAATCATGTTTGACCCTTTTGGTTTTTAAAGGTCTTTTTAGTTTCAGGACAAACTCTGAGCTGGTTACTGTTTAATCTCTCTCCGCCTTGCTGTCTTCTCTCTCTGTGTGCAGGAGACAGAGTGAGTCGTGAATGTCAGTGAGTGTTTACCTGCGTGTGTGTAGTTCCAGAGCATGTGGACACTCACAAAGACGCAGAACAGAGCAGGCGAATCTCCGCTCTGCTCATTGTCCCTCGAGTCTTTTGTGTGTTTTTCACCTCCACGTCCAAAAAAAGAAAAAAAAAGAAAGATAAGAAATGTTACATGTGCTGGCTTGTTTAAGGTCAGTCCCTGGCCCCGCCACCTCAACCACATCTCACATTTCATCTTCTAAAACTCAATCCAACATGTGCGTCTGCCAGCTCGCTAACAGGTTCAGTCTCAGCTGTGATATCTCAGCTATATGTGAACATGTTTTTCCAAACTCACACATGCTGACATTTGGACTGTCTAAGAAACCTGATCAGCACGACACAGGCTTGTTACAGCTGGTTTTGTGACACGCCTCTCTCGTTGAAAACACGATTTCCAAAAAGGCAAACACCTTTCTGTCCTTTTTTTAAAAATATATATACATTATATATTTGTTTCACTTTCTTTTAGCGACACACATTCCTGCGGTAACGGATACAAATCCCCGCTTTGTTCCAAAAACAGAGACACAATGTTGGATTTGACCTTTCAGGAGTAAACATTCCCAGAGGCTGCTTTCAGGTAGTGATGCATGAGAAAGTGTATTTGCTGTGTGAATTAGACCTAGTCGGCTCCAATGTGTGATATTGCATGTCCAGAGAAATAACGTCATCACGCACACACACACACACACACCCAGGCAGGGCCAGCAGCAGCTAAAAAACCCCGTCGATATTATAAACCGCTGGCGAGCATTTTCCCATTAATGTTACTCACACGGCCGGGAACATTTTAAAGCTAATTAACCTAAATGTATTGAACTTCACTGTCGTCTTACAGTTTGTGTGAGAGTGTTGTGGTGTTAGCATGAGACCGTCTTGTGCCGGGGTGAATCACTGTATTGATGTTTCTGTTCTGTTCTATTCGGATGTGGGCCAGACGCTGGAGGAGACGTTGCTGAGAGTGATGATGTGTTTGTATAGATTTTATTATGGAGGGAAATTTCCTGTGCCATCAAAAAGCAAAACTCTAAGCTTGACACTTGATTTAGGACGGTCGCAATCCTGTGCTGTGAACAAAACTCGACATATTTATTGCTTTAGGACAAAATTTGGATCTTCATGCTGAGTACACCCAGATTTTTTTTTTAAGTTCTGGCCAGTGAGACGACACTGACGAAGCGTCTTTGATAGTATTTTAGATTTTACTGTTCCTAATTCTGTAGAGTCCGTGATGGAGCTGTACTTCTGTATCTTAGGATGGTAACTGTACTTGTGACTGCATGGTCAGAGTTTTAATGTGAAAGGTCAAACAATGTGGGATCATGGCTGCTGTCCTTCCTGCTACGAACAAGGTTTTTAACTATTAACCTCACATTTTTAATTCCACCTAACGCGTCATTTTAGTTCACTGCAACGATTCTGTTTTTTTCTTTTGTTGCCTCGTTTTTTTAAATAATTTTTGCTCCTCTAATGCAAAAAAGGTGAATGTAATCCGAATAAGCCATACCACATTGTGCTTAACATGTCGTCACTCAGTGTCCTTACGTTGCCATATCATGTCTTTTGTATCTCATCTTTAAAGGGGCGTCGTGCTCACTCCAGCCCCCGTATTGATTTTAACGAAGCACGTTGTGAATGTCCTGATGCTTTTATGTAATGTTGATGATGTTCATTAATTCCATTAAATTATTTGAATCCATCTTTATTTGTGCGTGAGTGAATGCCTGAGGTGATACTGGAGAGAGAAAGAAACAGAGCAGTGCAACCTACAGATCAACATTAAATATTAAACATGGAACACACAGACAGACGCGTGCCTGTGTGACTTGCTGTAGCGATGACGGATGTGCTAGAGTTTGAGGTGTCATGAATAATAAATGCTCAAATGTGAAAATTGCCCTGCTGTGGAGCAGCAGAAGGCAACTCTGCAAACTGAAGAAGAGAAAGTGAATAAATGAAAATGAAGTGGTTTGTTCACTCTTTACAGTAAATCTGCAGGCGATGAGTGGGCAGCTCAGTGTACATAACTCATCATGTAAATGTTTTCTTTCACTTGAGCCTTTAATGATTAAAAACCCACGACATTTGTAGGAGACTCGCTTCAGATGCAGCAGCTGCTTGTTCCTTAGCAGCTTCTTTGTGATCTTACAGGGCTCACACACATAAATAAAGGTCACATGTAACGTTTGTGACTGATGAAATGAAGAAATACAACAAATTGAGTAATATCTGAAATTCCCTATTCTTCCTGTCTTCTATAGTGTTTTTGATTTAACTTAAGTCATAAAGATACTAAATATGATTCAAGAGTCAAAAAAACACAGAAACCAGATCAACTGGTTCTTAATAATGTAAGAAAGGGGAAATGAATGATCGAATTTGGAAACAGTGACCTTGCCTTGGCACTTGTGCAGTGGTTAGCACTGTGACCTCAGCAAGAACTGGATTGAACCTCGGCTGGGGCCTCCACCCGTCTGTGTGGGTTCTCTCCAGCTTCCTCCGACAGTCCAAAGACGTGCAGTTAATAGGTTAGTTAGTGTGTCAGTGTGACCTGTGATGAACTGCTGACTTGTCCATGGTGTACCCCGTCTCTTAGGCTCCAGTCCCACCGTGACCCTGATGAGGATAAGCAGTTACAGTTGCCATGCTTCTTGTCTTGAGTAGTGTTTTTTAGTCAACTTGTAGAAAAACCCTAAAGATACTGACTGAGTATCTGCTTCATGATTCTCTTATTTTACTGCTTAGTATGGTGGCTCTGGAGCCTATCCCAGCTGACAGGGCACATAGACGAAAACCCATTTACACCTACCTAATTTAGTGTCACTGTGCATGTCTTTGGATTGATGGAGGAAACCAGAAACACACAAACTGCCCCAGCTGAGGTTCGAACCAGGAGCCTTCTTGCTGTGAGGCGTGACAGCCCCACATCCGAGACACACTCATATAATTATTTTGGCCACTTTAATAAGGAACTGAGCTTGTGCAAAGAAGGATCAAAAAAATACAAATAAGGAAAGTCTTTAACTTAGATGTGCTTTATGTTACTGCAGGAAACGATCTGACTCTACAATCAACAATGGACTTTAATTAGATGAATTGTGCTTAGACGTGAAGAAGGATAAAACACACGAGTGTAAATCAGAATCATTTTATTTAAAATTATACTACAAGAACAACTATGAAGAAACAGTTTTAAGGTTTAAAATGACATTTCAAAACAAAAATCAGTTTCGTCCCAGCCTTTCATTAAATCAGATGAAACACATTAGAATTTTAAATGAGCTTCACAGTGGGTATGACTTGATGGAATGACAGGCCTGATGCAGAAACAGCTCTAACCTCAACTTCTGGAGTTGAGTGTAAAAAATATAAAAACAGAAAAACAAATGCAGCTAACACGATATGGCCCCTCTCAGTGTTTTCTTCTTTGCTCCACTCTGTTCGAAAAAAAAAGGAGTAGAGTATGAAATAATGACCGCTGTCAGGACAGCTTTGGATGATGGAGATTTGTTTCTGATGCAGGTGACTGAAGACGATGTTGCTTTGCTGGATGTGAGAGATGGAAGCTGGGTGAGCCCCGACGGCCAACAGAAAATAGACCGGACGTCTAAAAACTGCGCTTAGCCTGAACATCCTCTGCATCCACAGTGGGTGCATTCAATGATCCTTCCCTGCAGAGAAGAAGAAAAGGAAAGACACAGCAGGATTTAGAGCATGAGGACACACAGGCAGTGAACAGGCCGTCTTATAATGTCTCCATTTAAGAAGGTAACTGGATAACCGTCTCTTTCCTTTCTGGAGAAGCGCACATTTGTTTTCGGGTTTGTTTTTTTTTCAACTCCACGCCTGTGGCATGAAATGTCTGTTTGTCGATCTCAACAACAATCAGATGTAAATTTAAGGATGAGAGAATCCTGACACTGCTGATCATCTGGCCTTTCCTCTAGTTTTCACAGATTTTGTGAAATATCGCAGCATCTTGAATGAATTCATTTAGCACGGCCTCACAGTGCTGCTAGCACGGCGACAGAATCTTAGAAAAACGGACTGATCACTGGACATGCCTGTCACGTCAGGATGCCCTTTTGGCTTCTTTTACGATCAGAAGTTTGCACAGGGTGCAAGCTCATTGATGGGCTGCTCGTGGTGTTCGTCAAAAATTTAACTGTTGAGTATTTGAAGCAGACAGAGAGCCGCTTCTGAAACGGACCTCTGTGCTTCTGGGGAGGTTTCCAACTTTGTCTAGAATGGCTGAAACTAGCTCCAGTGGCCACAGCGCACATGGATAAACATACAGACATTTCATCGCATCCGTGGTGGATTTTAGCCATCATGTGAAGCAGAGGGGCGAACCGACCTAACTGTTTTTCAAAATGTCTTGAGTCACTTACGACTTCCAGTTTGCTCTTGGGGACTCTGCAGATGCAGTTGGTTCCGAAGTTGGTGTCTCGTGTCTGGATGCAGCGCAGGCAGCACAGGTTCTCGTAGCCTTGCTTCTTCCACTTTGCAATCAGGTTCTTGTCTGCATAGCCCTCTTTTATACAGTACTCATACAGCTCTGTCAGGAGAGACGCACACCCAGAGACAACACGTGTCATCTTCCAATACAAAAAAGGAAACTGTTTATTGCAAAGTATTGGACAAATATCTTAAATAAAGGGAGTTGGAAAACTCTCACAGATCCAGCCGTAGAGATAAACATCAAAAACAGAACTTTTTAAAAATCTAGTGAAGAAACCAAATATATCATGACACGGAAGGATTATAGTAAATGTTGAAGTAGACAGAACAGGAGAAGGGGAAAAACAAAGAGGAAATATTAGATAACAGTAGATGACAAACGGGTAGAGTAAAAACTCCATCCACCTCTGCTGATGGCTTTTCTTTTGTAGAACAGATCGTAGATGTATCGACTCCGCTGATGGTGCAGCCTGAAAATTGGCCAAAGGGACTCTACCTTTCGCTTTCCCTCGTGAGGCTCTGTTTCAGCTGACACAGAGGAAAAAGAGAAAAGTTAGCTTTGGTAAGCAGAAATTAAATCCATTTGTTTGGGTTACAACAAAATGCAGCTCTGGGGTAGGTGTGCATAGTGCCAAAGATCTCATGATAATGAGGTCAACTGAGTCCCAAGCCTCGTCAGCCACTGATACTGGACTAAATCTCACTTGACCTTCCAGTAAATTTACATTTAGTCATTTAACTTTTATCCAAAGCGACTTGCAACAAAGGGAAACTCGCATAAAATCAAGTTGTAGAGGCGGGACAGATTCATCATCCAGTTGTTGGTGGTGTTGGAGAGGAGGTCCTCTCTGGAGAGCTGCGTCATCAGGAGGTTTGTGAAGGTAGAGAGGGTAGGACGTTCAACCAATGGGGAACAACAGACGAGAAAAGTTTGGATTTCCCTGAGCGTACGTGTGGCAGAGCCAGGCGACGATTATTAGAAGGTAACATGCGCCTGTATGAGAACATTCAAGTAGGTCAGTGCAGAACTGGAGACAGCTTTGCAGTGGGCATTAGTGATTTGACCTTAACAGCTACAGGGAGCCACTGAAGCTCGATGAGCAGCTGGGTAAGATGTGACCTTTTGGGTTGATTTTAGACGAGGCAGGCCACCACGTTCTGGATCATCTGAAAGGGTTTAACTGTGCGTGGAGGTCAGAGTTCGGCCACTTCAAACTGGGAACGTTCCTTTGCCGCCGCTGCTCCTAGATTGTGGAACAAACTGCCCACCGACATGCACACCACTTCTGATCTCAGCCTTTTTAAATCAAAACTCACTTTTTTAGATTGGTGTTTTATTCCGACTAGGGCAGTGCCGTTCCTTCGGGTGTACTCAGTGTTTTTAACACTACAGCTACACTACAGTATTTTAATTTAATTGTATTTATTTGTAACATACCTGTTATGTATTGTTTTTACGGCTTTGTTGTAAAGCACCTTGGGTACCGTCTGGCTATTGTAAAGGGCTATACAAATAAACTTAATTTGATTTGATTTGGGAACCTATTTTAATTGGGCGGCAGTAGTTCAGTCTGCAGGGGTTCAGTTTGGGAACCATAGGGACCAAAGTATGGAGGGTTGGACTGGTGATTGCAGGGTTTAGTATCCTTACTACAGTACTGAACCCAAAACTGCTCCTGTGGCTGAGCTCTGTGTGTGTGTATTTCAGGCCTGTGTGTGTAAAAACTTGACCCAGCTTTGTGTGTTGAGGGTCAAATTCTCTTTTCCTGCACCGAGTTTGCCAAAGCTGTGAGTACACTCAGTTTGTGGACACTAGAGTCACGTAGTTTAGCATTACGGACATTAAACGCGTGAATCTTAGTTATCAAGTCGCCGTCTCCTAAATAAATAAAGATCTTTTCACCAGCACAACCTACAGATTAATATGCTGTAAATAACCTGAACTGGAGTCAAAGTGAGTACAAGCTGCTCCGTTTAACGCTTAATGTTACGGCTGCTGCATCCGGGGATACATTACTCATCTACCGGCTCACCTTCTCTCATTTTCTGATCCAGCTCGTCCAAAGTGGGCTCAATCAGCTCCCAGCCGTCTGGAGGTGGCTTCCGACTTCTCTTCACTTTGGGCATGTTGCTCTGTTTTCGTACAAAACGCGAACAAAGATGAACAAACACGATGTTTTCGTTTTTTTCCAGCTCCGTCGCTGCAATTCGTCGTAGACTCAAAACGCTCGTGTCTCTTTAGTGACGTCACCAACTGACCAAAAAATAAACGTTTAACAACGACTCAAATTTTTTTTTTTACTCATAAACATTAATGTAACGTGTATTTATGTTAGTAATAAAGTTTATTTGTCGACATTAAATCAAAGTAAATTTTATAATCTGTCAGTTGGTTCATATTGCATCACTTTAGCAGGCTGAAAAAAGCGCCTGAATAAAAACAACATTATTTAGGTTCTCGCATTTAATAACTCACATATAGTTAGTTAAATAACTAATGTGTGTTATTTAATTCATAGCAGTAGTTCAGTTTGTTGGCTGGTTTTAAAATGTTAACAATTCTTTTTAGCATTTTTTTCTATTAGGCAGATCCTCGGGCAGCTCACAGAGTATTGTGTTACTCAGCTGTCAGCTGTTCGTGTTGCTGCTCCAACACTTTGTTTTTCGTGTCAGTATTTCTCTGTCAGTGAGTTTTTAATAAAGGTTTCGCTTGTTAAAATGCCCCGAGGAGGTAAGAAAGACGCCGAACCCTGCTGCTGTGTGTTAAAGTCTGTTTTTGTACTATGTGTTAGCGTGTTTGTTAGCCACCCAACAACAGGCAGCGATCCAGCCGAGTCGTCTGTGTTGACACCAAACTGAACTCACACCTTTAAAACATTAAACAGGACGCTGTCAGTGTGTACACACCTCTTTAACCTCGTTTGACACCTGTCTGCTCGCTGCTCTTCTCACCTGCCGTGCAAGTGTGTGTGTGCGTAGATCTGTGTGTGATGTAATTTTTTTTTTTTTTTTTTTGCATAATCGTTTCAGGTAAGAAAGGCGGCCACAAGGGCCGAGTGCGGACGTATACCAGCCCAGAGGAGATAGATGCCCAGATGAAGGCGGAGAAAGAGAGGAAAAAGGTTGGTGGAGGGGACATCCTAAAAACTACATGCTATACGCTGGGGACTACAATTCCCAACATGCACCTCTGGAGCATCTGAGATTAGATTAGATTTACTTGTTACAACATCAGAGGAAAGTGTAGCATACACTACAGAGTTAGAAAAAAGTAGAATAAATAGACAGAAATATCTATAACCTACAATAAACACGAAAAACAATCTTCAAACAGACAGGTACTGAGGATAAAAGTGGCATGATATATAAAAAGTATTGTAATGTAAAGTGACCATAGTGTAAGAAATATTGGAAAGAAAGTGACCATGATACAAATAATATTATTACAAAAGTAAGTGACCATGGTGTAAATAATAACTGCAGCAGCTTCTGTGGTGTTTATGTTTATGTGTTTGACCTGATGCATTTGTTTAATAATGCTCTCCTGCGTGTCATTCATGTGATGCAGCAGGAGCAAGAGGCGGCGGAGGCGGGTGCAGCCCCGAATGACTTGGCAGAGGAGAAGCTACCTGCATCAGGATCAGAGGACAGCGATGATGAGAACTCTCTGGTATGACGCACACATGACACTGTTATATACAGTATAATAAAATATTTCTTACGTGCACCTGTGAAGCTGAAGTTATTGTGATTGTGGTTTGAAGAGGAGGAGAGCAGGCGTGGAGGGCCTGATAGAAATCGAGAACCCCAACAGAGTGGCCCAGAAGTCAAAGAAGGTGACGCAGATCGAGGTGGATGAGCCCAGGCAGTTATCGAGGAGAGAGAGGTGTGTGAGTCAGTAGCACCGTGTCAATGATAAATAAAAAATTAAAATGTTGTTTTTATATATTTCTTAAAAACAATTTAACAAAAGTGAAAAAGATATTTGGAGTAGTATGAAGCACTAATTGTCAGCTCTGCTATCTCATGTAGAGTCAGCGAGAAATGTCAAACTATGTGTTTAAAAAAAAAGTGTATTACCAGCAGATTTTGTGCACTGTAAGATAAAAATGCAGAAGAAACAATGTTAACACTTTTTAAGTGTCTCGATGGTACCATGCAACAGAATGAAAGCACAGTGTCATACCTTAAGGAAAGTCACGTGTGTAACAGTTAGGAGATTAAAGCTGATGGATTTCATGTTTATAAATTCTCGGTGACATTAAGTTTCTATAATTTCCAGTCAAACATGTTTGATGGTGATTTTTCTCATGTCACTTTCCCCACCTTGACACACACACTCACACGCTCGGGCACAGAGAGGAGATCGAGAAGCAGAAAGCGAAGGAGCGCTACATGAAGATGCACTTGGCAGGGAAGACAGACCAGGCCAAAGCTGACCTCGCTCGCCTCGCCATCATCAGGAAACAGAGAGAAGAGGCGGCAAAAAAGAAGGAAGAAGAGAAAAAAGGTAAACAAAACAACTAATAAGATTATTATTTTTTTGTTTGTTTGTTTGTTTGTTTGTTGTATTAAACGGTTTGTATATTTTGAGTGCCCTAAGCTGGGAAAGGCAACATAATTTATCACCTTCAGCTGATATGGAAATGAAGGAACTGGACTGTTGACTCTCCTTATCTGAAGAGGTGTGAGGGAGTTTATTATTCACTTGTCTGAGCCTCAGAGCAGCAGCATGAGGAGTCAGGTGATATCAAATACATTTGATTGATATATTATTTTATTATTTATAATGACTGGAATCTGGACAGTTTTGTATCTGCTACAAAAGTCAGTCGCTTGAGGACTAAAAAGGACTAAACTAAAAGTTTTTTTCTCCTTTTAAAAAGAGAGTGTTGTGCTCAAAGTACAATCACAGTCTGACCTGTGACCACTGAGCAGCTCCACTGGGACAGTTCAGGCTTTGCTGAAGGACATCACAGTGGTGGATTCATCCTGCCAGTCCAGGAGTTTTAACCATTGACCATTTGCTAAACCCCTCCACTGAACAGTGATTGTCCAGTCATGGTTTAGTAAATTAAAGACTAGTATTAAATATAACTCATCATTTTAATATGTATGTGTGCCTTGACAGGCATAGCAACAGTAACTAGGGGAGGACAATCAGCTCTTTTACATGCAGAGCTCAAACAGCCTCTGTATCCACACGTCTGTGCAGTGTGTCTAACTCATTCCGTCTCTTCTATTTTCTGTTCACAGCAAAAGACGCAGCGGCAGCAGCAGCAGCGGCCAAAGGAGTAAACTCTCTGTCACTGAAATGATGCACAGTATTTATCAGAGGCACTTTCACATGTTCATGGACTGGCACAATATATATTTGACTATTTTTAAAGAAGAAGCTATAATGTTGATATTACTGTAACATATGACCATCTCATTGGTCGAGGAGACACCAGTGGAGAGGGGTTGTGCATATTTTGGCATGAAGTAATGACCTCGTCGATCCCACCGGGAAGCAAAGCTACGGTCTTCATGTACGCTCGGAATGAAGCTCGTCTAACCTGCGATCTTGTACATGGTATTAATAATGGTATAATTATCATTGTATAATTCCGACTGCTAACTGAGCTTTGCCACTATTTTATTTTATTTTTCTTTTAGGATCATACACTGTATATAACAGACTCTATTTCAGATTAATATGATGACACCAGTAAAAACAAAAGTGCATTTTTTTTCCATTTGCTTTATTTCCCAATGAGAAAGCAGGTTTTACCCGCCTCAGGTGCAAGAGTCCACTGATATGAAAATGACATGGGTCAATATAGCAGATGTTTATTTTGGAAGAGTAGAAGTAGATTGTGGTGGTGCAGAGGAGGTTTTAGGGGTGTGTGCAATGTATACAGAGTATAACCGAAATCAGCAAAGAGTGACCAGAAGCAGCTATAAGATGATATATATTTTAGAGATGTATAAGATTCATGGAAAACAAAAGGTGTGACCGATGCCCACACTCCTCCTCATGCAGCATGGAAAAGTTCACAGCTTTGATGGTTCAACATTGAAACAATCACACGTTCACATTAACCACATGAATATTATTTAAATGTGCAATATGTATTACATCAGATCTAGCTGTGAAGAATTGAGTTTTATGAAGTATAAAACAGAGAGATTACGAAATAAGTCTAAATAAATGATGTTAATGTTTTGACCCCTGAGTACTCGATTAAATATTTTATTTCACATTTAACAAGACCTCCACAGATTGTTCTTGCTTGAAATGATTATTATATCATCTACTATAAATCAATAAATATAAATATATTGAAGCATACAAGTGTCGGACACAGTGGTAAATGGACTGCGCCTTTCCAATCGCCTGATTAACAATTCATATATATTCACACATACATTAGCTGCCAACTGCTTATCACAGCTAAGCACAGCCTCAAGTCCAGGGACACTTCATCCAACCTCACCTGCTGATTAGTGGTCGTCCTGCCCTACAGCCTGGGCGACAGCTGCCCAGAAGAGTAATAGGTAACAATAAATAATAAGTCATTTTAATGACAATCCTACAGTTTACTGAAGAACTTGACACATGTGTTACACCAAATCATGTGACCTGATTGTGACATTTCAGCTGCAAACTGTTTCATCTTACTTCATCAGTTCACTTTATTTTGATAGATGTTAAAAGATAAATGGTGCTACTAATATTTTACTGAAGATAAATATTGTTGCCTGTGATATTTAGTGTCTCAGCCACAGGTCTAAATCAATTAGGTGGTAATACACCCTCTGAGCAGGCAGTGGCGCTAATGTGTACAAAACATGCTGGTCAACAAAACCACGAAGAAGAAGAAGACGTGAGTTGATTGGTTCAAAGTTTGGCGGACTTTGTACCAGAGACAGTTTATAAAAGGAGACGCCTCCTGTATCTGTGTCATCGTCACATACACACTCAGAGTCACTGAAGTAAACATTGGACTCATTTTTCCACAAGCTACACATCTTCTCAACATCTGACACTGAAACAACATTTTTTAGTCACACAATTTAGGAGAAAATTAACTTTGTTTGAGACTTATCTCTGTCTTGGTAACACACTCGCGAGATTTGGCAACATATCTCTCTCTGTCGGTGCTGAATCGTTGGTTTGGTTTCTCCAAATATGATTTATAACAACTTAACTAGTACTTAAATAAATATTGGGATCATTTTTTTCCACGTGAAGATCCTGACACAAAAATAACGTGTTTATCAGGAGAAAATTAACTCAGACACTCTCGCGAGATTTAGCAACATCTATATAATTAGTTTGGTTTCACTAAAAAATGATCTAGCAACTTAACTAAAACATAAATAACTTTTAAAAACACAACACAGTCTGTTTTCATCGACGTTTATACAACACTTCCAAACGATATCTGGGATCGGGGGCGAGGAAATCACGCCTCATATCATTGGCGCTGATTAAGAGGGGGGCGTTATCTTGCGCGGTAGCATCTTTGTTCATAACGCGCAGAGGCAGTTCTGTCAGTTGGAGCTCGGTGGGCACGTTTCAGTCTGAAGTGACAGGCAGCGGCGGGTGTCTCCCCTCGACTGTGAGTGAGTTAAACGACAAGTTATTATTGTTTAACGGCTACAGAGAAGTGTGAACAGAAAAGGGAGTTAATGTTTGTTGTTGCAGAAGTTTAAACTAATGTTTAAAGGTGTTATTTGTCTCTTACGTTGACGCTAGCCGTTTGCCAGCTAGTTTCTTCACTGTTAGAAGTAGCATGCTGGCTCACACTTTTTGCATGTGCATGTGAATGTTTAAACTTCAGCTGCTCTCTAAAGTTTTATGATGCTAACTGTCTGCACCAGTCTAATACATGTCATGTGCTCGGCTCGGCTCAGCTCGGTCACTCTTTTCTTTATTAAATCTGCAAACGGGACAAAGCAGCCTCAGATAAAGATTTGGCAACAACCTGCAAACTTTATGCATTTGTGTGGATTTGTGAATGTGTTATCAGAGTTACCTAACAGCCCTGTGTTTGTGTGTGTGTTATGACAGTTTGTTCATCTTTAGTCGGTTCAAAGTTTAACCGAGGAGACCATATCACGCCATAATACGAGTTACAACACTGCTGTGAACTGTGCATGAAGAGTCATCCTCTGTCTGAGGATTAGAGCTGTGATAATACATCTGTTTGTCTCACTTTGATATTGTTTTATGTTTTTATTTCTGTGAGATGCTTATCGAGTTATCTTTAAAACAAAAAGATGAAAAGTCCAAGGTCCTCTTCTGGTTAGAAAGTTTTTATTCAGGTGGTGAAAGTCTATTTTTGTTCTTTTAACTAGTTCTTTATTTTCTTATTTATGTAGCACCAAATCATACAGTGCTCTACCAGAAGCAAACATGAGAAAAAACGTTGTTTAACAGGCAGAAACCTGGAGCAGAACCTGGGCAGACATCTGCCACGAACGGTTGAGTTAAAGACAACAAGGGCATGATGAGACACGAGTGTGAAGAAGTCCTGCGGCAGTCTAGACCTATAGCAGCACAACTAAGTAATGGATTGGGACTCACCTGTGACAGCCCGACTCTTAAATGTGGAGACGGTGTTCTGGGAGCTGAAGGAAGGCTTATTCGTTATAACAACATTATTTATTGTTGACTGTATCCTGAACAGAACCGGTTCAAGAACCAGAGATAATTTGGTGTTAAAGTTGTACGCCTGATCTGCACGTCTTCACGACTGCAGAGTGTTTGAAGCATTCGTTTTACCTCCACTCACTGTTACCTGCATGGATGTGACTAATTCTTTCATTATACCAGGTTAGAAAAGAGGTCCCGGAGATGTCGAAGCCATACTTAAATCAAAATGTTTCTTAAATTGACACCAGATTTTTGCTTTACTAGCGTACTTTGGGTTTAACTGCTGTTTAATCTTTTAACTTTTAGCCAGAAGAGCCTTGGACCTTTCTAACACTCTGGTCCCTTCTCTTTCTAAAGTATCATCTTCCTCTTCAGATTTTCACTTTGTGTGAGCAGAGGAACGAGGATCATGTCTTTAACAAACGGCCAAAGCGTGAGCAAAGAAACATGGGACTCGCACAACAAGATGATGCTGGATCCTCTGTCCGTCAGCGACTCTGAGGTGTGTTGGATTTTACAAACAGAACCTCTCATCTACACCCGTGATGATTCTGATTATTTTTGTTTATATTTTGCATGAGATTGGTGTTATCTCCTGAGAATTCCAGTATTTATTAGTGTTTATTTGTGTCCAGGTGTTTAACATCATCAAAAAAGAGAAGCACAGGCAGATTTACGGTCTGGAGCTCATCGCGTCGGAGAACTTTGCCAGCAGAGCGGTTCTGGAGGCTCTGGGTTCCTGTATGAACAACAAGTACTCTGAGGGATATCCCGGTCAGAGGTACGAGATGCTAATGTTTGATTATATTCTGCTTTATCCTGACTATTCATTAAATCACTTCACCTTCATCTTCATGATCGATGTGTTCAGGTACTACGGTGGTACAGAGCATGTTGATGAGCTGGAGAGACTCTGTCAGAAGAGGGCGCTGGAGGCTTACGGTCTGGACTCTGAGAAATGGGGCGTCAACGTGCAGCCGTACTCAGGTATCAAACAATTTAACATCTAAAACTCTTCATCGTGTTCTCGTTCCTCTGTCTGACTTTAATACTTTTGCCTCTCTGTGAAGGTTCTCCGGCTAACTTTGCCGTCTACACGGCCGTTGTGGAGCCTCACGGCAGGATCATGGGACTGGACCTTCCTGATGGAGGTCACCTGACTCATGGCTTCATGACGGAGAAGAAGAAAATCTCTGCCACGTCCATCTTTTTTGAGTCCATGCCGTATAAGGTATCCAACAATCATATGTATTTGTCCACACACTCAGACAGGTACAAATGTGTCACAGATGTGGATGATAACCGTACACTATTGCCATGATATTACCCGCAATATAATTCACTCCAGTACAACAACAGCACAATATGTTACCTCAGGAATAAACAGAAAGTAGAGTCATTACCTTTGTGACAGTTTATAAGCTTCGTAAAAGTAGAATTTGTGTTTTATTGGATCACATTAGATCTTATAGGTGTGCCTAATGAAGTGTATTAGTGTACGTGTACTGATTTTTGAGGTTTAGAGGCAGCTGGAGCTATTTTCTTAATTCGTAAAAACAAGAGGAGGTTGAACGAGGTGAATTCTTTTTGTATGGTTTGTTTGTAATGTTGAAATAAAACGTAATCCTGACAGCACTTTATATATTTGGCTCTTTATATGGTTTTATATAAATGTAATTGTAGCGATAAAAAGTTTGATTACACCTTGGGGAAATGAATTTAATTACTGCTCGTGCTTTTTATTAGAGTTATAATTGGATCCCACATAAGATGAGATAAGATAAGAAAGACTTGATCCCACTCTGGGGAAATTCACTCGTTACAGCAGCTGGATAAGGAGTCTTTGTTCTCAAGTTGAAAGCTGTCCAGAGTTACCGGTGAGTTCATTCAGCCACGTCTCTGTGATGCTACACTAGACACTGTGCAAAATAATATTTGTTATTAGAACAAAGTATGAAAACAGGAAACAAGATTGAAAACTGGGGAAATCTGAAACTGACGGAGTACCATGCTTTGTATGTTCTGTATATCAGATGTAGCTGTTGACATGTTGTCCTGTTTTTAGGTGCATCCAGAAACTGGCTACATCGACTATGACAGACTGCAAGACAATGCTCGGCTGTTCCACCCCAAACTCATCATTGCAGGTCCTCTAACACACACACACACACACACACACACACACACACACACACACACACACACACACACACACACACTGTACATGCAACAAATCATGCAGTTATGAAGGAGTTTGTATCCAAAGAAGCTGAAAAACATGTTTTCTTCTTCTTCCTCAGGAACGAGCTGTTATTCCCGCAACATCGACTACGCCCGCATGAAGCAAATCGCTAATGAGAACGGAGCGTACCTGATGTCAGACATGGCTCACATCAGTGGACTGGTGGCTGCTGGAGTCGTGCCTTCACCCTTTGAGTACTCTGACATCGTTTCCACGACAACACACAAGACACTGCGCGGCTGCCGTGCTGGACTCATCTTCTACAGGAAAGGTAGGAATGTTGTTTTGTCAGACACTTTTATATTATATTTGTTTTGTTGGTACCACCTCCCATCACTTTGACTTTCTGTCCTCCTGCAGGCGTGCGCAGCGTGGATGCCAAGGGGAAGGAGATTCTGTATAACTTGGAGTCGTTGATCAACCAGGCCGTGTTTCCAGGTCTGCAGGGAGGACCACACAACCACGCTATCGCAGGTCCGCCTCCTCATTGTTGCCCTTCCTTTGACTTTGACTCAGCTTCATCTCTGCTGTCAGTCGGTCATGTCGACATCTATCTCAGTTAGGACTTGTCCTTCTCTGGCAGGTGTTGCTGTTGCTCTAAAACAAGCCATGACGCCTGAGTTCAAGGCCTACCAGACGCAGGTTCTTGCTAACTGCAAAGCTCTGTCCAGCGGTCTCATCGACCAGGGCTACAAGATCGTTACTGGTAGGTGCCACCACGGAGAATGGTTAACACATTAAACTATTAATATTTAGAACCACATGATGACATACCAGAGAGACGTTATTTATAACAGCATCATCATAGTATTGTGGTGATTTAAATAGGGTCGTGATAGCAGTTAACAGCTTCATCTAATATCCTCTTTGTCTTCCCGTGTAGGCGGCTCTGACAACCATCTGATCCTGTTGGACCTGCGCAGCAAAGGAACCGATGGAGGACGAGCTGAAAAGGTTCTGGAAGCCTGTGCCATCGCCTGTAATAAGAACACCTGTCCAGGTATGTGATCCATGCATGTTTGTCAGCATACAGGTGTAGCCCCTCACACTGGTCTTTTGACTGTGGATGATCCTTTTTTTCACGCTCTCAATGTGTCTCTGTGTTTTTGTTGTAGGGGATAAGAGTGCTCTGCGTCCTAGCGGTCTCAGGTTTGGCTCTCCAGCTCTGACCTCCAGAGGTTTGGTGGAGGATGACTTCAAGAAGGTGGCCGAGTTCATTCACAGAGGTAATCCATAAATAAATAAAAGTGAACAAAGTAAAAATTACCAATATATTTTCTGAAACCACTCCGCTCTCTCCTCTTTCTCCCGCAGGTATCGTGCTGACCCTGGAGATTCAGTCGAGCCTGGATCCAAAGGCTCCTTTGAGGGAGTTCATTCAGGCTCTGGCTCAGGGAGAGAAGTTCCAGCAGCGAGTAGCAGAAATCAAAACGGAGGTCGAGGCTTTCGCCAGCCGGTTCCCCATGCCGGGCCTGCCTGAGCTGTAGAGATGATTGTAACAAACACTGTTTAAGCCAATGTGTATTTGTTGATTCAAATATATACTTCCTCATGACTTCACAACAGTAGATTTGCAGACTTCACCGTCCTCCATTATTCAGTGTTGCTGCAGTGGCCTTGCTGTTTTACCACTGTAGATCTGGTTTCAGACCACATCACCCTGCAGCTAATCGCCACAATGCCTGTTTTGGTCTGATCATGGCCTCACAGTTAAGCTTTAAACTTGTCAGAAAATCTTTTGTATTAAATTTGCAATCCAAAGTTACTGTACTGCACAAAGTGTGACTGTTTGTTTCATACATGTGCATTCTCTGTCATATACTGTCTACATGTACGGTATAATAAAAACAATTTGATAACATAATTGTTACATTAAAGCAACCAAAATGAATGAAACTACAAGTACTGTGTATGATCTTTCAACATGACTGTCACCGAGTACGTTTTGCAGATATTTGTGGATAAATTAAATTTCTGTTGCTATAAAAAAAGCTATTACAATTAATCCTGAAGGGAAGTGTTTGTACCAAATTTTATGGCAGTTTATTAAACATGAATCATTAGGATTCATCCTCCAGGGACCACAACAATCCATCTAGTACTGTCAATGTATTTTAGTCTGGACCAATGTGGTGGACCGACTGACAGAACAACATTATGCTGCTGTCAGACTTTTTAACACCAGCATGACTTAATCACCTTCTTCTATAGATTTCTTTTTTATTAATAATATTTATCAACCTTGTGTATAGGAGCTGCTCTGACAACTAAATTTCATCTTATCAAAATAAAAAAACATTAATTCAAGAGCATAATATAAAACAAAAACGTAAATTATAAAAGCAAGTGCACAGATTTATTTTTTCTATGTAACAAATTATCGCTCTGTCAGTTTATTCCTGCTATAAAATGAACAGACATAATCAAATAAATTATTTAAAAATAAAAAAATAATTATAATGAATGAATTAATACAAATACATTTAAAATATTAATAGATATATCAGTATAATGAGAAACTACGTTTCGTTAAAATACGACAAAATTATGACATTAATTATTAATAAAACAATTTGTGTCATAAATAATTTTAAATCTGAGGTTCCGTCGCCATAACAACGTGTTCCAGCCGTTAGCGCTCGAGGATCGACTGGTCTCGTCTTATCCCGCGAGGTCAGAGGTCAGTGCGCGCGCCTCCTCCGACCCATCCGACAGAACAAGGAGCCGCTCGTGACTCAAAGTTACACACCGACCACAGTTCCCGGTTTTTCGCCTCCAAACGGCTCCGTGAAGCTTCAGACACCGGCGGCTGACCCGGTTCCTCCGCCCGGAGCTCGCTTTAGCTCATCGGTTAGCCTAGCTAGCCTCGTTAGCTACTTTAGCTGCTCGACTTGAAGCTAACTCGGCTAACCTGTCTGATCGGACCGGAGCTTGGTGAACCGACGCAGACATGCAGGACTTACTGGCCAACGTGGATCACATCAAGTTCGACCTGGAGATCGCTGTGCAGCAGCAGCTCGGAGCGCAGCCTCTCCCCTTCCCCGGCATGGACAGTAAGTGTCGGGCTTGAAGCTGCTTCTTTAGCCGCTGTAACGGCAGATCAGGTGGAAGCTAACCGCCGCCGTGTTCCCACAATAACGTGATGGTTCATGTGTGTGTGTCCCTGCAGAGTCCGGGTCCGCTGTGTGTGAGTTCTTCATGAGAGCAGCGTGTATAAAAGGTAAAAACAACAACAACATTTCACCTGCAGCAGCTCAGCTCTTCTTCACCTGTCCATGCAGGTGTGCCCCACCTTGTCACGTGTGCGCGTGTATATGTGGATATTATTCTAACTATAACTAACTGTGTAGAAGGAGAAAGTTTTGTACTTCCACAAAGGATGAGATGGATTTTTAAAATGTGGTTAAAGCAGCAGAGGCACAGGGATGTCCAAGGTACAGCCCGCGGTCAGATTTCATGCGGCCAAAGCTTCATTTGTATAAATTATTTAATTATTTTTGTCCTGCTAGGATTGTCAGACTCTCTATGGCTGGAAGATTTGGCTTTTTTTGTTTGACACAACAAAGCATTTGATTTCCTGGTTGTGGCACACATCAAAGTATGGTGAAACAGAATACTGACTTGTGACTTGTGTTTGTGGGTCTAGCGATCGGCTTAGCGGCTCTGAATTAAGAGAAGTGACATGTCTTTATCTTGTTTCCGTTCTCAGGTGGGATGTGTCCGTTCCGCCACATCAGTGGAGAGAAGACGGTGGTGTGTAAGCACTGGCTCAGAGGACTGTGTAAGAAAGGAGACCAGTGCGAGTTTCTCCACGAATACGACATGACCAAGATGCCCGAGTGCTACTTCTACTCAAAGTTTGGTTCGTTGACTCGATGTTTCACAATCTCACGCTGCCGAACTCAATGACTGCTGAGTGTGTTTCGTTAATGTTTTGTGTTGACGCTCGCAGGTGAGTGTAGCAACAAGGAATGTCCGTTCCTGCACATTGATCCTGAATCCAAGATCAAAGACTGTCCGTGGTACGATCGAGGCTTCTGCAAACACGGTAAGTGTTGCTCTGCGACGAACATGAACGTTACAGCAGTGATGATTCTAACACCTAAACATCTTCGCTTCCTGTTTTGGATCGTCTCAGGTCCGGACTGCAGACACAGACACACGAGAAGAGTGATCTGTGTCAACTACCTGGTGGGCTTTTGTCCGGAAGGAAAATCCTGTAAATTTATGCAGTATGTAACATTTTCATCTGATTCCTACATGATATATCAGACTGAGGCAGTGATGTAGATCTAACAGTGACGTGTCTTTCTCCAGCCCTCGTTTTGAACTGCCTATGGGAGCTTCAGAGCAGCCACCTCTACCACAGCAAACCCAGAACCAGACAAAGGTACGAGGTCACACATCTGTATTTATAAATGACGGGTCATGATGAATGTGTGTTTATTTACATAATTCTTTCTGCTTGTTGCAGCCAGTGCCCAGTATCGGCCGCTCATCGCTCTCTCTAATCCAGCTGACCAACTCCAGTCCAGGCCAGCGGCCACAGAATCACACGCCGATGGCCGCCACTCAGCAAAATAACATGACCGGCAACAGAGGGCCACGGCCGCTGGACCAGGTCACCTGCTACAAGGTGAGCCAACTGAACATTCGTCTCTCAGACACCAGTCTCTCAGCGGAGTCGTAGATATGAAGACTGGCAGTAGTTTTATTTCATACTTCAATACATTTATTCACTTTCTTGCCAAGTGTTGGATGAGAAGATCGATATGACAGTCAAAAAAAAGCCTACTACAAATCATGAAATAGAAACGTTGTAGTCCAAATTTAATAGAGATTATGAATTGGTTTAACACTTTTATGTACATAAAATATCTTACCCTCATACCTACTTATGAATTAGATAACGTTACTTAGTGAGCTTCAGAGATCCATGTAGCGATCAGTCGAGCGAGCAATCAATCCACAATCTAAACTGCGATCTGTTTCTCAATTTTTAAAACAATGTAGACAAAAAGCCAGATTTTAAATAGTCTGTACTTTTCCATCAGACACAGATACAACACAGGCGATTTTTAGATCTCAGTCTTGAAATAAAATAAGATTTTAAAATAGGCATATTTACAAGAAGTCAGTTTTTCCCTCTCAGATCGGAGGATTTTTTTTCTGCACGCCGGTAACATTTTCATTCGTCTGTCTGCAGTGTGGTGAGAAGGGCCACTACGCCAACAAATGCACTAAAGGCCATCTTGCCTTCCTGAGCGGACAGTAGCCTTCAGCCTCGAGGTCATCACAGTGGTGGACCTCAGTTCCCTCCTGATGTGAGCAGCAGAGAGGAAGCCTCTGTGCTTCACTTAAAGACTTTAACTGCCCGTGTTGTGTGGCAGTAAGAAAGAACAAAGCTACGATTTCTATTTTTCCCACCGTGGACACGTGAAAACAAGAAGACACAGAAGAGATCGCAGTCTGTGCGGCTGTGGTTCAATGACTCGTGGGTTAGTCTGCAGTGTTTTCTACAATGTTTGTACTGTAATATTTAAATACACACCACACCCAGCAGAGGGGCAGCGCTGCTGCGGGTCATGTGACTGCATCAGTGACACCAGACCAGTTCTGACTGTGTAAACAAAATAAAGTGACCAATGCCAGTAGGAATGTAATTTTGCAATAATGTTTGTTCGAGCCCAAATCCACCCTGCAATAGTTTGTATTCTTACATCGCCACATTTTAAACTCAACATTTTTAATCCTGGAAGTGGTAAATTATCGGTCGTGTCCTGAGGTTTTGTTAGATCTGAGAGAATTCAAATTGTTGCCAAAGGACGGGTGGAGCTCATCTCAAACAGGCATCTCAAGATACGTTTCATTGTGGATACAATCTGTGCAGTGTGTACAAATAAATGTTCTTGTTACAGTTAACGTTTTTTTTTTAAGACTAAACACACCAAGACACGATATCCAACAATAAATCTTCATATTGTTTATTGGTCGTTAACAGTTACATATTGAACATGGAGCTGAGAGTAGAAAGAGCAGGGGGAACAGAGAGCTTCAAAGTTCGACCCCTGGAGGTCTGATGGCTGCTGAAGGGCCTTAGTGATACTTCCTCCAGCGGTCGTGTTCTGGAAGAGAAGACGGAGAAAAGAGTGAGGGAGCGAGTTACAGACGAAGGCAGAACATAGACAGGAAATAAGACTTTTCTTACTGATGTGGTCGTATTCCCATACGTAGCTGAGGACCACGTAGCCAGCCAGCAGCATAGTTATACCGCCGATGCCTCCCTTTCTCACGTTAATGTACTTGTTGTAGTATCTGTCGTGGCCTGGAGGACAGAGAGGCGGGAAAATCAGCATAAATCACAACAGTATGATGATGTGAGACTCGCCCTGACACGAATTCAAACATGAGTGAACCTGGTGAAATTCAATACACTTTCCTGGTCTTACTTTCCTTACTACTGAGGCCACATTCAAAGTAAGAGGCCTTCGAAACGGCACTAAAAATTAGGTTTAAGGGGCGGCGTTCAGCTCAGTTGCTAGAGCAGCCGGCCCATTTACAGAGGCTCAGTCCTGCTGCGGAAGCTCAGGATTCGAATCCGACCTGTGGCTCTTTACTGCATGCATCCCCTGTCTCTATCAAATAAAGCTTAAAAAAAGGGGGGTTTAAAGTTGCTACACGTTCCATGACGAGCTTTCCACAAATCAAGTATTTCTACAAATATATCTTGTATGCCAGATCAGATTTCCTCCCTCAGTAACACATTTATCAGATCCACAACAACAACAAAGTCAGAGCAGGTCTCCTCACCCCTGCGGATGGCTGCGATGATGCCATTGGGAGTGAAGTCGCGACCTCCGAGCCAGGTTCCCAGCTCACCCAGCTTCACGTCCCTCAGCATCTTATCAGCTACGGGAACTGGTCACAAGGGGAGACAGCAGCGACAGCTTGATTACACAATGAGCAAGACATACTGTAGCTCATGCAGAGGGCAACAAACTGTGCAGCTCTTTTAAAAGATAATATTTATCTTTTAGTACTTGATTTTTTTACTTAATGTTTGTTGTGCACAAGACAAACTGCTTGTATGTGAAAGTCTGCTTGGCAAAAAACCTGATCGATAATGTTTGGTCACTGAAATGATCAGTAAATCAGATATTTAAACTAAATCTGAACAATTTTAATAATTGACAGGTTGATTATCATGACAAACAAGTTCTGGCTTCAACTTCTCAATTTGAACATTTAACCTTAGAGATATGTGACTTTTAACCAGTTTTCAAGATGTCACCTTGGAGGTGACATCTTGAAAACTGTCAAAATAATATAAAATCATCATATATTAATAATAGGCAGACTAATCGACACTTCCAGCTCTAAAATATATGTAAGTATTTGTATAAATGAGTCAGTCGCTCTTATTCACACTGACACTTTGACATACCAGGCTAATGTAGCTACAACACAATTATGAATTAAATATTGCTGAGTCACCGTTTAAAACACATTTAAAATCAAAGCTCTGCATTTCCTGTTCGGTTTTCTAACTGTTTATTTGTTTTTAGTCTTTAAATTAACTCGTCTGTCACAGTTTGGAGTCGGCGTCATGTTTTGCAGCGAGCTAACCGCTAACTTACATAATGTGTCCATGTAAAGACAGCTTGTTTTTATGTGTCAGTCTCATGTGAAGTCCAAATCCACAGTGTGCGCTCTCTGAATGTGACAGATAAACGTGCAAACACATAAACACGCAAACAGCGGCTCGCTGCTTCGTCTCAGCTGCACAAACTGACAATGACACGCAAAGTCCTTGACGTGACTCCGAGGACTGAACGCGGCCTACAGTCACACGGAGACCTTCAACGGCCCCGTTAACCGTCAGCGTGACGGAAAAACACGCTCAGACTGCGAACACGTTGAATCACGCCGACATTAAAACACGTAACAAAGACAAAAATGTGACTTTTGTAGCAGAGGACACGATGCTTTACCTGGTCTGTCCGCCATCTTGACTGGTGCAGAGAGAGTTTACAGCGGGGTATTATGGGAATAAAAAAAAAAAGGACGAGCTGCATTATGGGAGAAGGTGTAGTTTTTTAAGCTGTGCGGCAGAGGGCGGCAGAATGAATGAAACCACGCGTCTGATGCTGGGACCAGGGGCGCCGCCAGGAACTTTGGACCCCATGACAAAAAAAAAAACTGGGCCCCCTCTCAGCTGTTGTCCCCACATCTCTAGGACCTAACTATCCCATCAAAAGCTTTAAACAACTCTAATTAAAGGCTTGCAACTTGTAGTTCAATAGTACTAGCACAATATTTACTGCTGGTGATTTGTACATGCATGCAAGTCTGCAGTGCAGTTTACTATTTGATGCAAGATTAAAAGCCACAATAAAAATGCGCTAAAGGACATTTTTTATTTAACTTTACTGCCCAAAACACGTAAAAACAAAGAGATAATTAATTTCATTATTATATTTGAAATATAGATACTTAATGATGATGGTTTAATATTTTTTTTATTGGTGTTTATCTATTTTTTCGGGCCCCTGTCAGTCGTGGTTCCTTGGAATTGTCCTAACTTTCTCTCCCTATACGGCGCCCCTGGTCACAACACTGCACACTAAACAACAATAACACAAACTAAATGTATTTAAGCACCGCCTACAGCAGGGATCTCCAAAGTACAGCCCGCGGTCAGATTTCATGCGGCCCAAAGCTTAATTTTTATAATAATTATATATGGCCTGCTAGGATTGAAAGATACTGTATGCTTAGGTATCTAAACATATCACGTTGCATGTTCTGATTCCTCAGGTTTTTGTACCACTCCATGTTGAACTTCCTTCTCCTAACAGTATGACCTAAAGGCTTTTTACCACACTGCTGTCTCCTGGTACCCCATCAGACGAGCCGATCAATGAGCAGCACAACAGCCAGAAGCTCTGTTATACATAATATACCTGGAGATATAGTTTAGATCTTATTCAGACTGGTGTTTGTGTGAGCGGTGGAGGTGGTGCTGTGGTAGTTCAGGTCCCTTCTGAACACGCCCAGCGATCAATACACTCCTCTCTACCTCATCTAGAGGCACACACACACACACACACACACACACACACACACACACACACACACACACACACACAGTCAATTGGTTGTGTGGTAGTGGTTTGGCCTTCATCCAAGACTGAGCAGCAACCTCTTTCCTTTATTAGACTGATTTTCCGGCTTCACTCTGATGACTTTCATTAAATGGAGGACTCATATAAATGTCGAGCATCCACCCAGCTTCTTTTTTATCTGTTGCTCTGCTGCTCTCTCACTGCTCACCAGATTACACACACAAACACACACACTCATTTGGTTAATTGTATCGTTATGGTAGAGTGCATGTAGTTTATGTTGCATGGCAGAGACAGAACGTTACATAAACACATTGTGTGTGTGGAACATGGATAAATCTTTACCGGGTTTAGTCTCTGGTGTTGTTATGATGATTCAGCTCTCTTTTCCTGACCTGAATGTTTCTTTTCTTTGGTGATGTCTGTGTCCAATCCACCCAGCTACATTACATTACCTCCAGTCATTTGTTGAGTCAGGTAACGCCTGATTTTTCTTATGTTGTGAAGTGTGAAGCGGCAAGTCTGGGCAACCTAATCAGAGACGTTTAGTGACTTTCATGACTCCTAAGTTTCTTACTACCCTGGTACAGGAGAGAGGAAGGGAATCAGTTTTGATGCTGTCATGGTGTATAGTAGGTTTGTCTGGGAGGAGCAGCTATTCAGTTTTTGGGAGGTTCAGCTGGAGGTAGTGTGCCTCCATCCATAAAGATTTGTCTGAGAGGCAAGCAGAGACCGAGGGGTCATCAGGTGGAAATGACAGATAGAGCTGTCCATCTGTCTTTAAAAGTGGCCCATTTTTTTGTTTTCTTTTGGAGGAGAGCCTTTTCTCCATCCAGACAGTGGGATATAATGATATTACACACACATATAGAGACACAAAGCTTTGTCACAACTGAACCGGCACACCAGAGTGAACCCAATAAGTCAGAGCCTCTCTGCTACGTTCTGTGGCTGAATATGAGCGTAAGAAAAATAAAGCGTTTCCAAAATGCCTCTTTCTCTATTAGTATGCTATACATTCAAGTTAACCTGAAATTACAGTGACTTTATTGAAAAATGATTACCAGGGTGTCTGCTGGATAATGTGACACGAAACATAAAAAGCCTTTATTAATATGAACAGATGGAAGCTCCCATGTAAAGAGCTTTCATTACAGAGCAGCTGACTTGGAACTGGATGTAATTTCAAGAAAAGACATTTTAGCCTAGAGCTAATGAACTGTAGCATTCTTCTTCTTCTTCTTCACACTGACCTTTACAAGCCCAATGTTCTCACTTTTTAAGGTTTATTTTTGGTCCTGTGGGAATTAAATACTCAGCTATGTTCCCTAACAAATTGCAAAGTTTGTCCGTCAGCAGTTTGGTGCTGAGCAGGTAGTGTATATTGGAGTTTTAGTGCAAAAAAAAAAAAAGCTGTCTGCTGCTAAATTTAAACAATAAGCTTGGTTGTAGATCTCCAGTTGGCCCACATTTAACTCTTTTTAAAGACCTGGATGACTGAGACCCTTCACAGACTCTGTAGCCGAGGGCAGCTGGAGGTTATTCTCTGTAGGTTTATCACTACAGGTGACTCATTTTACATGTAAACATATTAATTTACAGCTTTGGAGTTTTGGCAGACCACAGAAACAGCATCACTGCCAATCTTTACACTAATTTGATTGCAGCCTACAGAAGATTGAAGCCATTTGGACAGAAAACAGTCTGGCAACACAACTCCTCCTATGTCCTTTCTTGAAGGTCACACACTTAAACCATGTTTACATGATTTATTTGAATAAATATTGAGAACTATTTACATGTTGTGCAGGGACAAGTTTTGTTGCATGCAAGCAGAGGAGGTTATATGTCCTATTCAAGTTTGGTTTAAGTTTTTTATAGTGACTTTCCCTCTAGGTTGTGTGCAGCCAGCAAGGTTTGTTTACGTTTGTTTTGCTATCTATATTTTGTCTCTGCAGCATCTTTGTTAAATGAATGCATGTTTATCTTGTGTATCATCCTGTTACAGTTTGGCGGTGGATGAGGTGCAATGCAACTCGTGTTGCCTATTTTCCTCGGGGGAGTTATTTTTAAAGTTATGTATAATTAACAGCTTTGACTGACAGGTGGGTGTCTTGGCCTTTTTTTTAGATTAGCTGGGAGGCAGTGAAGGCAGGACTGCCGCACTGTGACGATGTGGCATCGTCTATGTGTCGACCCAACATCTGCACGCACAGCTGCAAACACACAGAGAGGTGAACAAACAACAACAAACTGACACACTCTGCAACCATGCAGACGCAGACAGACACACAAACACGTGTACGTGCACACGCTCTAAAGGTTAGAAACAACGCTGTAACATAATCGAATTCAGGGAGTCAACCCGGTGCAGAAGTGACCCCGTGGTCCAGGTTCACCAGCTTGTTTATTGGTTTTGTTTGTTTGTTGTCGAGATACCCAGGGCCCCACTTCACTTCAGAGTCTGTACGGGCTACACACACACACACACACACACACACACACACACACACAAACAAAAGGCACTAGGGGACGGATGATTTTATTCCACCTCAAGAGGCAGGTGCCCTCGAGGTCTGCCACAGAGACGGCTCTTTGAAGCTGATGGAGGGAGATAGAGAGAGAAAAGGAGGGAGGGAGCTACAGAGGTAGTTGGTTTGTGCAAGAGAGGGGGGAGGATGGACAGACAGACAGAGAGAGAGAGAGAGAGAGAGAGAGAGAGAGAGAGAGAGAGAGAGAGAGAGAGAGAGAGAGAGAGAGGAGACAGGGATGAAAGAGGACGAGGGAAGCAAAGACATGACAAAAGGGGAAACTAGCAGCAGAAGGAGGTTGATGGAGGCAGATAAAGGAGAGAAAAGAGGAGGAGACTGAGCCCCATGTCTCTGCACACGGCTCTCTAATACACATGACCTTTAAACAGCCACTCGTTGTTCATCCATCCTTCATGCGCAACATCTTTTTTTCATTTCTCTTTTTTTTTTGGACTTTCCCCTTGTGTTTTCTCTATCGACACTTCTCTCCTTCTACCCTTGTCAGTGATTTCTCCCCTCGCCCTTCCATCTATAACCGTCTCACACTTCCTGTTTTGCTTTCTTTTCCTTTCTCACACATTGATTTATCTTTTGACCTCTCTTTTTATTTTGCTGTTATCTCCCTCTCGTCTCAGTCCTGGTTGAGAGCTCACAGGTGGACAGACGACCAAGAATCAGGCAGACAGGAGGGATGGGTTGTGGGTAATGGCTTTATCAACTCTCCTATTACTACAGTAATCTCATTAGAGATATGGAGATCACAGAGGGAGCTGCTAAAAGGAGCTCACTGACCTGATGAGGGTCCCAGAGGATGCTATGCGTGTGTGTGTGCGTGTGTGTGTGTGCAGAAAGCGAGAGTGAGAAAGATGATACATGTGTAGAAATGGTCCAGAGGGACAGTTTCATTCCTCACGGATAATGGCTTTGGCCACTAAATCAAACGTTCCCATTCAAATTCACTCACACACTTGAATGTAATGGCCGCTAATGGCACACTGGCAAATCAAGGCTGCACTTCTGCAGAATATGAAACAGCACAATGAAAAACAGACCTGCAGTGGCACCACAAATCTTTGCTGGAATATGGTGCAAGATTTAATATACCTAGAAAAGATAAAGGTGGTAGGTCAGGATGCTGGTGAATTATATTTGTCATGGTTTTGTGTTTACTCCCCTCTCTTTGTGTCCTGTTGTTGCGTTTTCCTGCCAGTTTTGATTCTGCTGTGCCAAACAAAACTGCAGTTCCTCAAACGTCCACTTGAGGCTGGCCATAAGTCCCCATGTTTAAATGTCCAACTGTTTACAGCCTGGTACAAAAAACAGTTTTATTCTCTGTAGCTAATTCTGGCTTAAAGTTGTGCAAAATTAACAGCGTGGCCGCTTTGATTGACAGATAGGTGCTGCCGACTTTAGGTCTGCTGATGATCCACACCTTCGCCAATTGTCAGGTTAACCGGTGAAAGAGGCAAGATGATGGTGGCCAGAGAAACCCGTGGATGACGTCATGCGTATGATACTGTCAGTAGTTTCACCCTATCTTGTTTTACCTGTTTCTCATCAGGTTCACCTATGTCTCGTTGTGTGTTTTATATATTTATCCCTGAGTTCTTTTTGTGACCTTTGTGTCAGATCGTACTGTCCTGCGTTCTGTTTCCTGGGCCTGTTTCAGTTCCTCTGTCCTTTGTTCCGTCTTTGTGCTAACCCCTCTGTGTGTTTCTTACTGTCCTTGTTCTTTTATGGTCTGTTTTTTGGACTTCTGTTGGGCTCCTGGTTTATTTTGGATTTGTGAACAGTTTGTTTTATGTGGAATATCAGCTGCCTTTAGTTGTTTTTGTCTTTTCATCCCTGCCTTTAACTTTAAGTAAGTAAGTACTTTTGTTTGTCACCCTGCATCTACATTTGGGTCCACGTCCTGATCCGAAACGTGACTTTACTTACACTGATCTTTCTTACACTTATTTCCACTGCGTCCATCACTCCAGACTGATTACACTAGTACAATATATATGTATAGAATCATGATTTAACCAAAGCCCCAAAAAGGCTAATAGAGTTACTTTAATGCTCATCAATTATTCTGTAGCCACTTTTCCTTCTAATTTAAACTCTGCACACATGCATAAATAAACCTGTCACCCGTGCCCTTTTCTACTGTGGTCGAAGAGAAAAGCAGCTTTTTTTATTAGAGCTCAGTACAAGGATGAACACCAGAGATTATACCAGTTTGTTCGATAACTTGTGCTGCTGGGTTTGTCTCAGGATTGTGCTTTCTCTCCGCTTTGCTGTTATTTCCAAAACCATATATAGATATTTATTGTTAGAGCAATGATGTAGTTGTATGACTGCACAAACCATTCAATAATTTATTATTTTATGGTACATTCATATGCCTGAAAGAAAATATGGACGCTTCCCTGTGGTCCAAACACAGACACTCCCCTGGTGCTCTGAGCTCACAGTCCGGGCAGCCCGGCTAACAAACTGAGCTAACAGCAGCTACCGCTGGCAGCAGTTTACTTCACTGTCCATCAGGTATGTCCCGTACTTTTGTTTCCAAATACCTGCAAACTAAGACGTTGAACATGGTCAACAACACCTGCGATCAACATGCCAGCCTCACAGAGCTGCTGACATTCTCAGCCCTGATTAATTTTTATTTCCAATAAAATTCAGAGTTACTTGTTAGTTAACTGACCACTGCACGACAAAAAAAGGACATGGTGCTGTCTGTGGCCGGGGAAGGTGAAGCCGACCTGGCCTCGAGCCTCCGGAGCAGATTAGACACAGATTGGTGCTATTGCTTTACTGTGAAAAACTGCAGCTGTGCACAAAAAAATAAAATTACAGCACACACACACACATACACACACACAGGCTCTGAAACACACACACAGGACACAAATGCACATGCACGCACACAAACAGAGCTGTGTAACTGCGATGGTTACATAGCAACCTTTAATAAACAACGGCTGTAAGATGGAGACAATGATAGTGAGACACGGAGCGAGAGAGGTGACTAATTGAACTCTGAGTGTCTCTGAGCTCTGGTTACATGGTGTTGAGTTTCAGAGCAGGGATTTGTTAAGGATGTGTGTGTGTGTGTGTGTGTGTGTGTGTGTGTGTGTGTGTGTGTGTGTGTGTGTGTGTGTGTGTGTGTGTGTGTGTGTGTGTGTGTGTGTGTGTGCATCTGTGTGTGTGTGTGTGTGTGTGTGTGTGCGTGTGTGTGTGTGCGGTGTTTGACAAAGCTCTAAAAGCTTCAACTGAGAGAAAAAACACACACATGCACGCGCACACACACACACACACACATCCTTAACAAATCCCTGCTCTGAAACTCGACAAACATCCAGACGGATTATATCACAACTGGAAAAGGAAAATAGAGCAGCAGAGCTATGAATAGTTATCTCAGCCACGAAAGACAATTTCTGTCCTCTGTCCACTAATTCAACTTTTTACCTCGACTTCTTTCCTTGGGTGCTTTTCATTTATTCTTGGAGAGAGTTAGAACATCGACACTTCTGTCATGTTGGCAGCTGAATCAACATCTGTGGGTATATCTCACTTTGAGAAATATTTAAGATCAATTTTAGTTTAAGATTTGTGGTTTAAAAATCATATAATTTTGGGGGGATAAATGGGGCTGAGGGATAAAGTCTAAGTAAAGAAGTATACATGATCTATGTTGTTTGAATGCATGTCTGTGTCTCACAGAGACAGAGAAAAAGGCAGAGAGACGTTGTGCTACTCCCGTGTTGTCGTGCAATTACAGCCCAGAACAGATCACAGCCAAACATAACAATAGTGTGGATTTACAGCGAGAGCTTTCCAAGCGCTCGAGGCGCTTTCCAGTTTTCACGGCTACTTAAAGTATGTGTGTGTGTGTGTGTGTTTGTGTGTTCGTGTGTGTGTGTGCATTTTTTTTCAGTCCTGGGAGAGAAAAAGATACAGAGATAACTGCATGTGAGCGATAAGGCGTCTTGTGTATCTGTGCAGAACACAACTGTATAATTGTGTCTGCATGTACACACTTTTACACACAGCCACATCATGGGTATAAAAGCTAGTTCCTAACAAAGTCTGAGACCCGTCAGGGACTTAATTCAGGATTTCAGCCATGTTCACGTTAACTTTTGTTTTCACACATACTGTATTTTTATAGCAGGCTGTAATCTGACAGATGACGTGCACACCAACAGATTCTGGTCACCAGCGAGCAGTGACCTCTCCCTCAGTCCTCAGGGCTTTCTCTCTCTCTGTCTCATTCTGTCACATCTCAATAGTGTCAATAGACTCTCTCTCTGTCTCTCTCTTCCTCAGTGTACTCTTCCCACTTTCTCTTTTTGCCTCTTTACTTTCATTTCGCTCCAAATCCACTCAGCTACAGTCGCGCACATACTACCGCAGTCTGTTACATCTTTCTCTACTTGCTCTTGTGTGAACTTCCTTCTGTTTCCCTCCAGTGGAATATCTTCCTCCTTTCTTCCCTCGGTCTCTCTATCTGTAAAAAGAAAGCTCTGTCAGACACTGCGGATATAATCTCAACCTCTCTTTATTTCTACGTCTTCATCCAACTCTCCACTTTCTCTTTCTTCCTAACCCCCCCCTCTCCATCTGTCTCCATCCCTCAATTTCTCTGCCTCTGCAGCTACACCTGTCTCATTCCTTTCATCCCATTTCTTCTCCTTTACCTGCCCACCTCACACATCCTCCTTTTCCTCCTCCTAGAGCCGATTTCTTTCGCTCTTTTCCAGTCTTCCTCCTAACTGTGTGATCGGATTAAGGCCCCATCTGTCTCTCTTTCCCTCTGTTGCTCTCATTTTCTTGTCACCATTTCTTTCATTTCCCATGCCTCACTCCCTCTGTTCCTCTCTCCTTCTTTATCTCTTTTTCCAGAGGTGAGCAGAGGTGGTTATGTGCGGTAGTACTATCAGTATGCAGAGTCATGGTGCTGTGGCTCTGCCGTCATTGATTGAACCAGCAGCTAAATATAGACACTGTTAAGGCTCAGCATCTTTACCGGGGCTGGATGGAGGGATGCAAACACACCCAAGTGTAAGCGGATGTTAGAGAGTATGGAGGACATAGATGTAATAAATCACATATTAAGTGAATTCATTACAGACGGCCGCACACACATAGACTTTCAGACACTTCATAGTCCTGCAGGGTGTTGGTTGTTCAGGGGAATAATACCATTTGAGTGAAGGAGGCGTAACACGGTGTGACCTTTTTACACATTCATAACAGAGTGCTGCTAGGAAAAAATATTTATGAGACACACACACAACAACAACAACAACAACAACAAATCGACAGTAAGTCATTTTTTTCTGGACAGATCGCTGTAGGCTAAAAATTTTTACTATTCAACACGCAGCATAAATCCCGAGCTGCAAGCTTCCCCACAAGCTGAGCAGAGAGGAAGAGAGAAGCTGCAGACAGACAGAGAGAGACGGAGAGAGAGAGGAAGGAAGGCATGCAGCCAAAATGGAGGATGACGGAAAGATAGAAAGACAACAAATCTGGCAATTCAATTATCACACAGTGAGACAGGTGAAACGAGAGGCAAGACAGGTGAAGCTAAAGAGATAAACAGGCAGACAACAACGCCAGCGTGATCCAGAGGATTTCACGCAGATTAAATTCATCTCAAAGGACGTGTTTCTAGTCCAGCATAATATCAATAATATTAATGCTGTGTCACAGGATGTGTGTGTGTGTCTCATAAAGAACAGCTCGGATGAGAAATCATAGATTAGTGTTTCTTTAGGTTGTGTAAATTGTGTTTCATTTAATTGGATAACCGTATGGAAAATACTAGTTTATTCTGTTACACAGCAGAGCTCTGTTCAAAGGTTTCCTGAGGAGTTTTAGACCTCCAGTGGTGATATGAAGCTCTCTCAAATTATGTGACGTGGATGTTTGAGGAGCTGCAGTTTTTGGTCCTTCCACATTGGCTTCACAGTCACGGAGGTTGCTGCTTGATGTGCACAGAGGTGTTGTGGTACACAGTTGATAAAAAGGATTTTCTGGACCACGAGAGGAGCAATTTAATACAAACAACAGACAACACTTGATCTTCAGTTTCTGCACAGACCATTTGGTTTAATATAGACTGATTACAGTCATAATATACGTCACACTCCACATCTGGACCTCCCTTAGTCTCTTAACAAACAGTCCAGCCATTGTTTTGACACTGTCCGTCCATTAACAGGTGGTGGTAGCATGCCAAGATATGCTGCAATGCACCAACAAAGGTCAGACTGGTAAATGTTTTATGAGGGGGGAACACATTTATACTTTGACCTCAAGGATACACACAACGTGTTTTTTAGTGAGCGTAAATATGTTTGTTTGTTTACAAAGAAAACTCCACAGGACACCTTTAAAACATCCGTAGAAGTTCTTAAATCAAAATTAAATTTAAAATAATATGAGACACTAATATATTGTATCATGTGCCAAGCAGAAACCTCTGTGACAGTGAAGTGAAGCCAATGTGGAAGAGCCAAAAACTGCAGTTCCTCAAACGTCCACTTGAAGCTGGCTTCAGAAGTGAGTCAGTCTCCATAAGTCCCCATGTTTCACAGCAGAAATAAACATGTTTACAGCCTGGTACAAAAAACAGTTTTGGTCTCTGTAGATAATTTCTAAGTTCATGACAACTGTACTGAGGGTGAATTTATATACAACTCACCTGTTCACATTATATTAAAGGCTTAAAGTTATGAATAATTAACTATGTGGACGCTTTGATTGACAGGCGGGTGTTGTTACAGATGGTTTCTTTGAGCAACCAGGTTTCATTCAGCGTGCCTCAAATTCACTGATGATCCACAGCTTTGCAGATGAAGGACTGCCAACATGGCGACGGCCAAAGCCACCACACTGATGGCTCCTCAGCTGTGACATCACGGATACGACGTCCATTCTTCATACTGTCTATGTAGGGTAGTTGTGTCACTGTCCTGAGGGCTGACAGACGAGCCGGAGAGGACAGCTTCTTCAGCATTGAGGCGGCATGTCACATCACGTCATGTCAGTGTTTTAAAGAATCCTCTAGTCTTCTTAATCAAGCTTCAATAAACCTTCCAGCATGCCTCATTCTCCACTAACAAATCTTACCATTGATGAATAAAATTCATGTTGGACCTGTACAGCTTATCTTTGATTTGTGAGTCCTGTCTCATGTTAGACATCACTGGATTGTGTCAGTGTGCAGGATGTTAGAGACCGACATCCAGGATATCAGAGGGAACGCTCTCATGATCTCTAAAACACAAACATGACATGATTTGTAAATGCTAGATTTCACACAGCTTCAGTATTCTGATGAGATAAACCTTTTGCATGATGCATTCGACACAGTCGACCTCTGATGTGATCTGTGATGTCGAGCCAAGAGCGTGGTGAACTGGATTCAGCATAAGATGAGTGAAAACATCAAACTTTGTTTTATTTATTTTATTAAAAGGCACAATGAATGTGATTCACATCCACGTCCTCACATCCTGTAATGCAGCTGCAGATGCTGGCTCTGTTGTGCTGCACTAACCGCACACCTAAAAAGACAGCTATACCTTTTA
The DNA here is from genome assembly GCA_004119915.2 of Collichthys lucidus. Taxonomy (NCBI): domain Eukaryota; kingdom Metazoa; phylum Chordata; class Actinopteri; family Sciaenidae; genus Collichthys; species Collichthys lucidus. The sequence goes on from CM014100.1 coordinate 7,802,535, forward strand.
GCTGATTCCCATTTGGCTCTGCTCCTACAGTAGGGCTGTGCAATATGACAGAGGCCCTGCCAATAATAAAGCATTAGCATATTGAACTAAACTGATAAAACTGTCAATCACACAGAGGCTCCACAGAGACAATTTCCAGCCTCTATTGTTCTTTCCACTGCTTTTTCTTATCTATATGCTTTAGGCAGTGCGCACGTCCTTCACGTATCATGCCAACAAAGCCGGAACAGAATGAGAAATAATGACAAAAAAATAGAGGAGACTGAAAAGATATTGTCAAAGGACAAATTACAACTTGGGAACAAATGCTCCTGCAGGACCTCCTGGGATTTATATGCACAACTGAGAAGTCAGTTTAAAGCGATTTAAAGTCATCCCTAAACCAGTCATACTTGATTTATTGCTGTGGCATTTGAAGAAGTTTTTAAATAGACTGTAAAGAGGAGATTTCTGTCAGTGGAGTTCAGGGTGAATCATCATAATTTAGTTAGAAATGTGTCAGACAGTTTGTCTTTTTGTCCCCTTTTGGAATAAAAATGTTAATCCCAGTTTGATAACACATGCAAAAAATGTGCTTTAATTATCTAAAAAAAAGTTGCTGTTTAACATGCATTTCAATGATTTCCTCCTCCTCCTCCTCCCTTCCTCCCTCCTCCTCCTCCTCTCGCTCTCCTCATCCATCCATCCACGCTTCCTTTCCTTTCTCTCTGCTGCTGGATCAGGAGCGCACACAGGACGGGCTTCCCTTCTGGCTGATGGAGACGGGTTAAGGAGGAGGAGGAGGAGGAGGAAGAAGAGGAGGAGGAGGAGACGGAGGAGAGACCAGGTCCCAGCCGACCGACAGAGACCACTCCGAGGACCCTGCAGGAAAGAAGGACTCCCGCTCCCGCTGCTGTTGGAAAGCCGGGGAGGGGAGCGGACGCCAAACAAGGGGGAGACGCTGGAGGTAAAGGAGCATTAATAACCTGTTGTTTGTGTGTGTTTGTTTTTTATCTGAGGGGAGAAAGAGCGATGGTCGCGGGCATTTCATTTTCTCTGACAAAAACAAGGTTGGATGTAAAAGCGACATAAAAAAAACCTTGTTGGACTTTAAGATCGTTTTAATGATTTTAGAGAAGAAGAAGAACTGAGAGAGCATCGTGAATCCTGCTCTCAGCAGCCGTCGTGTTTTTTTTACCTTTAATTAATCACATGTTTATTGCCTGTGTAGAAACACGTGAGCTTAATTGATTTGGGGATAAACGCATAGATTTATTTCCCAGCATGAGGTGTCAAGTGTTTTTTTTGTTTTTTTTCTCACTCCTGATGTCCATTTTATTCTTACATAAGTAAACAATAGAAGCTGCAGCGTGATACAGGACTGCAATTCAATTATGGTTTGCTGGCTGGAGCCTTTTAATTTAAAGGAGGAGGGGCTGAGAGCGCCACCTCAAGTCTGGAGACGGAGCCTGCAGTGATTAGATTTAAAAAACAACCACACAACCTCTGAAAAGCTTTTTCTTTTTCCTATTTAATCACCTGTTCCTCTGCTTCCACTCTCGAGCATGAGCCCGAATGCACAGACATGATCACCTTCTTACATCAGCTTGCCAGGCAGCCGCAGGTTTAAAGGATCTCGCTTCAGTTTTGTAGCTGACATGTAAACTCGCAGGTCATCAGGGGCCACATGGATTTGTTCTGCATGTGTGGTGACAGAGCTCTGTGTAACCACCCAGGTTTACACAATGAGCTTTTCTTTGTGTGTTTGCGTATGGCCCTTTTATATTGATCTAGTCTGGAACAATAACAGTTTCCTCGACGGTTCCTTGCAGACTGGAGTTAATGAAAGAGTCTCAGCTGCTGGGATGAAAGAAAGAGGACTGTAACACTTTACAGTCAGGGCACAACCCATGGACTCAAGTAAAGCTTAACTAAAGCGTGACTCGTGATCTGTATCTCGTATCTTTTATTCTTGTCATGTGACAGCCTGCATCTCACGACCTCTTTGATTTGCTTCTACGCATTAAATCATGCATGCAAGTCATGCATTAGTTAAACATTACTTAAAGGTCCACTGTGTCAGATTTAGGGGACTCTATATGTCATCTGACGTGAATAGATATGAAGCCAGCAAGCATCTGGAGCTACATGGAGCCGCCGCCACTGCAGGGATAGGTAAAGTGGTCAGGTGTTTAGCATGCTGAGTGTTTCTCTGATGCCTAGCATCGTAGACTGGTGATCCTAGGGATATGAAACATCCCCTTGCTTGTGGGGAAGGAACCGGAGCTGGTGAGGGAGGTGGAGCGATACCAAGTCGGGGCTTGAAATAGAGTCCTGGAGAGATGCTGGACTCTCCCCTTATTCCTGAGTTGCCCAGGGCAGGTGTGGAGATACTCCAAATTTCTGGCTGAGTGCTACTGTGTTGTTGTCCGGTGGAGCACCTATCTATGGGGTGTTGGAGGCATCAAATCAGAGTGCGCCATATTTAAGGCCTTCATTGTCGAGGCGGCTCATAGGAGCTGTGGTGAGAAGGTCATCGGTGCCTGTCGTGGCAGAAACTTGTGAAGAACCCGCTTGTGGACACCAGCAGCAAGCTGAAGAAGGAGGCCTTTATCGCTTGGTTTGCCAAGGGGTCACTTGAGGCAGCAAATGACTTTCAGTTAGCCTCATTGAATGATCCAGGATGGGAAAACAGGATTTGGCTCAGGCTGTGTTCAGCCAGTGGGGAGGACTGCTGACTTGGACAGGGGATATTGTGGAGTAGTGGTAAGAGCACTTTGAGGAGCTTCCAAACCCAGTAAATAAGTCCTCTGTAGAGGAGACTGTTCAGACTCAGGGGAGGCCTCACCCATATCTCTGCCAAATGTCGCAAAGGTAGTCCAGAAGCTTGTTGGCATGGTTCCCTCCTTGGCATGGTTATCTGCCAGAAAATGGAGGAAGAGAGAAGTTCAAGTATCTCGGGGTCTTGTTAAGGAGTGACAAGCAAATGGAGCATGAGATGGTGCAGCATTAGCAATATTGCAGACATTGCACTGGACTGTTGTGGGAAGGAGGCAAAGCTCTAAGGTCTGAGGTCATGAGCTTTGCATAGTGACCAAAAGAATGACGACTGAAATGAGTTTCCTCCAAAGGATGGCTGGGCTCAGATAAGGTTAGGAGCTCAGACACCTGGAGGGAGCCTCCTTAAGATGCCTCCTTCCTTTGGAGGTGGACTGGTGCTTCCCAACCAGGAGGAGACCCTGGGACAGAACCAGAACTTGCTGGGAACGCCTCAGGATCTCCCAGGAGGAGCTGGAATACTTTGCTGGGTAGCGGGACGTCTGGAACGCCCTGCACAGCCTTGCTGATATTTTGCTTTTTCGTTGGGTAACCTTCACTTTGAACGCCCCAAAATTAAATAGCTAATCAAGAAGCCGTTATGTCAGCTAATTTATTTAGAATGACTTTGTTGTTTACTGTTCTGGCTCATTATCTTTATTCTGTATATATTACAGTTAATTAACTATTGATTCATTATCTATCTCCTCACATTTGAGAGGCTCAGACCAGTAAAGGTTTGGCATTGTTGGCTTTACTGATCATCAAAATTGTGATTGATTAACTTTTCTGTCTGCTGGTTAATTGATTGATTGGTCTCATCTCTCCGTCATTGTACAGCGACGTATATTTCAGTGCCTGCTCATCGAATGCAGAGCTGCGTTTTCTCTCACCTTGTCTCTCACTCAGTTGTGCATCTTTGTCACTTTGTTGCTCTCATTTAATATGCCTCTCACACACAAACGCTCACACGGAACGCTGCGTTTCTCCGGCTGTCTAACCTTGACTCCTGTGACAGATTGTTTGTTTGTTTTTTATTCCATCTCTGTTCATCTTTTACATTTTAATCATGTTTCTGCCTCTGTCTTCCCCCTGCAGACCCTCCATCATCTGAAGGTCTCCTGTCTCTTCCAGTGTGTGTCGTGGTGATTGTGTTTAACATGCACGCTCCCAGGAGTGTGTAGCTTGTAGTGTCAAGAGGAGTTTTTAGTGTGTGTGTGTGTTTGGGTTTGTGCATATTCAAGCGCTGAGATGGGCTCAGTGGGAGCGGAGCGCCGCAGGCCCACGCCGGTCCAAACGCCCGAGGAGAGGGATGTGTGGAGGGATGGAGGAAGAGCTTTATGGAGGGATGGAGGGAGGGAGGGCTGGAGAGAGGGAAGAGAGAGCAGCGTGGTGCAGAGCTACAGCTTCGACTCGTACCAGCTGGAGGAGGAGGAGATCAGTAAAGACGCCCCCGAGCGAGGAGTGCTGGCTCTGTCCGAACCTGGTGAGGGAGTTTTTATTCTCACTATCTGTGTGTGTCTGATTTTTATAAATGGATAAACACGAAACCGAAAGGAGGAAAGAGACAAATGTGTCAACAACAACAGTTCATCAAAGTGAAAAAAGAAAAGACCACACGAATATCCATCTCCTGCGAAACACACAAAGTGCGTTTGAGAGACTTTAATCACCAAAAAATACATTTCAGTTTTATTTCTGCAGTGGTATTGAAAATAATGTTTTGATTGGTGTAGTATATATTATCAGTTATCAGCAGCAAGCCCTACTCTACTTGCATGAACAGTGCCGGAGCTTCGATTGGATTTTCAGTTCAATTTTTTAGACTGTTCAAAATAAGAGGAAGTTCCCTTGTGTAGATGTGCGCTGAATGCCGAGTGTTGATAAGGAACAGACGGCTACCGAATACATAACGTGATACCTAAACAAAGCCGTGTGTGCTCGTTGAAAAAAAAAACATCTTGTGGTTGACAGCCTGTCTCCTAGCAACACCCACGCCACGTCAGCCGCTGCCATCGGAAACACCCGCCCCGAGGCTTGAAGGCATCATTTCCTCAAACGCGTCCACGAACAGTTTGATCTCATTCATATAGAAGATGAACAGCAGCTGCAGCATCATTAAAGTTTATACTTTCAGTTTTACTTTGAAAACATTCCTGGAACAAACATCAACGTTTGCATATTTTTAAAAAAACATTTTTTGCAGAAGATGGCAGAGAAAGAAACGAGAACCAGGGACGTGTATGTATAAAAACACGAGTCAAGCCTGTTAACAGAAAATTGCTGTGTTGCCTGGTTACACAGGTTGCACAAAGGGCACGTTAATCAGATCACAAGTGACCAAGGATGCACAGCGAGGGCCCTGGATTGTCAGAAGCCCTCCCAGTCTCCTCATCCTTTGTCTCTGCCTCTCTTTGTCCTGTAGCTGTCAGACTCCATATCTCAATGTACAGAAAATAGAATAGGAGTATCTCCGCAGAGACCGAGTCTGCCTTTTCCCTCAAAGACAGAAAAAGAAGAGAGCTGTGGAAAGTCAGACTGAATTAATCCGTACAGCCCTGTAGCTACACTACAATCTAATAATAAGGGACTGAACACACGATTAGAGGATGAAAGAGGGTCATAGAGAGGGAGGAGAGCGTCTTTCCTCATCCTAAATATACATTTTAGTCTATCTTTCCCTTTCGTTATAGTTATTAGGTATGTCATGAGCGGGAAATTAACTACAGAGACCAAAACTGTTGTAAACATGTTTATTTCTGCTGGGAAGTTGTGACATTTTAACATGGGGACTTATGGAGGCTGACTCACTTTTGGAGCCAGCCTCAAGTATCTGCAGTTTTTTTGGCACTTCGGTGTTGGCTTCACTTCACAGCCACGGAGGTTTCCGCTCGGTGTAAAGATAGATTTTCTTTTTCTGGCGCTAAATGTGTCTCATTAGAGTGTTTTAGGTTTAATTTGTGAGCTAATTTATTGAGAGAAAACAATTTTCTCATCCTCCTGAAAAGACTTCCTTCCATAAAGATGCACTTTGTCACAAGCAGAGGACGATAGTGTTTGTTAAAGTAACATTAGAAGGTCCATTAACCATTAAAAATGATTAAAACTGGGTCAGCTCAGTCTCACCTGTCTCTTATTTGGACAAGATGTGAGGAGGTGTTATAGCTTTAGGTTAAGAGCAGGGTTCAAAGACAAAGAGATATAACTCCACTCTCGTCACAACCCAAATAACTTGAACACAGTCCCTAAACACGAATGTCTGAAAATAAAAAAAATCCACCATGAAACACCTCCATACTGCCAGTTTCTGCACTGAGCTGTCAGTCACACAGTGCTGGCGGTGCTGCACTGTCTTCATCGGATCCTTCAGTTAATGAGGTTTGAGTTTCTGTGGGCGGTGATGTATCCTTCTGTCTGTGCAGCCACGGCGATGTTCAGTGTTTGCTCTTAACTCCACAGTTTGCTTTTCAAATCCGAAACACCTTCACTTCCTTTCACTAATGCCAGAAACAACAAACCCACAGGGACGGGATCTGTGTGTGTGGGTTATGCATTGCCACTGCTCATGTGGTTATTAAAATGCAAGAAAATTAATATTAAAATCATTTGTCGTTGCTGTTAGCATGAAAATATTAATGTTTTCATTCGGAGGCTCACAGGATTAGCAGAGGATTATGAACAGTTATATAAAGAAGCCGAATCCGCCGCAGAGCACAAAAGTAGCTGAAACTACGATCAGCAGTTCCTCTGATCAATTTACCACCAACACCCAGGAACAAAGTCCTCGGCTGCATTAGCTGCTCCGTCAGTGGAGCAGAGGCGTCGCTGCTGCTGCTGATACACTTTCATTCATCCTGATTGGCCCTAATGAAGATCGAGCGCGTTGCTTCAGACCTAATTCAGACGTGCGACTTCATACTCCTTAAAAATCCTCTAACCCTTCACTCCCTCCTTCCCCGCTCAGACTTTGAAGAGCCGATCCCTGACGACCGTTACCATGGCATCTACTTTGCAATGTTATTGGCCGGGGTGGGCTTCCTGCTTCCTTACAACAGTTTCATCACTGATGTGGACTACCTGCACGACAAGTTTAAAGGTATGAATATGCATGAATGTACCCAGAGTGCACGTCCATCTCCAGCTCCCATGAGTCATGTGTGTGTTTGTGTGTGTGTGTGTGTGTGTTTCAGGGACGTCCATTGTGTTCGACATGAGTCTGACGTACATCCTCGTGGCTCTGCTGGCCGTCATCCTCAACAACGTGCTGGTGGAGAGACTCAGCATGCACACCAGGATCACTGTGGGTAAGTGAAATATCTCTTGTTATGGGAACTTCTGCTGGAACTTATTTATTAACGAACCTCTGGGAACCTCGAGGCTTATCAGAGGAGCAAAAAAATGGAAAGACAGTTTAAAGAGATTTAAAAATCCACTCTGTCGTGATTCTCCTGTGGTTTTTATTCCTAAAATGTTTCAAACAAACTTCGCCAAAGATCTCGAATTCGCAGAGTGCGTGCATTTCTTTTCTGTTTTCTACAAGCTCGTCTTCAGTTTTGTTTTCAGCTTTCAAGACATTTTTAAGTGTGCACATTCAGGCAGATTTATGGAACACAACATTCAAACATAGCCCAAAACTACTCATTAAAAAGCTGTTTTCTGGAGTTACTACACGTCTTAGCTGTGTAAATAATTCTCAGTGAGACGCTGCGATGTGTTGGAGACTAACATAAAAAATATTAAAGTTGTTTATCCTCTTTAAAAATGTATGAACCTCGAGGAGAAGTTTGATATCTCCACACATATTTACGGCACGTAAAGAGACGGTGGTACAACCGTCGTATAAGTGTGTTGTCTGCTCGAGAGCTTGTCTCTGGAGTTATTAACTTCAGATGAAAGATTTTTTTTTTGCATGTCTGGCCGGTCGAATATGTGCTGAGTCATGTCTCCCTGTCTCTGCAGGTTACATCCTCGCTCTCGGGCCGCTGGTCTTCGTCAGTGTGTTTGATGTGTGGCTGGCAAAGTTCACCACCAGGCAGGCTTACATCGTCAACCTGGTGTCAGTGGGAGTGGTGGCCTTTGGATGTACAGGTACTACTAATAATAATAACTCTATCTAGATGTGACATGTCTGTATATTAACTGTGACGCTTAGCTTAACATGAAAATGAGCAAAATTAACACATTATATCTCAATAATAGGAAATTTCAATATGCAGCTTTGATAGTCACCTTTAGAGTTGCTTGTGTAGATTTGTGAAGATCTGACGTCAAAGTTTCGTCTTCACCTCCCAAACAGAAGAATTATTGACCCATCCAAATCTAGAATATATATTAAAAGATATATATAACTACTACAAATATAACTCTCTGTACTGAAGTGTAAGGGGAGGGATTCTGTGTTTGTTTGTATATGTTCAGTGATTAAAATACTAAAGCGTCTCCTGTATATTTGGATCACAAGTGACCAGAACTCGCAGTCCGTTCATGCATCTTTCTTCATATTGTGGCATTAGCCACCGCGGGTTCTTTCGGCACAGACGACGCACAGACAGATGACTGAGTAGAGCAACGTTCACCGGCTTTCCTGGCGTATGAGACCTCGGGGGCCTCTCTTACACCTGACTGAAAACTTTGAATATTTGATTATATCATATTTGATTGTCACACTGCTGTTAAGTTTAAAAATATTACTGTTCTCGGTTCTCTGTTAAACTCAGGGTTCCCACACCTTTTTCATGAACAAATTCAAGCACTTTTCAAGCACCTTCAAGCACCAGTTTTTCCATTTTTCCAGCACCTTTAAATAGGTAGCCTACTAGTTGTGTTTGCCATGATGGTCATGGGAAGCGCAGCGGTGCCACTGTATGGCATAATAATATGGGTCTAATTAGCATTATTTCATATGGTGGTAGATTGACTGTTTTGATTTTTAACTAATTGTGAATTGGCTTGTATTCTCAGCTTGTGAGCGGTGTATTGTGTAACTACCATAGCGCAATAACAGTGACCAACAGGTGTGGATAGTAGTCTACTGTTATTTCTCTGCAGAACACCAAGCGAGTATGATAACTGAGTTCTGCATGTAAAGGCATCGGATCAAGCGCGTAGCCGCTTAGGAAACATTTTTGTTTTCTCTTGGTTTATTGAGATAGACATCACACAAATTTCAAGCATTTTCAAGCACTTGACAAAAAATTCAAGCATTTTCACAACCTTGAAAACACTGAATTGAAATTCAAGCATTTTCAAGTGTAAACAGAATATACCGGTGATGTTGAACGTCATAGCAGCATCACAACCATTCATTTGATTAATGGAGAGATTCCTGCAGTGAATATAGATACATGTAAGTATAGATCATATAAGATCGAGATCTATAGATATAAAACAGTACAAAAGGTTTATCTATTGTGGCTCTGACATTTTTTCGATCATGATATTCTGTCCTCTTTCTGTATCCACGCGGATAACGTGAAATCTTGGTGCTCTTGGTGTTAAGTATCAGTCAGATCTGTCAAATGAACGAGCAGCAGTGTCAGGACAAACACAGCAGAAGCTTCAGACCTCAGCTGCTGCTAATGACTTGCAAACACCGAGCCAGTTTCCTTGTTGTTACTGCGAGCGTGAACGCCTGTCAGCCGGTACTAGAAAGAGTCTAATTAGTCGGAGGTCCGGAGGTCAGAGCGGCTTCTCTCGAGTGGCGTGTTCAGGAGGTTCAGGAAGTTGTGCCTCTAAATAAATTGTGTTGTTACAGTGTTGACTGTTAGGCGCTGATAACCACTTCCTCATCCTTCCCCAGTGCAGCAGTCCAGTTTCTATGGTTACATGGGGATGCTGCCCAAGAGGTACACACAGGGGGTGATGACTGGAGAGAGTAAGTACAAACACGCAGCACATCCCTGCTTTCACCTCATCTCCCACCTTTGCTTACTCTTACATCCTCCTCCGTTCACATCCAGGTACAGCGGGGGTGATCATCTCGCTGTCCCGCATCTTCACCAAGCTGCTGATCCCCGACGAGAGGAGGAACACGCTCATCTTCTTCCTCGTCTCCATCAGCATGGAGATGCTCTGCTTCCTGCTTCACCTGCTGGTCCGTCGCTCTCGATTCGTCCGCTACTACACCAGCCACTCGCAGGGCAAAGGTCCCGGCAAATGTCAGGACCCGCGTGACAACGGGACCGGATACCGGGTTCACCATGACGTCACTGCAGAGGAAGTAAGATTTGTAAGTTTGTTGACAGTTTCTTGACTATACGGTGTGTACATGTGTGTGTAGTGTATGTTTACAAGAAGCCCAGCTCGGCGTCTAAAAGTCAGTCCCAGATTTACTCTTGTCCGGCAGCTTCTTTCTTGTTCACTCTCTCTTTTTCTCTTCTTAACTCCCTCTGTCAACGTCCTCTTCTGTCTTTTCGCCTCCGTCATTATGTCCATAGAGGCTGCTCAGCCCAGTTACGTTACGCGCTTGCTTAGCTCCTGTTCTGGCACAACACTGGCTACACTCCCCCGGTGCTCTGAGCTCACAGTCCAGCTAACATACTGAGCTAACAGCAGCTGCAGTTGGCAGCAGTTTACTTCACTGTCCATCAGACTTTGGGGAAACGCTTCTGTGCTGTCCTGCAGTTGATTTCAGTTTCACAGAGTGTGCACACAGCGAATGAGTGTGCATTTTAAAATGCAGAATCATTTGTTGAAGCTACGGACTGCTTTTTGGCTGCCGCTCAGAAGGAGAAATATTGAGATGGAGAAAGAGAAAAATGAAGGGATAGAGAGCGGTGCGGGTGGTGTGCGGGGGGAAAGATGGAGACAGATGGAGCTTTAAAGAGAAAGGGGGAGGTTGCGGCCTCCTGCAAACAGAGAGACGATGAGAGTCACGACACTGAGAGGGAGAAAACTGTTGGGGCAAAGAGGTGAGACAGACGGGGTGAGACAGCAGAGAGGGGGGGGGGTGAAGAGCGAGAGATGATCACGAAAAAACAACAAGGAGCAAAAAAGAGGAGAGGAGGTCCTGACAACGAGGGAAGGTGTGTGTGTGTGTGTGTGTGTGTGTGTGTGTGTGTGTGTGTCTGTGTGTGTGTCTGTGTGTGTGTGTGTGTGTGTGAGTCTGAGCCTTCAAAGGACCACACTCCGCCTCAGGCTGTCATCTCGCCATGTGTGTGCGTCTGCACACCATTACGCCGAAGACAAGTGTGTGAGTGTGAGGGACGTCCCCCTGTGTTTTAGAGTGTGTATGTGCATGTGTGTGTGTGTGCGTGTGTGTGTGTGAGAGTCTAGGGGCTGATTCAGGCAGCTCTTTGTTCTGGTTGCCGGGGGAAACCAAGGCAGCGCTCTATATTACGAGATAATCAAGAAGAGTAGTGCCTTCTGGCCCACAAGTCCCTCTAATCAACTAATGGATTGGTGTGTGTGTGCATGCTTGAATGTGTGTGTGCATGTGCTTGAATGTGCGTGTGTGTGTGTGTGTGTGTGCTTGAATGTGTGTGTGTGTGTGTGTGCTTGAGTGCATAATTGATGGTGCGTACCTGTGTGTCTGCGTGATGTGCATATGAACAAGTGTGTGTGTTTGGAAAGAATACATTTGCATTACTGTAGGAGGAAGTGTGTGTGCGCGCGTGTGTGTGTGTCAGTGTGTGTGCGTGTGTGTGTGTGTGTGTGTGTGTGTGCCGAGTCTCTCCAGCATCATGACGTCAACCTGCAGCCACTCTCAGCCATCTTTAATAACCACAGCCATAAAAAGCTGATGTCATGCAGCCAGGAAGCTTGAAATGATTAAAAAGTTAAAACCAGTGAAAAGAATATGAATATTTACAGCGTGACAGGAACTTCTAGTGTTTTTATTAATTAACTGTTAACGTCCTTCAAAAAGCCTTGAAAATACTTATGATCAAAAACGAACATCAACAAGGTCGACAACAACAACAACAACAGCAGCAGCTAATATTACTGAACAGCAGTCAGCCCAGCTCGGCGTCTGTCTTTCAGCCTTTTATTCTTCTTCTTAGCTTCCTCCATCAACGTCCTCTCCAGTCTGTTCTGCTCCTGCTGAGCCCGATTACATTGCTCAGCTCCTGTTCTGGCACGACACCGGCTCTGCTCCCTGTCAACATTCACCTGATAAACCTCTTCTTCTTTTTCTTCTTCTTCTTCCCTGTGGTCCAAACATTAAGACTCCCTTGCTGCTCTGAGCTCACAGTTTGTGCAGCCCGGCTAACAAACTGAACTAACGTTACCTAACAGCAGCTACACCTGGCAGCAGTTTACTTCACTGTCCATCAGGAAACTCTGTAAATCCAGTTCTATGGTAGAAAAGTTACAAACTGTCTCTCTGCGTCTCTTCAGGGAAATGGTGGGACAGGACCGTCCCCTACAGAGGAAGGCGTTGACGACATTGTGGGTGGGACGTATGTGAGATTCGACGCCCCCAAAGCGAAGATAAGGAAGAGCTGGCCCGGCGTCCGCGGTACTCTCTGCTCAATTACCCTCTGTCTAACAGATTTAAGATTTAAACACATCCCCCGATGACTAGAGGAGGAGCGGATGTCCTCAGTGAATTAACTCGCTCCTGTGTGTGTCTTCTCCAACCAGACATGATCTTACATCGTTACGTGGTGTCCCGTGTGATCTGGGCGTACATGCTGTCCATAGCAGTGACCTACAGCATCACCCTGTGTCTGTTCCCCGGGCTGGAGTCAGAGATACGAAACCCCACCTTGGGCGAGTGGCTCCCCATCCTCATCATGGCCACGTTCAACATGTCGGACTTTGTTGGGAAGGTAAGGCGCACATATTTCAAACTCTTAAAGCAGAATAAAAGGCGCGTATGTATAAATATCTGCCTCTAGTTTCCTATTATTGTTTAATGTAGGTGCTACTTGTAAAAGTCACGTATAAAATCTAACCTGTAGGTACTAAAAAAACAGTTTAAGTTGATATTTTCACAGTTAGTCGAGATCCTAAAGGTCCAGATATTTCCCTCAGGAGTTGGTAGAGAGCAAAAACAGAGATAAAAGTGAGTAAATACTGGACTTACATTCATCAGGTGGTGAAGACGTTTATTCTCTTTCCGGCTGATAAAATGTCAGCGTTGTGCTCACAGCTTGTTTCCGCTGCCCCCAAGTGGCAAAAGAATCGCAGATTTAAGATACGAAGGACATGAAGCACTGCCTTTATCTTTGACTTATAATCAGTTGCAGCGTCTTTTTCTGAGGTTTATCTGTAAATAAATACAGCTAAATGTTTCTGGTACTTGTAAAATATCTGCAGTCCACCTCACAACCTCCACTAAGAAGGAAGATGAAGCTTGTATGTTGTCTGAGAGGACGTCTATAAATCCTGACTGGCTACTGCTCAAACGGCTTAAACGCTGTGAGCGCACTGTAATTACCGAAGACGACTCAGATGAACATTTTAACATTTTAATTGGATTAGCTGGATTTTGGCAGTTTGACAGTAAGAGGACACCGTTTAGACGTCCCTCTGGTGAATTAATCAAATTGTAAAAAGTGAAGTGGACATGCCCCCTCCGCCCAATCCTCAGTGGGGATTACACTTTATAAACTCAGCATCCATAGCTGTTCACTGGAAGCTCGTCTTTTCATGTTCCTGGCAATCCCAGAAAATACGGGAATGAACTCCTTTAATTTAACATTTCCTGAGATCCTTGGATTTAATTGTACGGCAGGCTCCCCGGCGAGAGACACAGTCGTGCTTTACAGCGGTGCCGACCTTGTGAAACTGTTAAAGGAGTCGCTCCATTTCTGAGAGTTGGTTTATTTTTGGATAATTGCAGTTAGCTCAAAGGTTTTATCTGAATATTCAAGAATGAAAGTCTTATCTGGTGCCCTGAAGTCATTATTTTGACTTTGAAAGGGAAGAAAGTTGTTCTGATTTCAGGCTTTGAGTTTGTTTGCGAGGCAAATGTAGCATTTTGTTTAAATGAGGATGGAAAAAAGAGGATAAGAAGAGAAATTAAATAGAAAACGGGGACAGGAAATGAAGGTGGCTTAGAGGTAAAACGATAACAATGAGTAAGAAGTAGAGTGGAAAAATGTATTTTGACTCATTGTTGTGCTCTGCTGTAAGCAGCCAGTAGAGCGATCTGCAGAAAAGTGCAAGTTCACATTTCATTTGAACTTCTCCGACGGAGCAGAAGAGGATTTAACCTCCCCCGCTCTGTCCTCAGATCCTGGCTGCGCTGCCGTACGACTGGTCCGGAGGCCGCCTGCTCTTCTTCTCCTGCCTGAGGATCGTCTTCATCCCTCTGTTCGTCATGTGCGTGTACCCGGCCAGCGCCCCCACCCTGTCCCACCCCGCCTGGCCCTGCCTCTTCTCCCTCCTCATGGGCGTCACTAACGGGTACTTCGGGTCCGTGCCGATGATCCAGGCTGCTGGTAAAGTGCCCCCTGAACAGAGAGAGCTAGCAGGTGAGAGTTATTTAATAGAAATATAGGTGTATGTAGAGGAGGCGGTAGAGGTTCACTCTGGATGAGCTTCTGTGTTTGTGTCTCTCTACAGGAAACACCATGACAGTCTCCTACATGACCGGCCTGATGGTGGGCTCGGCTGTGGCGTACGCAGCCTACAGCTTCACCGCTCCGGCATCAGGAACGCGCTTCTCCACACTCAACATACACACATCTGCCAACGCTACCGGGTATTAAATGTCCACACACAGTCAAAACACACACACACACACGCACATGTACACACACCTGCAGCCATTTCAACACGATATCCTGAAGCAGCGAACTGATGGACTCGAGTCCAGCTGAGCAAAGTTTAATGTTTATACTCTGAGACTGAATCATGCTTCGCAGAATAGGAAAAAAAAAAGAAGAAGCCTCAAACGTCTCGGCTCTGCTGCGATGAACTTTTCCCTGGAGGACGGCAAAAGCCCCCCGAGAGTCTCACAGTGAAATTAACGTCTGCATGTGTGTGCGAACAGATCGGCTGACATTTGTACCGTGTAAAGTCAAGTGATGTTCAGCTGCAGGGGGATTAAAGAGACCTTGTGTCATAGGTCACATCTGTTACATTTGTCTTTCTGGACCAGCTGCTTCAGCTGTTTCCTCATTATTATCTCCTCCCATGAAAATACGACCGAGGAGGTGATTTGATTTCAGGTAAATGTTATTGAAAACCTCTGACTGTGCCATTTTACAAAACCACAAAAACTAGGGAGTTGACAACTTTCGTAACATCAACAAGGTCAACGACAGCAAACATAGCAATCAGCTAATATTACTGACTAGTCTTTCAGCCTTTTGTTTCACCAGCCACTAAAAGTCAGTCCCAGATTTACTCTTCTTCTCGCTCGCTCGTTCTCCTTCCTCCATCAACGTCCTCTTTGGTCTTTTCTCCTCTGTTATAATGTCCACAGAGGCTGCTGAGCTGATTCTGGCACGACACTACACCATGTCAGTATTCACCTTAAAAACCTCCTCTCTTTCTTCCTGGTGGTCCAAACACTCACAGTCCAGTCGGCTAACGAACTCGGCTAACATGAGCTAACAGCAGCTACAGTTTACTTCACTGTCCATCCGGAAACTCTGTAAATCACAGAGAGTCGACATCAGAGGGAAAACCAGAAAACATTTCCTCCATAAAATATGATCTAGTTTCACCAGAATCAGTGAAATAGTCGGTGCTGTGTGACTTAGTGCAGTGAAGCGTTACGTACTTCTCGTGGATGATCGTACCCGGAGCACAAAGTTACATAGTGTGAGAACAGACAGAGAGACGCCATTCACCTGATTACAGGTCAGTAATCAGGATTTAAAATGTTACAGTGTTGCTTTAAACGGAGCCTAATTTACTTCACTGTAAATCAGAAGTGAGCACGTGTTAATGTGTGTTTTCAAGTGTAATGTAATATGAGGACTGTGTGTAACTATGAAAGGGATTTAAATTATTGGAAATGTAAACCAACATCACGACAAGCTAAGTGTTGATTTACATGAGGGGAAAATAGAAGGAGTTTGATATAAGAGTACTAAAACTGTTTGTTTTTCTAAAATATGTATTTAGCGTTAACAAAGTGAACAATTAACACTGCTACACTGTGTCGTTTTTAATTTACTGTGCCTTAAAAGGAAATTATAGTTTTCATTAATGACACAAGATTCTGAAAAATCCTCAAAAATCGAGTCAAGTCGAGCTTATTTATCTAATCTGAATGGGAAAAGCTTTAAATTATTGTTATATTATCTGAACAGTAATTAATTAGACTATGAAAAATGTTTTTTAAACATTATTAGAGTTCAACGTCACTTCTTGCACCCTCTGTTGGCTGGAAAGAGAACAAAATGTTGAACTTACTGATGAGTTAAGCTGATTATGGCTGTTGTGTTGCACTTGTTGTGTTTTTATTTAAATGTTTTGTGTCCCCCTCGTTGTCCCTCTGAACTTTGTGTCAGTGCGTAATGTCACGATGTGGGGATGTTACGAATCAGTCGCCAAAAAGTCTGATCAGTGTTCGTAGCCGAGAAAGGAGTGAATGTAATAAAAAGTTTAACAGGATGAAAAAAAAGAAAGAAGTTGTAAATATACAGAATGAAATGCACTGAAAGAAAATATCAGATTCATATTTTTTGTAGCTTTATCGAGTAGAACAGATCCAGACACAGCACTGTTTCCACGTTTCCTGTTGGATCTGATTAAAGTTTCAGCGACGGGGTCGACCTCCTGCTGCGGCGGAGTTCAGAGTTCATACATTATGAAGAAAACACAGGCCTGTGCGCTGCATTATGTAGGTGACGGCTATGAACGGAGTGAATAATGTCAGCGCTGTTGAAGAATAGTTAGGTGCCATTTGGGAGCTAACCTCATTACTGTATGAATGTCCTGCTGTGCTGATGGTGCCATATTGCCTGAGGCCTCCGTCCTCTCAGTGAGCTGCTGGGTTTGAAGGTGTTTTTTAGTTATTTTTGGTCATATGTGTCATTAAAGGACATGAAAAGTCTCCTTCGTTCTCTTTTCTCTCTCTCTACAGGGACATTTCAGAGAGACCTGCACGTTAAACTGATATTTTATGTCGGATTTTCACCTTTTAAACTGATTTAAAGGTGCAGTGTGTAACATTTAGGAAGATCTATGGGCAGAAATTGAATTGCAGTGCATTCATAGGAGTCCCAGAAAGGATACTAAACAAGTAAACACTGACTCGAGAGCCTTTGTGGTTTTTGTGCATGAGCCGAGGGATGTTCAGTTGGTTGCAAACTGCATCCTCACCACTAGATGGCACTAAATCCTACACACTGGTCCTTTAAAGGAATAAAGTGACTTTTTGGGAGTTTTCTATCACTCTCATGTCTGTAATGTAGTCTAAATGTAATAGGATCCACTAACCAGTCGATCTGAAGCTTACAAATTGAAGTATATCGTGATATCATGATGAGTAGGAATCTCTTGTCACTGCGATTTGATTCTCAGACAATTATTGATGCATCAAGTGGCATGTTGTACCTCGGCTCCAGAGTGTGCAAAGAAAGTCCAAATGAATAGTGTTTGTGATTTCCTCTGGTTAGCATTTGTTAGGTTGCATCAGGGGTTCTCCATCCATCCATTTTCTTCCACTTATCCAGGATTGAGTCGCAGTGGCAGCAGGTTCAGCAGGACGTTCCCAGGCTGAGATGAAGTCCCTTTGGTTTTGGGTTTGACCCGTGAGCTCCTCCCAGTTGGACGTGCCTGGAACACCTCCAAAGGAACGGAGCCCAGGAGGCCTTCCTAATCAGACGCCCAAACCACCTCAGCTATTTGAAGAATCGATTATTTCTCGCAGCTCTAATGATTATTGAGCTGGCTAGTAGGTGGATTTTGTAACTGTGTGGCAGAACAAGTCCTTATGCTGAGCTTAGCTTAATATGGTGCTGTCTTTAAATTTGTATTTACCGTGTAAACATCATGTCAATCTTTACATCTAACGCTCAGCAGGAAAGTGAAGAAGAATACTTCCTGAATTGCTGAACTATTAATCGATTACTTCAGGGGTATTTTGTTGTAAAATTTTTAAAGAAAAAGAAGTGAGTGGGTTCTTCTGGAGAAGTTCTTGTGATATATTTTGACATCAGTATATTGATCTTCTGGTGCATTAATAGTTTAAATTTAAGCTACACTGGAGAGAATAAATCCTGCAGAGTTCGACACTTCAAAACTACTGTAAGAAAGAATGCACGCACCCTTTGGATTTCTTCTCCCCCGCTGCCGTTGAATCATTTATCATTTCAGAACATATTTCTGGCATTGGCTGACACTTTTTATCCAGAGTGACTTATGATTTAACAGCAGAATAAACTTCAGCCAAATGAGAAAAGTGAAAAATTACAGACAGCGAACCACAGGGAGCACAAAAGGCCAGAGCCACGTCGCTCAGAGAAAATAACTATGACGAGAAAGAAGTGTCGGGAAAACATGAAAGTTTGCATTGCAATTAGAGCTTTGAAATTATAGTTTGAGCGTCCAGCTGCATGCAAACACACTAAACTGCATCGTTTGAATTTATGTCCTCAAGGTGTGATATCTGTGAGCCTGACTTCCTGTTTCTATTTTTAAATCAGCCACAGTGAGCAAAGAATTTCTTCAGAAACCAGCTCATGTTGACGACTCATCTGACCGCACACTGTGAAATATGAGGATGCTGTAAAAAAAGATTGCACACAGACACAAATCTGTATATTTATAAAGTACAGAAGATGTTTTGAAGATAAATTTGTAAAGACTCCAAATTTGTAAGACTCCAAACTAAGAATTAGGTTTTTATGTTTAATCAGATTTAACTCAATACATCGATATAACATCGAAAAGTTGACCAGGTTTGGAGTAATGGTTCATAAATCATTTCTGTTTTTGTTTTTTACATTGAAGAAGGAGATACAAACTTTTTATCTGTGTCTTTACGTCAGCGTCTGCCACACAGGAAACAAAAACATTTAGTCAGTCTGATATTTTTCCTGTTTAAACAGCTGTTAGCAGAGCACACCTGCACCACAAAGCCTCATCTCACCAAATCTTTGCTCAGCCTCTTTTTTATAAATGTTTGATCCTCTCATTGCCGAGACTTATCTCGGTTTTTGCAAAACTAGAACATTACAGTAGGTTTGATTGCTGAGAGCTGGATGTATCATCCTCAATAACTCATCCTGAACTCTGCAGCCTGCATCAGTACACATACAAAGTCTACTGAACATGTCAACCCCTCTACTCCCTGTAACACAACGGATCAACTTTAAGATCTGACTTTTAACCTTCAGAGCACTTCACATCCTTTCTCACAGACCTCGTCCAGACTCACAGTCTCTGTACTGTCATCAGCAGGTCGACTGGCACCACCAGCCATCAACCTCAGCACAATGTTTGCCAGGGTTGGCTTTCTGTGCTGCATCCTCCTCTGCTCTTTTTTAAATTATCTTACTCATTATTATTGTCTTATTTAAAAAGAATTCTTGTTTGAATGTCCAGTGGGTCAGATTTACAGAAAAAAATGGTAGTGTTCATAACATAAACAAATGTTTTTATTATCTAAAACTATCATCCTGTAGAGTTACATGAAAAAATCTCTGAAATATAACTTTAAAAATAAAATGAATGAATTGAAAAATGTATTATAGTATCAAAATATTACACAATTTCATAGGAAAATAAACTACAAGTGTAATTTAAAATAAGTGTTTTGCATTTACTAAAATATATCATTTCAATATCAGCCGGATGTTCATGTGTCGTGCTTCGCACACATACAAAAAGATGGTGAGTGGAGGTCAAATGAATAAATTTTAAAAAGCTGCAATCGTGGCTCCAAACAGGAAATTATTATTATTATTATTATTATTATTATTATTATTATTATTATTATTATTACATCTACAAACACCGTGGACCGTCCTGTTTCTCCAGTAGTACTGACTCTAGACAGAGTTTTGTGGCCACTGTAGTTTCCTTTAATTTACAGCTGACCAGCATGACTTCTCTGTTGAAGACACGTCACTAATTCAATCTATTATTATTATTATTTTTATTATTATTAAGAAGTGAAACGAAATCTGCATTGACTGCTTCTCTCCAGCAGAGAGCGCTGCAGCTCAACATCGAGCACCGTGCAGGATGAGGACTTCAGGTCCAGCTGTGCAGCCACAGATCAGAGGTTTGTCTTTATTTAGCTTCATATCTGTGTCACAGAGTTCCAGAGAATAAAAGACAGGACTTCTCGTAAGCGGACGTTCTCCCTTTCGTTTTGACCTTTGACCTTCCTGTTACAGAACAGCATCTCCATACAAGGCCGGACAGAAGTACAAACCCGTCACACTGGTTAAATGTTCTGTCTTGTACGTGGTGTTATACAGGTCAAAGTGTCCTGCTGCAGCTGGCCCTCTTGTCTCTGTGTGTCCATGAACTTATGTTTGTCGGTGTGCGTGTGTGCCCTCTTTGTGTATCTGTGTGTGCTAATTTTGGATATGGCTGCAGGGAAAGAAAGTCTCTGGTGTGTGACAGAGCAACTGATCATTAGTCATTCTGCTCCACATACTGTAGAAAGGAGGAGGAGGAGATAGAGGAAGGTAGAACGGGAGTAGAAGGGTAAAGGAGGTCTAAGTTTTAGTGGTGCTGTTTTAAAGGTCAGAATATACTCTTCAAACATCTCGGCACGAGTAAAGAAATTATAATAAAGCACCTTCAGGATTCAGGATAACAGATTTATCCGTCGGCCTAACTGTCCATTTGCGAGAAACTTTGTGACGTGAATCCAGAGATGTTGGACTTTAACGAGAGTTTGGGGAGTTGGGAGAAACTTATTTAACGATGTCACACAAAACGCTGTGCAGCAGTCATTGCTTTTGCATATAGATACGATACACCCAAAGAAAAACTTGCTCTTGTTAAGTGCTCTGGAGAACTGTGAGTTCTCTGAAGAACGTTTAAATCTGTAAGATTCTTTAAGAGTTCTTTAGGTCAGACTTGCAGCACTTTGGATATATCTGATGAATGCCTTTTAAAAAGTTCTTTCTCGTACTGACTGATTCTTTAAGTTGCAACAACTGGGTGTTTGAAGAACCGACGGGTAAGATGTTCCTTGTAGAACTGTGAACTATCAGTCTACTGAAGCTGATTTACTCAGTGATGTCCCCGTTCATATGAGACACCTGTCAGTGTTTGACGTTCACAGAGTGACAGCTGTGAGCGGAGAATCAAGGCTGGGAGACTGCAGAACTTTTAAACCTCAGAAAATCACCAGATATAACCAAATCTCACATCCTGTTGTACTAACAGCCTCTTTATGTCACTGTCACACTTTGAGTTGAACTCTCTCTGTCTGTCTGACCATGTGTCCTGACGTCCTAAGTCACTTTGATTCAGTGGGAAACACCTCACGTGTAAGAGCCAACCTGTCCTGGCTTAATCTGGGTTGCTAACAAGGTCGTCACGGTGTGCTCCAGTCCCCTTTAGCGCCTCTATTTATAATGTTAATGGATAAAACTGGATCAAATTGGGCAATATAGCAGCGCAGGATGTCGCTCTCTGCCCTCAGCGTGTTTGTTTGAATAAATAAAATATGTTTATTGATGTGAAAGTTGCCTAACTCAAACCCATGACTGAAAACTGTTCCTCTTCTTTACGCTGCTTCTGTGTGGCGTGGATCAAACCCGTTTAAATAAGGAAGTGAGCGCAAATCATATTTGTAAAACGGCGCAGAAAATCTATCACAAACGACCCTGATACGTCTTTGTGTTTATATTGGGGCACAGAGATAAATATGGAAATATAACAAACTCGGCTTTTAGCTGTCTGATTTTTCATAACTTCTAACTATAAATCAAATTCAACAAGGACCCAGTACTCCTGCTGAAGGGAGGGTGCTCGTCAGCCGTGCCCTCATATTTTGATGTTGCCCAGATATTCAGGAGAAAGTAGGACATCAAGCACGCTGAGCATTTGTATTCATGGTTTGTTTCTCTCCTACAGATCTGTGCAAAAAGATAAAACAAGGTTGATAAGAGGTTACTCATAAATAAGAAATCTATAGAAGAAAGTCCTAAAGTCATGCAGCTGTGGGAATGAAGGACCTGTGGTAGAGCTGTGCTAACATCGTCCTCTCCAACACTTCCTCTATGGAGTCTGGGGGCAGTCCAGGACAGAGCTGGACCTCTTGACCAGAGTCCTGCACACTCCAAAGGACTTCAGTCTCCTCAGCAAGTGGAGACGACTTTGACCCTTCTTGTCTGTGTTGTCCGACCAGTCCAGTTAATTGTTGAGGTGAGCACCAGGTATTTGTATCCTCCCACCATGTCGATTTCCGAACCCTGGATACTCACCGACGTGGTCTGACGTCCTGAAGTCAGTCACCATCTCCTACGGAAGTTTTTCCCGACGCCCCTGTTCTCCAGTAAGGGGGGTTAAAAGTGAAAAGATACAACTTGTTCTGCCTCTCACTGACACTCCTACTTTTAGAAATGACAAAAATTTAAAGAAAACAAATGTCGGATCAATTAGAAACATCCTGATTGGTCAGAAACGTTTCTCTATATGTAGGTGAACTCGCACCATCTTTATCTAAACACCAGTTTAATATGTAACTATGTTTTATGAGGATCTACAGGGAGCACCATGAGAACGCCCAGCAGGGAGAGGTGATGGATGAGACGAGAGGAAAGGGAGAAGAGCATCCTGATAAGTGACACAATGCACAGATACGTCTCATGAGAAGGACGGATAGAGGATGATAAAAACAGTTTGTCCCTGTATGTCGAGATATAAAAATGAAATATGACAGAAAACATCCTCGGTGGGTGGTGAAAGGTCGTCCTGTCCTACAGATGGCAGCCTCGAGCTGGAGAAGACTCCACTGCGTGTTTTAAATACCAGCAGTTGCAAAGAAGGTTGGAGGTGATGTAGGACGAAGACAAGCTCTTTACAATGTGATACTGTAAAAAGAAGACGAGGAACTGTTTGTAACTTTGACTAAACTGGCCACAAAGGCAGAAAAAACAAAAACAAAGCTGCAACAAATCTGAGATTAAACTCTGACTCTGGACGATGTAACGTTATCCAAGGCTGATCAAAGCGTCATCACACCTCCTGCATGGGAACCACACATGCAGACACACACATCCAATCACCTTCTCTGCTTCTCTCGAAGGATGCTGTTTGATGCCAGCAGGCAATGAAAGAAAGAAAAAAAGAAATTCATCAAATAAACATCTGACACGGCACACCTGTTAAAAACTGAAAACCATTTTCAGGTGCCTCATCGAGCTGACTGAGAGAGAGCCAAGAGTCTGAAATATAAAACATATTCGGGTTTGTTTGAAGTATGTGGACTTCAGTGTGTCGTGTCATGGTTTTGATGTCTTCAGTGAAATGTAGAAAAAAAACAAGCTCTCATTAAGATGGTGTCTCTAAACTTATTAAATAATACTCTCTCTCTTGACAAAATTAAAGATGATGCAGGAGAAATTTGTGCACAAAGTTGCAGCTTCCAAAACCTGTTAGCACATGGCAACAAATGAAGGAAGATCAGACGAGGGTATGAACATTTCCCATCAGCGTTTAACTGAACACTGAGGGAGACTAAATCACCTCATCCTCAGTGTAAGCGAGGAAGAGCCGGTAGTCTTGGGCTGCATTCAGCTGTCAGGTATTCAGTGGGCATCGCCTCGTTTTCACAGCTACAGTGGGATTTCATTCACACTGTCACTCCTGTCTAAATACCCACAACGGCAGCTCTGCATGTGTGTGTGTGTGTGTGAGACAAGTAAACATGCCTGAAATTCAAAGACTGTGATGTTTCATTCATTATGTTGTCAGTATGAATAATAGATAGCTAATTGATATGCAGTACATCACACACAAAACACACACACACTCACTTCCATGTGGGATCAGGCTCTGAACTAATATTTGTAAGGCTCAGTTGTCATTTTGCATTTAAATTCATCAGGAACAAGAACAAGAGACACAGTGAGGGGTGAGAGACAGACCGAGATCAAACACCAGCGAACACAGTATGAACATACACAGCATGCAAACATGCAGAGGGTGGAAAATAATAACAAACTACTCCTGTCTCCGGGTTGGATTACTTTTATAAAAGCATGAACTGAAGAGTAAAGTTACTCTGCATGGGAAGATATCGTGTTACAGCAGATCGTAACAAAGGTTTGAGGAGATAGATGTGAGAGGTGAGTTGACCAACGGGAAAACAAAGACGCTCCATGAGTGCTGATCGAGCGTCAACATCCATGACCGGGAAGTGAAGCTGAAGCTTCCTCGTCCACGACAACTGTACTCAGGGTGACTTTTCAAATGATATTAAGACTTAAAGTTATAAATAATTAAGAGCGTGGCTGCTTTGATTGACAGGTAGGTGTTGTTATGGATGGGTATCTTCCTACCTCCATAATATGATGGAGGTAGAATGATGATTTATCTTTTGGATGCTTTTGTAACTCATTTTAACGTCCTCCATCTCTGCAGGTCTTGAGAAACTAATCAGTAAATTCAGATAAATACAGTTTAACCAAAACCAAATCACTTGTTGAGCTGGTGCAGAGCCGAGGGAAACTGGAGACTCTGGTTGGGTTCATCACTACGGGCAACGCCTGACATTATAGTCATTTGAGCCGCTGTTATTATGAAAATATTGATTACAGCAGCGCTAACACAGAAATGAGAGCGGTGTTGATTTTATCAGTTAATTCTACACAAGAAAAATAAGTTCTCAGAAACGTCATGTTTTTCAACCGCGAACCTGAGGGACAATAACAGGAAGCTTAGAAGCAACACTTGGGCAATTTACCAATAAACAGTTTTTAAATCATGTTGATGTCACACTGACTCGTAATCAGGTGAATGGTGTTTCAGTCTGTTCTTACACTATGTTACTTTGTGCTCCGGGTACGAGAAGTACGTAACGCTTTACGAAACTAAGTCACACACCACCGACTATTTCACTGATTTTGGTGAAACTTTGGTGAAACACAGGGAAGAAGATGAGCTTTACAGGCCGGAAGCTAATAGGGAGTGGAGCCAGTGTTGTGCCAGAACAGGAGCTGGGCAAAGAGGCAATGCAACTGAGCTCTATGGACATAAAGACTGAAGAGGACACTGACAGAGCAAGCTAAGAAGAGTGAGCGAAAAGAGTAAATGACTGACTTTTAGTCGTTGACGCTAAACTTTGCTTCTTGCTGTTGGACTAGTAAGTGATATTAGCTGGCTGCTATGTCGTGTGTTGTTTCAACTGAAACCGCTAAAAGACAGATTTCTACACAGTGTCTTTAGGTTGATGAGCAAACAGTCGTGTCCTTTTAGACCAGCATAAGAGTAAAACAGGCGTAAGATGGACAGATGTGAGAAAGACGTGTAGAAAGAAGTGACAGAGGAGAAAGTTGGGGAATAAAGAAACACAGAAAAACTGAGTTGAAGGACAAACACACTGTTCTGAAAGTCTGAGAGCAGACTCCAGTCTGAATAACAACCCTTTCAAACTGTTTGTGCTCAGTGTGCGTTTGAACGCCCCCTCACTTAGATACCTGTCTCCTGGGAAACCGGTGTGTGTGTGTGCAAAGTGGGTCGCACACACACACACACACACACACACACACACACACACACACACACACACACACACACACACACACACACACACGGACACAGCCTGAAAGAGCTGAGCAGTAAAGAAAAGAAAGAGAGGTGGAGAGATTCAACAGTAATGAGTTCAAACACTCACATATACACAGGTGCACACACACACACACACACTTACATCTCAGCTCCCTCTGCGCCCCATGTTAAAGCTGCAATGAAACCTCAGCCAATAAGACGACTCTGTTCATGTGATGCCAGCCAATCAGAACCCTGCATGCTGACACTCCCACAGGAGGGTGTGTAGGGTGCTGTTTGAGGTAGGATGGAGAGTGTGTGTGTGTTAGGATGTGTGGATACCTTTCTGTACTGCATGTGTGTTTGTGTGTGTGTGTGTGTGTGTGTGTGTGTGTGTCAGAGGAAGCTCCCAGCAGGTCTGATGTTATGCTGATGTTGATCCTTTGGGGGAAACAGAGAGGCGGCTGAACCCCTGACTGCTGCTCTCATCGTGAAACAGGAACACACACTCATTTCATGTCAGCAAAGATTTAATTACACGTGGACACACAGGAATTCAGAAGCCACACACACACACACACACACACACACACACACACACACACACACACACACACACACACACACACCTTTGCCAGCTCTTTGAGGGCAGAGTCATGAACGGTCAGCGGTGGAAAATGTGTCTCTGGTGGTCAGCTTTGCAGCTCAGCAGAGAGGAAGCTGAACTTTCCTCCATTTTATCACAACCAGCAGCTTCATTACTGGGCTGCCAAAATGGAGGCCTGATGGAGTCCACTGTTGATTAAAGGGGCAGTCCAAAAAAAAAAAAAAAAACTGGGTACAAAAACAACAACAGAGGAGCTGGAGGAGGAGGTGATGGAGGTGATGGAGCCTGTTAGCTTAGCTTAGCACAAAGACTGGGAGCAAAGGGGGTAAACGGCTAGCAGCACCTCCAACGCTCACTAATTAACATGCTAAATCTTGTTTGTTTGATTTGCCAAAAAAAGAAAATAAGAAAAACTGAAGCGTGAAAATTAAAATTTGCAGTCGACTGCCGGGAGTACTAACTTCCCGGAGTATCTACTGGTTGCCTGGCAACTGCTGCCAGATCCTGTACATAACCAAACATACTTGTTAATTAAACAAAACAGGTATAATGTGTTAAGAGAGCTTTAGAGGCGTTGGTATTTGGATTTTGTTACCACTAGATAGAGCCAGGATAGATGTTTACCCTTGTTTACAGTCTTTATGCTAAGCTAGGCTTAATTGGCTGCAGCAAGTAATTAATAGATATACGAATCATGATCTTTCAGGTACTTTGTGAAGTCAAGAGGTAAAAAGTGATAGCGGGTCAAAATAAGTGGCAGAGTTAGTTTTTAAGGTTTTCAAGCGAATGTTGACTAGTCGGTGTCGTGCCAGAACAGGAGCTGGGCAAGAAGGCAATGCAACCAGGCTCAGCTGCCTCTATGGTGAAATTTTGACTCGTAAGTAATATTAGCTGGCTGCTATGTCTTGTGCTTGCTTGATGTTTGGCTGTTAGCAAAGTTTCTGTAATGTAATCATAACAAATACACGTGTACAGCTGTCCATATTTACCACCGTGGGATTAAACTTTTCAGTTTCAAAGTAATGTTGCTTTAAAGGGGGAACACAAATATAATATCATGAACATGATATCAGAAAAGAGAACACAAAAAGTACAGTTCCATCTGTTTATTGATTAACTATAAAATATTGAGTTACTAAAACGATTTAAAAGAAACACTGATAAACGTGGTTGCTGTCTGTAAAAAAAGAAAAAAGAAAAAAAAAAAGAAACAGTTCCTTACACGTACAGTATAGGGTGACAGAATATATCTGGTTTCAGATTTATCTCTAAAATGTGTGTTTTTTTTTTCATTTTTACAAGATTAGACATGTGTACAAAGTATATTCTGATATCTTTTTTTCTCCCCTCGTCAGTGAAGGATCATTTACAAAACTTAGATGATTTTTCTATTTATTTTCAAAATAATCTTTTTTTATTATTTTTCTGTAACAGGACGATAACGATACTGAAAGAACAGCAGACGAAGAACCAGCCTCCAGTCCACCTCTCTCTCTCTCTCTCTCTCTCATTCAATCTTTTACTTTCTCTCCCATTCCTCTCTTACTCTCTTTCTCTCTCTCTAGCAG
The DNA here is from genome assembly GCA_004119915.2 of Collichthys lucidus. NCBI lineage: Eukaryota > Metazoa > Chordata > Actinopteri > Sciaenidae > Collichthys > Collichthys lucidus. The sequence continues at coordinate 7,830,093 of CM014100.1, forward strand.
CTAGCTCCCAGTGCCAGTCAGCAGTATTGCTTGAGAGGCGTGGACGATTGTTCAGAGAGGGGAAGCAAAAATAAATGACAGAAACATGCAAAAAAAAAGAATCACAGCAAAAACTAAAATTTTGTAGGACAAGCATAAACGTGATAAAAAAGAACATACACAAAGTCAGGCTCTTAAAACATATGACACCAAATGAAAATGAAGGCGAAGTGGGCAATACGATTCGGTGTGTTTGTGTGTTTTGGACCCTGTTTGAAGGCCTAAGGCTGGGCTTTGGATGGAGATAGAGGGGGAATAGAGATTGAAACGGTCAAATCAGGGGCAATGGACTTTGGTTGTAGATCTGTGAAGACTTTCTTCATGATCTCATCTAAGAGGGTCTTCAGCTCTGACTGACTGGTGGAGAAAATCCAAGTATATAGCCTAGGTGGGCAAGGTTTCACTTGGTTCGTTAGTGCTCGTTGTTGTGACGACTATCGTCAGAGTCGTTCAGGACACATGAAGTCTGGTGTGAAGGACAGTCGTTAAGAACATCTGGCGTAATGGGGGAACGACAGTCGTTAGGTCACATGTCGCCAGGTGTGAACGACAGTCGTTAAGAACATCTGGCGTAATGGGGGAACGACAGTCGTTAGGTCACATGTCGTCAGGTGTGAACGACAGTCGTTAGGTCACATGTCGTCAGGTGTGAACGACAGTCGTTAGGTCACATGTCGTCAGGTGTGAACGACAGTCGTTAGGTCACATGTCGTCAGGTGTGAACGACAGTCGTTAGGTCACATGTCATCAGGTGTGAACGACAGTCATTAGGTAACATGTCGTCAGGTGTGAACGACAGTCGTTCAGGACTATCGGAAACCAATAAGCTTCTTGGATGAAGAAGTGAAACAACTTTACGTATCTTTAACTAAGTTCAGTTCCCCCAGATTGAACTCTTAACAAAGAAAGATAACCTGGATGACCGGGAACCTTCACAGACTTAGAGATTGGAAGGCAATAACACACACCTTAAAGGGTTAGAAAGGTGTGTAAGTGTGTGCATGTGTGTGTAATAAGATGTCTTATCACACACACACTTAGAAAAAAAGTGCTTTAGCAGCTCCAGGGGTAAACAAACATTCATAACGGGCACTTTAACTTGTTCACTCTACAAACAACCGGTTCGACCTGTGTACCCATTACACTCCCACGGCTGAGATACAGCTGGAGATCCATTTTGGGCCGACTTGTCACTCAAAAACTTTTTGAACTCTCTGTCTGCAGAAATGCGAGTTTCAGGCAGCAGCAGCTTGAGGAGCAGGTGGGGCTTTAAGCAAATAAGATAATGAGTAATCTCAGAAAAACAGCACATGTAGTCACTCTGTACCTGGTTAAACCATTTTCAATACTAACAGACTAGCAGCACTTACAAACGTTTCCTTTACCGGGTGGCTATCATGTCTGGATTTTATATATATATATATATATATATTTATATATGTACTGAAATGCTACTAATATACTGGCAGACATCTTTTTTTTAATCATTTATCAAATGTCACATTAACATATTGGGACATCTTGCAGCCATCTCAGAGTGAGTAAAAATAAGATATATCCTAGAATAAAATCAGACATAACCAAAAGATCTCAAAAGAGTAGAAAATATTAAACCTATTGAATATCAACAAGACAATCTTCAGTCTCTGCGGCGACACAGAGAGAGGGCAACGTGGTAAGAAACATACGAGAAAATCAACATGATAATCAAATATATATACTATATATACAGTATACTATATACTGTATATAGATACAAACTCTATACACAATAGTGTAGCTAAGTGAGTTAAGAGCTCAGGAACGGAGGGTTGTTTAAACGATAAATCACAAAGAAGTCAGGCGTTCCCCGAACGTCAGGGGAAAATCTGATTACTCCTCGAGGAGGGGCGGGGGAGGCGGGATCTAAGCGAGATTTTGGCGAATCATCATCATCATCGTCGTCATCATCATAAGGCCTGGGAGAGTAAAATGCCGCCCAAAAAACGCTCACAACCCTGAGCACAACATTCAACAGTCTGACCCTAAAAAGCGGTTAAAACGAGGCACGTAAGCAGCTAAAAGAGGTGAAAAGAAGAAAAAAGGGACGTGTGTTTGTTTTATCTGTTTTCAGGGCGAATCATGCGGCGGAGAGGCGGCGAACGCAGGAAGTGGGGGGTTAGTAAATACTCTAGGAAGACGTACAAGACTCCCAAGTCACAGAGTCTCCTTTGCTGGAGGCTCATTCAAAGTGCACTCATGTCAAATATGATTGCTTGGAAAGGGGGCGAAATGTGTTCAGACTTGTGGGGTTCAAGATAAACATCCATAAAACAGCAGAAGCAAAAAGAAAAAGAAAACTAAACACAGGACATTTAGAGGTTGAGAAACTCTGCAGCCAAACCGGGAAGATGACTGTTAAAATTGAATTATGTTCATGATCTAATCAGTGCTGGCAGCTGTGTAAGTATGAATATCAGCGCCATGACCTTGATGCATCTCTTGGGCTGACTGCAACGTTTACAACCCTGAAAACACCTTTAAAAAAAAAAAAACGATAAAAAAAAAATCCACCCTCTGGGACTCCTTACACTGTTAATACATCATGTTCAGTGCATTTGCGGAGTCACTTTGTGATCATGTGTCGGGCGTCCTACATCCCTCAAACTGGACAAAGTCATTGACAGTATAATGAATGGACGGCGTGTCCGTGACATGTTTCTGAAGAGTCGGTGTGAATGACACATGGGTGCTCAAACAAGGCAACTGTAACGGCACCAACTTAATTCTGTAGAAGCCTTAATGTAATTTGAACAGGTGACTGTCTTTTGTACCAGGCTGTAAACATGTTTATTTCTGCTGTGAAGTTGGGACATTTTCGCATGGGGACTTACGGAGACTGACTCACTTCTGGAGGCCAGCCTCGTGTGGACGTTTGAGGAACTGCAGTTTTTGTTTCATAGTGTTTTTCAGGGTGGATTTTTTTTTTCTTTTTAATGAACTCAAAGATGAAAATGGGAAGTGCTTTTAATAGTACAAGATTCCTTCCTCTCTCTTTAAGCCTGAGTCTCTGAGGGAGTCAGAAGTTTTAGTATCACACAGACAGTTTCGCCTGCCCGAGTTAGGATTGTCAAGGGGGGGAACAAGAAGGTTTAAATCAAAAGGAGCGTTAAGTGTTTGTTTTTTTTTTCTTTAAGTGCTTTCTGTTGAACCTCTCTCTTTCTGTGCGTCTCTTTCTTCTCTTTGTCTGTCGCTCCTGCTGTTCTGTAGATACATTTATATGACTGTAACATGACTGTAACATCACCACGGCAACATCATAATCACAACGTCACATCACCGGCGTGTGTGTGTATGTGTGTGCGTCGGGCCTCTCTCTCCTGTATGATCATTCACAGTTCGTTAAAGCTTCTCGGCTGTTTACCTCTTTAGAAAAAAGTACTCTGACATAAATCTATTACATGAAAATAAAACACATATTTTCCTCTATATAACTGTGTGTATTACATGGAGGTGAGTATTTACACGTGTCTGTGCATGTGTGAGTGTAAAGTGTGTCTATATTTACATGTAAAAGGACACTGAAGTGCTTGTGTGTGCTCTGAAGCTTTCCTATGAACACGACAAAGCAGAACAGTTTGTGTCGATGGAGTCTGTGTGTGCAAAAGTGTCAACTTGTTCCTTTTAATACTGTCCATAGTGTCTCTGTCGTAGTCGCTGTTCATGACAGTCTGGTTTGAAGTGTATCGTTGTGTCGGCGTGGTGGAGTCGCACGCTGTGAAAGATCCATCACGACTGAAGATCAGTGATTAGACTTCAGTTGAGTTTGACGACTCCTCGGTGAGGTCCATGATTTGGTTTCAGCAAATCGGGGCGAGTTTCTGTTTGTTCAGCAGATGACCGGGACTCCGTCCGTGTTGAAGATCATGCCGGTGGTGGGTTCGTAGGTGCCGGCCAGGTAGTAGAGGTCTTCACTGTCGGCGTAGCGGCGGGTGTGGGTCATCTGCTCGTACTCCTCCACGCTTACCACCAGGCACTTGTGGCTGACCGTCTGCACATCATTCTCGTCGCTGTGAGACGACTGGTAGAGGGCGCGCTGTGACAGAAAACAGAAGTTTATTTCTAATCAATGAAACACAACTAGACAGTTAACTGTGTTCACCTGTGAAGCCCCTAAACTGATAAAATGTGTAAAAACTTTATCATACGAGTCAAAAAATATAACTGAATACCTCAAAACAGTAAATGGCTACATTGATACTGTTTTATTTGAAAGGGTGTCCCACAGGATCTGTGCTCAGCCCACTTCTTTTCACTATTTTTATAATTAATTTGGGTCAAGACATTACAGATGCTCATTTTCTCTGCTAATTGTGATGGACAGTACAGTACTTGTTAAGGGACTTTTTATATGTTACCTGTTGCTAAATGTTTGTACAGAATTTGGGTATATTGGGAATACTCAAAGTTATAAAACTCTGAGTTATTTGAATTTTTTCAAATCCATTTCAAAGACCTGGAGATGAATCGTTGGGGTGTTGTTGCTTATTTAACTGCATTATTCATTGATGTATTCATTTATGTTTTTCGACTTGTCTGATGACCTTTGACTACATTTCGTCAGTCTGGAGGCTCCATATTGTCTAAGCTCTTCTTCGTCATTATAATAAACCAGCGGATTTGAAGCCTGAATATGAAACACACAGGTAAAATAATCCTTTTTCCCACCTCCATGAAGTCTTTCCTCTGGATAGACGAGTGCAGAGCTGCTGGTAAAGACTGACCGCACATCTGATCCCAATTCTGAAGAGGAAAGAGTTTAAATTGTTTCAGTCCGACGCGTTTCTTTTACGCATATGATACTAAAAACAAACCTTCTTGTGATACGTCAAAACAAGACCAGACTTGATTTAATCAGTCACTCCTACCTTCTTGTCGGTGAGTTTCTTTCCAGGATTTGTCTCCTCTGGATGGTAGAACCAGTTGACCCTGACTACCATGTTGCTGCCCCAGGACTCCCACATGCTCTGGATGCGTCCGATGAACGGCAGGTTAGGCCGGCCGGCGGACAGAAACACGGCACAGTCACCGATGCGAATCATCTCCCTGCCTCGCACGATGGCCTTGTAGAAGAGCTTCTTGGCTTTGCCTTTCATTCCTCGCCTCTGAAGTGGAAGTCAGAAGAGGTCTCAGAGTGAATTTCTTTTTGACAAATACAGTCGGCGTTTCTCAAATATTTGACCATAACTTTGAACTCACCTGAGTGGGTTTCCCAAACCACTTCCAGAGCTGCCTGGCTGGAAGGAAAGCTGAGATTTTGGGCCTGTTCTCCACACTGGGAAGCCTCTGACGCTTAGCCAGCTCCTTGGTTGTGGGCAGGTGGACCCCTTCTCGCCGCTTCGGTCTCCCCACCTTTCCCTCCCCTCCACTGGGCTTTGGCTTCGGAGGACGACCCCTCTGCCCGGAGCCCTTCCCGGTGGCTGGTTTAGCGGGTTTAGCAGGAGCAGAAGCAGCAGGAGTCGGAGAGGTAGGAGGCGAGGGAGACTCTGAAGGAGGAGACAGCTCTTCTTCTTCCACTTTTACGTCAACCTCATTCTTCACTTCTACTTCCTCCTCCTCTTCCTCCTCCTCTTCTTCTTCTTCTTCTTTAGTTTCTTCTTTCACTTTGTCCTGAACTGGAGGAGGGGAGACGGGGCCTGGTGGAGGAGGCGTAGGGGTTCTCTCTTCATCTGAGCTGCACGAGGAGTCGTCAGTGGATGAGGAGGATGATGAAGATGACGACGATGAAGAAGATGAAGAGGAACCAGAGCAGGATGAAGAGGAGGAAGAACAACTCGAGGTGCATTTCTTCTTTTTCTTCATCTTCCCTTTCTGTCCTTCCTCCTCAGACTCGGAGCTGCTGCTACTCTGAGATTCCTCCTTCATCTTTCTCTCCTCTTTTTTCTCCACCTCCTTTCGCTCCTCCTTTTTACCTTTTTCCTCTCTCGTATCCATCTCTTGTCCTCTCCCAGCACTTCCACGACTCTCGGACTTCTCCTTAGCCAGCATCGGTGCCTTGTAGTTGGACTCCTTCTCCGGCAGGCCGCTCTCTCTGTCTGGAGCTCTTGGTTTAGCCTTTAGCGGTTTCTGATTGGCTGTAGCCGTGGCGATGGGGGTGTGATCCCGTCTGACCCCCCGACCCTCTAGCAACATAAGAGCCTTGGTCTTCTTGGTTTTGGGGGAGGTGACACCTTCATGGTCGAGCTTCACAAGGGGCTCCGCGGACAGGGGCTTGCGCCTCACTACAGAGCCTGCGTCAGTTTGCCCAGAGCTAGGCTTCGGTCTGGAGATGGGGCTGGGCCTCGAGCTGGAGGATAGCTGGTCAGACGGCATCTTCAGTTTGGGTCTAGGGGTAGATGATGATGAAGATGATGACGACAACGAAGACGATGAAGGTCTGGGAGCCAATGAAGAGCTTGGTTTGCTTGTTGACATCCTGGAGATGGGACTTTGTATGATTCCAGAGCTCAGGCTGGTTCTGGAGCTGCTGTGATGGTCCGAGGAGGATTTGGTTTTGGGTGTGGAAGCAGAAGTGGGCCTGGGTGTGGACGTGGAAGCACTTGACTTGGGTGCAGTGGATGATGTTGCCATACTGGGTCTGGACATCGGTCTGTTGGTGGTGGGACTGACACTGCTGGTGTTCTCTCTTTCTCTGCGCTGATTGTTGTACGAGCTGAGGTTGGGCTCGCTGTACAGATCCACGGTCAGGACCTTCCCGTAGGTGGACGGGTATAGAGAAGGAGGCAGAGAGCGGGAGGGTTTGGGAGCAGGAGGCTGAGATGAGCTGGTCTTTCTGGGCACCGGGCTGGGAAGGGTAGGGCTACTTGCAGGGGAGGTGGTGGAGCTCTTGCGGCCCGGTTTCGCCTGGGTTCCCATTGTCGGCCGGGATGCAGGCCGGGGCTTCTCCTGAGCCGCCTTCTGGGCAGAGGAGGTCCGGTCCTGGGAAGGCTTGGCTGGAGCTTGGGGTCTCTCTGCGGGTTGGGCGGAGGAAGGTGGAGGATCAGCTTTCTCCCGGCCGTCTGGGTTCATGGAGGTCTCTGAAAACAACACACACAAAAAAGTGAACTCTGCTGTTTTAGGCAGACTAAACCATAAATGGGTTTACACTGGACATGCTGACATTTCATGGTTTTCGTGGTCTGCAGCCTCACATGCTGAGAACGGCAGACAAATCAGCCAGGAAACAAGTCTGAAATGAAAACATTGCTTTTAAGAACTGCTTACCCAGAAGAAACAAGGCCGGCGTCAGCAAATCAGACAAGCAACATGCCATATATTACAGCTAGAGTAATAGACTCTGAGCTTTACAGAGAAACAAGGAAGCTGTTCGAGCAAATTCATTAAAGTGACATCGGAGATGACAGCCGTGGTCAAACACGGGATGTCTGATGAAAGATCCGTCTGAGCTTTGAGCTATTTTAGTCAGAAAGAACACGAGAAAAGTACTTTTGATTTTAGCCCTTTAATGGGTCTCTATGGTGTCTATAAATACATTAAATAAGAGACAACAAACTGCATGCTACTCACTTCATTATTCCCAATAATCAACATGAATGATCTGTCTCTGTTACAAATCATAACACCACCAGACTATAATGTCTGCTTTAAAATGTATTGGAGTACATCAAAGATCACTTTACAAACTCTGAAATTATATTTCATAATCAAACTCAGTGTTTAGTCTTAGTTTTTAAAATCATATTTCACTATAATATTTGGAAACCTGGGAAACAATAAATGTAGTCTGAAACCTGCTGAGGCGTCAGCCTTTGAAGCAGAGGCTCAGTGCTGAAACTTTTGTGTGAACTTGAACTCTGGCCTAAGAAGTGTTGAAATAGTCCTGAATCAGGCCCACATGGTGTTGATATAAGGATGTAGCGGTGGAAGGAAATCCACCTCGGAGGGTGGAGACTGGGATTGTAAATTATGGTGTCTGGAATGAATCTTGGGTTTATCTCTTGCCAAATAATAAACTACCATCCAAAATTTTTTTCACCTCTTTGAATCTTTTTTGGACCTTTCAAAACTTCTGTAACTCTTCATCATTACTGCAGACACGGGTCGTCATTTTGGACCATACAGTAGGACTTCACTTACAATTTGGCTCCAGAGCGTGAGGAGAAGGTTCTTAATGTACCGTGTACAAGTTTTATTTTAAGCAACTCTGAGCAGCAGGTCGGTAATAAGAAAAAGTAAAAAGTAATAGTGGAATAGTTTCAAGGACTTTTATTCTTCCTGAGGACACGGGTTGATCAGCTCACCTGGTTTGGGTTTGGGTTTTCGTCCAGGTTTTCCTTTGATCTTGGGAGTGCTGTCCTCTGGCTTTGTTCCCGTCTCTTTGCCCTCTTTGCTGCATTTGCGGACTCGCCTCCTGGAGCAGCTGGCCACGAGCAGGGCAGGGGACGGCTCAGCGCCTGGACAGAGGTACAGAATCAGAACCAGCAGGTTTTAGGATTTATCTGAAGAATCTCTTTCATCATGACAGCGGTCTTTCCTGCCTTGTTTTAAACTCTCAGTTGAGCAAAGACGATCGGCTATTTTGGACACCGCTGTGTGTTTTTGAGTGTGTGTCCTCTCTCGTACTTGGTTGGAAGCATCTTGCTTGCAAAAAGATAAATATTTATAATCAGTTTCTGATGTTTCTGCTTGTAAGAAAAGTGCTTCATGGTGTTTCTCTCTTCACTGTATTCGATGTGGACTCATGAATCCCAAACTAGGCTTTAGTCTTGGAAAGACCACATCCACTTAGGAACAACTATATATACATATACATACTAAATACACACACACACACACACACTCAGTTTGAAGAGTAGCAATGTACCAGAATAGCAGCACCACTGGGAAAACACTTATGCTAAAACCAGTGAGGGTAAAATGAAATCTGTGACTGCATGTGCTGTTTCAAGACTGACAACCAGAAAAATCTAATGAGATCAACAGACCACTAAATGTGTGTGTGTGTGTGTGTGTGTGTGTGTGTGTGTGTGTGTGTGTGTGTTTGTGTGTGTGTGCGTGCGCTCACAGTGGATCTTGTAGTCTGGTGGCAGCAGTCGGATGTGGGATAGCGGGATTCGGCCTGTGTCGCCGTCGTCAAACTCCACCGTGATGAGATCGTCGTTCTCGTCGATATCTGAACTTCCTGTTTGGAGAAAAAAAAACATTTTTATTAAATTAAAAACACATTAACACACCGGGTATATCACGAGTGGTTTAACAGTGTCTGAACACTTGTTTCTTTTTGTTTTTTTGTGGTAGAACTCAGTGAATTGAACCCAGACCAGTTATGTTCCCATTACCACTCAGCTCTTCAAAGTAAAATAAACTTTGCTGTATCGTACACTGAAGGCTCTGTTAAGATATTTTACATTTGTTTGTGCTGCCAGCTACAATTAAATTGTCCATGTAAGGGGATTATGAATAAAATCATCCAAGTGGTGTGTGTGTGTGTGTGTGTGTGTGTGTGTGTGTGTGTGTGTGTGTGTGTGTGTTTGCGTGCTGTTGCTGTACCGTTGACAACTGTGCCAGGGTAAAGGCAGCGGTACTGCTGGCTCCAGTAGGCAGCGATGCGGGTGCCCTCTGGGAGGTAGCGCACAGAAGGAGGCTTCACATCGATGATCTGCACGAACAGAATGAAGAACTTTTACTGTACGCGTCGACATAACAGTGTGAGCCCAGTCCTCGCACGCATCGGACAAACTTTGCACGTAATGCTGTAGAGAGCGGTGGAGCATCGAGACGTTCATAACGCGTCCGCGTGTGTGATACTCACAGCCTCCTGCAGCAGTTGTTCCAAGCAGTAGATGTGTGGTCGGTTCCCTCGCTCACCCTCCACCACCACGCTGTATCTGCAGGGAGGAAATGTGGGAAAAGGGTCAAGGAGACGGCACTCCATCTTTATCTTAATTCTTTGACAGCTCTGATTTGTAGCAGGCCGCGGGAATGTGTCCTCTTTAACTAACTACCGCTACAGTGGCTCAGGCTAACATATTCAGAGCGGAGCACAGCTGATACCAAAACCCCCGCTGGAATATGTCTGGCTGGTTTTCTTTTAAATATACCACTCCACCTGAAGTGAGATGTAAAAGTAACATGACAGGTTTTCATGTTGGTGCATCTTTAAAGGAGTAATATTTCGAGGTGAAGGAGCAACGGCTTCACTTCGAGCTCCATCTGGATGTTCAAGATCCTACCAGGAAACTAATTTTAGGCGCGATCTCATTCTTTCGGTCACTACCCAAAGCTCATGGGTGAGGATTGGAACATATACAGACTGGCTCTGGCTACCAGCCCCTCTAAAGTTCACAAATTTGTTTAAGTAACACAAAAACATTTAGTGTGGTGACATGAAAGCGGTGTCAATCTTCTCGTGTAACTCTCAGCAAGAAAGCAAATAAGTGTATTTCCCACAATGTACATATGAAACATGGAACCAGTTAAAAATCGACAAAACTTTCTGACAGGTCTCTGTGGTCTGCACATGCAGACTCCACCAAACAATATTTTATCTCATGGACTAAATATGTAGGAGTGCTCCGCACATCTTCCGACCATCTGCAGCTGGATCACGTGCTTCCCAAATCAAGGACAACAAGAAAATTGGAGCAAACTGATTGATTTGCAGCTTTTAATAGTGCAAACAGATGTGTGTGTTTCCACTATTAAAGGCTGCAAATCAATCACCGTGCTCCTTTTTTTTTTTACCCTCTGAAGTTTAAAAGTTCTTAAGTGTACTCACATGTCGGGGGAGTGTACAGTGTTCACGTGTCCTGCGTACAGCAGTTGGTCGTCCATCGGGATCAAAACTCGGAGTCCGTCCACCAGGGAATCCTTATCCAACACGCACTGCACTGGGGCTGAACACGACATCACGCGTGATAAATAAGCATGTCGTTTTTTAAAGTGTAAGACACGTTTGGCTGGAAGCAGCAGTAGATGGCGTCTCTGCGGACTCACCAGGTGTGGAGGACCTCTCGGATACGCTGTTGCTGCGCGGTGGAAGGAGTTCGTCTTCGCTGAAACTGCTGTCCTGGTTGGGCTCGAAGTCTTCGTCTGCTGCCATGCTCTCCATCAGCCGGCTCACGGCTCCCCTGGAAGGCTGCAAGAAACACACAGAGGCTTTGATTTCACAGCAATAATTACGCCTGGAATGTATTAGTAATATGATGATGATGAAGAGATGATACTGCTACTTCAGGTTAATTTGCTGCAGCCCACTAAACTACCAGGCCTGACACAACACAAATGAACTTTTCAAAGTCAAACAGTGACATATTACAACACTTATGCTGTTGAAAACACAATCGTCTGTGGCCGATTCCACCGCCACAAAGAGCTCTGCGCAAACACTTTAGCTGCCTTTCGTGTTTCCAAAACAAACTCTGGAGTTTTTGGGGGGTTGGTGGCAGATGGAGAGCAATGCAACACTTTGGCAGAAAATCACATGATACAAGAGAACTAAACAGTGTTTACTGCAACAGAAGCTATCAGTTCATTTCTTCATGTGTGAGACACAGCGAGCTAGAACATGTTGGCACGTTGAGGTCTAATAACTGAAAGGCTCTGATTTTGTCCTTGCCGGGATAATTAAGTTCACATCCATAATGACTTTGGAGCTGATCCATCATCCGACTGACCTCTCTGGCCTTGGTCTTGGCTTTTGGTTGGCTCTTGCGTGTTGGGCTGAGGCTTAGAGGCACGGGGCCGTCTGTGATTGGACCGCACAGAGTGGACGGGCTCACAGGCAGAGGAGAGTCCTTCGACTTCTTTTTCTGGTTTTAAAAAGTCACAATACAATGTGAATATGAATGATGGCACCGAGGATCTACATCTATCATCACACACACATACACGACTAGATGACCAAGAGTGGACTGTAAGTCTACACTGACCAAGTGTGGACCAAGTTTTTTTTCTTGTCATTTTAAATAAATCAAAATAGAATAGAAATGTTACTTTTAGGGTCTTTAACGATTATATTACTTCAAGTGTGCTTTTTAAAGACGTGCAGCCTTTATCAATTTCTACCTCCATAACTACAGTGCAGTAACTGTTCACTGCAAAGACTTTCTCTGTTTCTTTAAAACATGGACAATTTAACTTTAATGTTTTCAATATTTAAATATTTCTCTGCAATTCAAATATTACAAAAATAACGGTGGCTACTAATAATAATAAATAATGTTTTAGCTGCATATCAGAAGTAACTTGGCTGCATGCACTTTATATCAAGGATTGCAGTATTAGCAACAAAATTGACTTTATCTAGGCTTTAATCAAATAAACCACTGGTTCTCAAAATCCTTGTGGGGATAATTTCTGATAATGAAATTAACTTAAAAACACACGATACTATCAAAATAATGTGTAATGGAATTATTGATATGTAGTCAGACTCATGCAGGGGAGTGCACATATATCCATGAGTAGTTACGAGCTAAAATATGACATATGTAACATAATGAGTGGAGGTAAAATGGATGGTTCAAAAACTTCAAATGGGAAATATTAGGAAGATCAGGAGAACCCCATTGGCTCTGGTTCTGTTCAGGATTGAACAGTCAACAATAAATGATTTCCTTATTAAGAATAAACCTCCTGTGTGAACTGTCTGTAGCCAGGGTCGACTGTATTTTACTGTTGGTCATGATGATGATATTTTTTCTGACGTGGTACACGGAGTAAAATCTTTGAGAAACACTGATATAAACTATAATATATGTAGTTGTTGGTCTTAGTTTATGACCTGATGAATTATGTATTTAAATCCAGTGGATTTCATTTTATATCTTGAACAGAAAAACAATTGTATTTTATCTTTCTGTATGAATCACAGATCCCATAAATATTAGAAATATTTTATGTACAAAACAGGAGCTGACATTCTAATGATGAAGTCGCCTGTAAGATTATTTCAAAACAATATGAGTGAAGAAATCTAAACTAAACAGCCTCTTCGAAATGTTTTTCGTAACATGAAGGCTGAACTTTACAGACACACACACACACAGGGTGGGACGCTGCCAGGCTGCCTGCCGCTGTCCTTTCTTGTCAGCAACACGACACAGACAGCAGGGGAGTGCTGCAGTGACTGAAGTACTGGGAAACCCTGCTGGCTCTCTGACACACACTCTCACACACAGAAGTGTCAAGGGAGACAACCAGAGTTTGGAGGAGGAGGAGGAGAGGAGTGACACAGTAACAGAAAAGAGGAGCAAAGAGAGGAGGAGGTGGAGAGAATAAACAGACTGGAAGCTCTTTGTTTTTCAGGCTCAGTTGGTGCATAACACCCTGATGAATTATTGACGTACTTTCACCACATCTTTCCCCTCTCTGGTGGGCGGAGCAGGTTTGGGCCTGGAGGCTGGCTTCGGGGTGAGAGGTGGAGCTGAGCTGGAGGAGGAGGAGGAGGACGAGCTCTGACTGGAGGAAACAGAGGCTGGCACAGAAGTCTGACTGGCCGAGGTGGTGGCATCGTGGAGGAAAATCCTCTCGCTGCGTCGTCGGGTCCAGCCCTCATCCTCGCTGAAGCCTCCGACCCCGGAGCTGGTGGGGAGGTCGAAGCTGAATCGCCGCGGCGACCTGGGCGAGGGGCGTGGTTTGGGCAAAGGCTTGCATTTTATTGGCAGAGCTTCGTCTCGCTTGGTGGGGCTGGTCTGGTCGATGCGGCGGGTTGCTGGGGGCAACAGCGGGAGCTCTGGGGCGGAGCGCTTGCCATGCAGCAGAGAGGGGAACTTCCTCAACCGCAAGTCCGAGCCAGAGTCGGACCACTCACACTCTGAAGACCCTGATGGAGGAGAGGGGAGGGTCACATGATGTATAAACACACTGTACAGCTCCACCTATAAACATGCAGCCAGTAATAAACTCAGGTGAAATCAATAACCCTGTGAATAGGACTATTGATCAATTTGAAACTAATACATAATTCAAGGCTGAATCATTACATGCACCCTGATGTGACAATTAGAAATGAATGGATGTTTAACTATGGATCAATAGCACAATCCTGAAGAAACGCTCAGGCGTTGAAGCTGCTCAACCGCAAAAAATCACAATTAAAGTGTCGAATGCTGTCGGAGGGGCCTGAGCAATGTGTAAAAGCAGAGTTTGTACAGAGGACAGGTGACGTTTTATTCAGATATAAGAAGAACCTTTATTTCTGTTGCTGTGGTTGTGTTTTGTTACCCAAAGTGCTTTGCCGGCTGCGGTGTTTGCCATCATGGAGAAGGCTGCTCAGCGGGGTGGAGCTGACAGGGAGGGCGCTTGCCGCAAACCTGGCCAGAAGACCCAGCCCGCTCTCCTCACAGCCACCGTCATCCGAATCGGACTCGTCCTCGTTGTCTTCGTCGTCGTCCTCTGAGGTTTCTGTTTCAGAGAAAAGATTTTTTTTTAAAACTCAGAGATGGAATGTGGCTGTGGCGGTGTGGGTGCTGGACCAAAGGTCAAATCACTGCCTACTGTTTGTACGGACTGCAAACACAAAGACTACACCATCGAGATGATGAATTAACCAAAGAATGACGATCGAGAAAACCCTGTTTGACAGCAAACAGCAGCCTGGGCCTTACATTAACACACTGTCTGCACAAATACACACTAAACATGTAGGCTGATCAGAGACAACAGAGCTAAGAGAGGAGATAGACTTCCACTGCCTTCACACTGTAACGCTGTGTAAGCAAGATACAGAAAGGAAAATACATGCATGAGAGACACAGCTGCCGAGAGCATGTGAGCTGAAAAACTGACTCAGACATAATTTATTATTTGAAAAAAACCTTCAGAGACAGAAAGAGAAGTGAAAACACATAATCCTCCAAGTCTAAAGGCACGCACACACACACACATTCACACACACTCTGCTGGTTAGCTGTGTGTTAGCAGTTAGATCCTTGGCAACAGATGAGCAGGAGGAGCGTCTCCTTAGGGGTTAGTGTTAACATTGAGGGTGGATGCACAGTATAAAGTCATACTTTCATATTTTTGTCATTATCTTCATCAATCAGCCACGGTCTTGTGTTTGCTGCCCTCTCTGGCTTTCAAATGTGTTGCACCTGTAACCACACCTAGCAGTGATGTCACGCTGTACTGGAGTACACCTGTACATCACTACAGCATGGTGAGAAGTTGATGGGGAACTTTTCAACCTGGATCCTTCTTTCCCAAAGTGTCTAATGAGGACGACAATATTTGAAGTTAGTCCAGTGTTGACGGCAAAATTGCGATTCCTGTGAGGCGTCACCATCGACGTTAAAGGCTCGACAGGCTCCAATTGTTGTTCCAAGTGTCTGATATTATGGAAATGAAGCTAAAGATAGAAGTTTTTGTTTAACCAGAGACAGACGCCAGAGTTGCTGGTCTGCCGGCGCCTCCATCGTTTAAGTTTGTTTGTTGTTATCATCCAACTTTTTACCACATTAGTTCAGAGACCCTTTAAAAAACACCAAAGTCACACAACAGCATAGACAAACTAAGTGATCGAGGATGGTGTCAGACACTTACAATAACAATCTGAGCCTGTTGAGTTTAGTGGACGTACATCGACAGTGTGCGATTTCCCCGGAGGATTAAACACACTGCAGTGAACACTCACTCAATACTGGACCAATTTCAGAAACTGTCGTTCCAATTTAGACACAAAAACACACTTAACTAGGCTCCCCAAGTTGAAAAATTCCCTTTAAACCAACAGAGGTCAGCAAAAACAAGATTTTTTTTAAAACTAAAACATTAATTCTTCAGAGTTTTGAGGCTTTATTTGAATTTTTACTTTTATTGTGGCTCATTTCAAGTTGTTTGGACTTGTTTTAGGAGCTAAATCGACTTCATATGTTGGTACTGTGAATCCACAATGTGTTAACTGTAGCTGGCAGACAAAACAACAAGCAGGCACTGAGAGGACAGCCCTGTGAGCCCCCTTTGGTATAATGTTGGTATGAGGTTTGAGCAGCCATGGTTACAGCCGATAACCAGCCTTCCTTCAAGGCCGTCAGGAGACCCTGAAGTCGGGCGAGTGGAGGGTAACCATGGCATCTCGTTCATGAGCTTTAATTTGTGAATAAAAATTTAAAAAACAAACAAACGTGAAATAAAATAAAGATAATGTTCTGTGTATGTGGTTCAATTTCAGAAGAATAGAGGTAGGGGCACTTCCTACTTACAGAGCAGGTGAACAGGGGTGTGGCCTCAGGCAGGGCGGAAACAGCGCAGCGGCGGCAACAGCGCAGCCTCGCCGTAGCGTAGGCCTGGCCTTAGCACAGTCAAGCTCAAGCAAAGCTTTAGCCACAGTAGCGAGGTAGCGTAGGGCTCAAGGCTGCGCTAGTCCTTTGCCAAGCTTCTGTAATGTCGCAGAAGCAGCAGCAGCAGCAGCACAAGCACATGGAACAGGCTGAGAGACACTCAAAGCATCATGGGTAGGTACGGGAAGGAGGGAAAGGTGAGAAGACAAAGCAAGGTGTCGGAGAGAGCAACGTAAAGGGAAAAGGGTTATTTGAAGGTTTAGTAGACAGAGGAGGAGCTCTATTGTCCAAATATCCCCCAACATGTAATGTGTAGTATGTTTATTTCATCGACATCACTGAAAAACTGGACCGCGTCATCAATAAACATCAACTATCATTCAACGTCAGCTTGTTCTATCAGATTCAGCTCTGTGTGACTGAATGTTTCAGTTTCCCAAACCTTAAACGTTTTTTAATTTCCCAACGTTTGCCAGGAGAACTGAAGGGATATTTGACGAACAGAGCGGTCTAAAAAAAAAAAAAAAAGGATGTGTGAGGTGCAGTGGCAGCTGGACAGACTGACGAGACGGACAGACAGATGAAGCAGACACAAGGACCACAGCGCTTCGCTTTCTGTGCCAATCAAATCAACACCTTTAATAAAGCTTATATAGGTACCAAAAAACTGCAAATACAACTTTATGAAAAAATCTCACAATTCACACAATTTTTCAATGTACAAATGCTACAAAAAACAAACAAACAAAAAAGAAACGGTTTGCAATCCAGGCAATAAAAAACACCATAGAAAAACTCTTTTTAAAAAACAAAACAAAAGGCAACTTTGCAGGGAAGCCAGCAGCGAGAGAGGTAGGGATGGTCGAGCTAAAGCACAGTTTGAAAAATCAGCTGCCGTAGCGAAACGCAAACGAAGACACAAGCTGTGACGAGGCTCAAAGACACATTTTGTTTCTGTCTGACTCAACAGCGAAGGAGGCGAGGAGGAGCTGTAAGATTTGGTCAGTAACCTTGGTCGAAGGAGTCGTCAGAGGAGCTGAGGCCCGCTTCCTCCAGCAGCAGGGATAAGTGCTTGTGTTTCTTCTGAGACTTGGACTGACTGGACAGCAGGGACGTCGGCGACGATGCGGACCGCCTCTTCCTCGTCACGTTGCCGTGGGAACGCGTCCCTGAGAGAGGGGGCCAGCCCCCTCGAGCAGAATTGTGCTCTTCTGAATCTGAGTCTGGTGCAGAGAAAGTGCGGTTAATGATCGATGAAGCGAAGAGAGACAAGAAGATGTGTGCTCGAAACCTCAACATGACAACCTGAGAAGACCTGAGGACTCTTGAAGCGAGGCCAATTCATTTGACCCGTTAAACAGCTGACCACTACTGCTACCATGAAGTAACTGTATAAAACCACCAGGACCATGCAGCATGCTGTTCTCAGGAGGATGAAGCACATGTACATAGTCTAGATGAGGAAATATTCTTCATACGACCAGTGTTGTGAGTATAAATAACCTGTGAGTCAGTGTTTAAAAGGATAATCCACCGTTATTCGTTTTCTAAATGTCAACAAATTCAATGTAAAAGAACAAAGCTAACGAATCAATGTTTTTCCACTTCTGTAGCCTGATACTGCTTCTACATCTACTCTTCAAACACTGCTAAATGATTTCCTCAAATATCTGGGCAACTCAAACTGGAACAAAGCATTTGTTGGGGATTACTTTCAGTAGTGGATGAATAAGTTAGAATGGGCTGGAGTTGACCGTTAAGTGGCTGCTTCAGACAACGCCATTACCTTCAGAAGACACGTACAGGGGTACTACTTCTACTGGTGTGATCTCAACCACATTCACATCAACGCCAGCAAGACGAAGGGACCTCGGACCACACCGGTGAACATCCAGGGATCGGGTATCAAGATGGTGGGAGCATACAAATACCTCAGTTTACATCTCGACAATAAACTGGATTGGCCAAGCTTGTGTGTCTATTTGTGCTGAACGTAACTGCTGTGAAACAATCAGGAAATAACTTATTTCTCTGATTAACAACTTTATTGATACCAGCGCTCCCTCACTCTCATTTATCATCTTGGTCACCCAACCAAATTAAACTTCTTCATAAAAATAAATTTCGGTTCATTGTTGGTTTTGGCCTTTTTACAGGATTTGTTGACAGTGAGAAAACCAGTAAGTGGACATTAAGTTAAATTTTTGCTATCGTAAACCAGCCTCATCACTTTGAAACTACATGGCATGCATCACCTGCGACTCCGTGTCTGCAAACATCACTCAGACTCTATTAGTCCGTCTCTGACAGCATCAGTCACATAAAGCGGTTATGTCTCGTCTTCAGGTACTCACTGTTGGAGCAGCTGCTGAGCTCTGATCTCATGGGAGAGAACAAAGCAGTCTTCTTCTGACCTTTCATCTTGCGGACGGTATCCGAAGAAGCAGAAGCCTTGGCAGCTATCTTGTGCTTCCCTCCTTTGGCAGACGGGTGGACGCCACGCTCCTTCATCCGACTTTCCGCAGACTTGCCCTTCGACTTGTCTAATTTGGAGCCGGAGGCAAGTTTGCGAGAAGCACCAAGCGAGCCGAGCTGCGAGAGCGAAAGTGCTCTGTCGAGGTCTGATGCCAGCTGCTCCTGCTCGCACATGTGGCCACGCTTTGCCTTCAACACCTGACAACACCACAAAACCCCCCCAACAAATTAATTCATCTGAACGATGGCACAACACTGCAGACAAAGTCAAAGAAACACGCTGCTTCCTACCTCCAGAGCGTGACTGGTGGACGGCTCCTGGTCGTTCCAGCTCTTCTTCTTCTTTTTCTTCTTCTTCTTCACCTTCACCCCTCCACTTCCCGCCTCGGCCTCCTCTTCTTCTCTGGACACCCTGAACCTCTTCCTCTGTCCATCCCCAGCTTCAGAGTCCTCAGAGTATTGCACCGACCTACCCACCCTGAGACATCGGAGTATTTTTACTGCATGTATTGCATATAAATTAGTAAAACTGGCTGAACAGAGTAGTAGATCTCACTCACTTTCCAGGCCTGCTGTCCAGTTTGGGAGGTGTACCCAAGTGTTTCCTCTTCCTTGGTCGCCCTCTGCCACGTCTGGTGAGACTCCGCCTCTCGTCCTCCTGCTGCTGCCGCTCACTGACACATGTATAAAAAAGTTAAAGGTGAGTGTTTGTCTGGGATGGAGGTGTGGGAACATTTTCAGCAGCAGTGTGATTAACACAAGATATGAAACCATTGAATGAGAAGGTGTGTCCAATCTTTTGACTCACCGTTTGTCTCTGCGTCTCTGCAGCTTGCTCAGATCTCTCTGCTTCTCCTTGTACGTCTTCTGCAGCTCCGCCAGGCGAACGCGGTACTCTACTTCAACTGTGTCCAACATGTCCACGGACATTTTACTGTACAACTGCAGCGAACAGAGAAAAGTCAGAACTGTTAACAAACCCCCGACAAGTTTTCTCACATCATTGGGTGGCCAGATGGCATTTGTCTTCATCTCACCGGCTCCTCCTTCCTCTGCCTCCAGCTGTACTTCTTGTCGGGGTCGAGTGTTCTCGGAAGATCGATGTGGGACTGTTTCTCGATGGCCTCCAACAAAATCTGTCTGCTTGCTTCAAGAAGACAGTCCAGGCCCTCTAATGTCAGATCTGGATGGGAAGAAGAGGATATTAAAACATTAAGAGGGATATTAGTGTCAGCGCCTCTCTCTTCTACCTTTTCTCATATTTACTAACCTTGCTCCCGGCTGATGTGCTCCATCTCCTGTTGGGCCATTTGGCTAAGCAGTGCCATCCCCTCCAGTGCGACCATCTCCAGAGCACCGGCGCTGCTGCAGTCTGCATCCAGAGAAGGGTTTTCTATCTGCGGTACAAGTATCGGGGCGGGAGGGGTGCAGGGGCGTGCCTGGGCGATCTCGCTGGCAGTCAGCAGAGCGAGCATCCCTGCCATGGGATCCTGTGGGCTGATGACCAGCGGGAGCGGCGAGTCGGAGGAGGGCGGAGGATAAACGGGAGTTTCGGTGACACTTTCTTTCTGACTGGGTGTGATTGGAGTGTCTGGACGTTTTTGTTCACATACGACGCTGGCGGTTTGCTCGAGCGACGCACACATCTGAGCCGATTCCTGACTGTCTGAAACTGCAGTGATGCACGATGGGTAACGCTCCGGATCCTTGATGGCCTCGGGTTTAGGCTCTGCATCTATGAGCGGAGGAGGAAGAGGGTACGCTGCCTGACAGGCGTAAGATGACACCTCCATTTTGATTTGCCCTCCTTCCTTCTCCTTCTCCCGAACTTCTTCCAGTCTTTCAGCTTGTTGTGGCGGCGGCGGAGGGCTGGGGACGTGCTGAGGTAGCGGTTGAGGCTTCAGCTTCGGGGCCTCCCGGTCTCCCTCTCGGTCCTGTCTGGCTTGTACAGGGCTGCAGCTCCGCCGGAGAGGACCTAGAGGTTCTGGTGTCATGTCAAGTGGACGCTGCTCCACGCCGGGTTCCTGCTTGAGACAGGATCCCTTTGACGGCTCTAGTTTCTGCGGCTTGATGTCTGCATCCAGCAGCCTCGAATGGAGATGGACTGAAGGTAAAGGGGCAGCTGAGGCAGGAGAGCGGGAGTGGTGGGGTGGGACAACTTCTGTGTTTGACGCTGTGGGTGCTGGGATGTGATAAGGGGGGAAAGGTGAGCCGAATGGAGCGGTGATGGATTGGTACGGGTAACCTGGAGGGAGATCTGCCATAACAGAGTAAAAATAGAAAAGTTAGAATCACAATTTAGCTGCAGCTGGTGCTTAATGTTCAGTTTCTCCATGCTCACCTGAGTAGATGCCTTGAAAAGTTGCAGAGGCTGGCTTCTGTCCCACTCTCTGCTCCCTCCGTCCCACCTCCCCCTCCTCTGCAGCCTCCTGTTTAGGCCGCCGTGGCGAGGACGGGGGTGGAGAGGCTGAGCAAGGCGAGGGCGGGTGAGGCAGGGGCGTCGGTGGGTGGGACAACACTCTCTGCCCGCCATCCTCTGACTTGAGGGTGGTCACCGGTGACGGGAGTGGAGGCAGCGGGGTGAGGGAGGAGGTAGACGGGGTCGGTGAGCGAGAGGGAGGGGGAGGTTTGCGAGGATGCAGGATGGGTGAAGGAGACGGGGAGGATATCGAGGAGGGGCGAGGTTTGGGGTCGGCATTCCGCTTGTCTGCTTTCTCTTCTATCTCCGGCCTGTGCTCGCTGGCCTTTAAGCGCTCCTGTAACACAGCAGAGGAGGCGGCTTCGTACTCACTCAACACTCAGAACTGTGTCTTGTTATTCATACTACAACATAAAGTCCACTTACGACTAGCTGTGCGTTCCTCTGCAGCTCCAGGACCTGCGCTGTGTGCTGCTGGATCATGAGGAGCTCCTGTTGTCGGAGCATCTGCTGCTGGGAGAGGAGTTGGAGCTGGGCTGCATGCTGCAGCGAGCTGCCTGTACCGTAAACTCCGGACCACACCGGGCCTCCACGCTCTAGTACATCACCTCCTGCAGAGCAACAAAGGAGAACATGAAGACTGTAAACTTGAAAACTGGAGGCTGTTTGTGCAGCATTCTTACCAAAGTTAAAAGGAAGGAGCGCATGTTTGACAGAATTGTTACTGCTTCAATTTTTTAGAAATGAAGCGCTGCTCTAATGTGACGCCTCAAATTAGTTTGTTTACGTTAAGAGGAAGTGTGTATCACTCTCCTCCTGTTTATGCTGTAAAGCAGCAGATACCAAAAACTTCTGGCACAGTCCACAATAACATACGGAGGCTGTCGATGATCTTGGATTTGGACTTGTTTGTTTGTAGTAATTACTAATACTAACATCTGTTTCAAACATGATTGTTCATTTTTGCTTAAATACATCAAATTGTAAATTTTAAACCAACATCACACGCTCATATTTATATATATACATACAGAGAAAAGGTGGCTTTCATACCGTAGTGTGGCAGGTGTTCAGTGGGGATGACTATGAGCTGTCCAGACTGTGGGTCCCTGGCAAACTGGTATGGAGGGGGTATGGAGCCTGGGAGGGAAGGTGGGTAGCCTGGAGGGAGGGACTGGTGGAGCGAGGAAGGACCCAGGCCTGAATGGGCAGACGGTGGGAGAAGAAATGGGAAGAAAAAGTGAGAAAAATGAAACTTACTGCCAAGTTAAAACTAACATTTACTTGGCCTCGTTCGTCACCCGGCAGTTAGAATGATGTTAAAGATAAAATGGAGCAGAATTTAGCCGCTTTTTAGAACATTTTGTTGTTTTGCCCTCGGTGTCTAGACAGAGCCGTTCCCTCAGGAGGCTCTGTGTAAACATGCATGATTTCATAATTTCAGATGTTGCGTGTAAACTCACAGAAGTATGTGAGTATGTGTGTCTTGATGCGGCTTTTTCTGGACAGCGAGCGCCGGAGGAGGAAGGAATGTCCTGCAAAGATCAGGAATGTCTGTGGAACTTGACCTCCTGGAGGCTGCTGCTGGCCCAACCACTCGGCGGACAGGCTACGCCTCCACCAATCAGAAAAGGCTCCGCGGACGCATGTAGAATTTTTCAAGCACGTCACGTGGGGTTGAACTTATTTAGACTCTTAAGCAGCAGGTTGGATAACTCATGACAGAGAGTAAGATGTAAATGCTCACTGAAAAGGGCAATAGCTGTTGCTCCACGCTGCTGTTCCTCATTTCTTCTCTAGAGTACATTGAATCACTTCTGATATAAGTCGTAAAATTTTGAAGTCACTAAATACATCTTACTTTAGTGGTTTTATAAAAAGTGCCACAAAGAATGTTAAGAATCTGGACATCAAAACATGTGTCCAACGTACTGTATGGTGAGCTGGAGAGCCAGACTGGGGGAGCTCCAGGCCGGGGCATCCAAGGGTGAGAGGTCAGAGTTGAGGGATCTGGAGGCCATCGCCCAGCCCCTCCTGTCACCATAAGGTTCGGGGTCATGAGGCTGGGCGTCATCAAACTGGGCGTGAGGCTGCTAGAGAGCGGGGTGGGGTGCATCTGAGTGAAGTCTGCCAGCTCCTTCGACTCTCTGGAAGAAAACCAGACAGATTTTAAATCATGTTGTTGTCACACTGACTCGTAATCAGGTAAATGGCGTCTCTGTCATTCGTACGTCTCTTCTCACACTATGTAACTTTGTGCTCCAGGTACGATCGCCCACGAGAAGTACGTAACGCTTTACGGCACTAAGTCACACACCACCAACTATTTCACTGATTCTGGTGAAACTGGATCATATTTTATGGAGGAAATGTTTTCTGGTTTTCCCTCTGATGTCCTCTGGCTGCTCCGTCTCAACTCTCTGTGATTTACAGAGTTTCCTGATGGACAGTGAAGTAAACTGCTGCCAACTCAGTTTGTTAGCCAGACTGTGAGCGCAGAGCACTGGGGGAGTGTTAGTGTTTGTACCACAGGAGTTTTGGACTACAGAGAAGAGGAGTGGTGTCGTGCCAGAACAGGAGCTCAGCAAGCAAGCAAAGTAAACAGGCTCAGCAGCACTCAGAAGTGAAAAGACTGAAGAGGACTTTGACGGAGGAGGCTGGCTATTTTTTCATCATAAGTAATATATTCATAGTACACGTGTACAGCTGTCCATATTTACCACAGGGATTACACTCTGAAACTGGGGGCACTAAATCACAAAAATACAAATTTCTAAGAGTTGTTTTAATATTAAGTCAATATTTGTCATCACAGTTGATCTCTAACTCATTCAAGTTTGGGTTAGTCTGGATAAACTGGCTTTCTTCCTTTACCTGAGCACTTTCTCCTGCTCGCGCTCCAGTCGTCCGGCGAGAAGTCGGTCATCGTGGTGACGAGAACGCTCCTCCCCTCGCTCCTCATCTAGGTTCAAACACACAAAGGGAAACAGATTAGATAAAGATGTTCAGTAGCTGCATTGTGGAGGCTCTAAAACTCGCATAATATACAGTAAGAAGATCCAGCAATACTGGAAAGATATGTGGCGAGAAGAGGGTGACAGCAGAGGAGAGAAGGTGACACTGGGTATATAATGGTGACACGACACGGCCTGTCAAAACGAGAAGGAGAAGCTAAAAATATAATGTTGAGCCAGAGCCTGAACACGCACACACACACACACACACACAGAGTACAAACACACCAATGGAGTGACAGCTCTCACACTGAGTGTCAGCTCTTATCAGTTATTAGTCTGGTGCCTCAGGAGACGTGTGAACATACCACTACTGCCTTACCACACACACACACTCACACAGAGCCTTAAAGCTATCCTGCTTACTATGGAAGGCCGACGGCAAAAGACAGAGATGGAGAGAAGAAAAAAAGAAGAAGAAAAAAAGGGCAGCGCTCAACCGAGCAATCCAGAATAAACATGAGGATCTCCTCCTCCTTCTCCTTAACCCTCTTCCATCCCTTTCTCGCTGACTGAAGGTCCCCCGAGCAGCAGGAAGGTTTTTAAACAAGTGTGCTGAACCCTTCAGTTCTGCTCTAAAAAAGTGGGAGCCTGTAAACGGACAAGAGACTTTAACAAACCCTGACATGCTCCGCAGGAAAGGTTTCAAGACTGTTACCAAGGTTACAGGGAGCCTGTCCCACATGCTATCCTCTCTGCATCAGAAAGCCAGCGATTAGCGCTGCGCGCAGACCTCCCCGATCCTCCCGCCATCTCACACTTTACTTCCCGACATACCTCTTCTCTGTTCCCGTCTATCAACCTATCGATCCATCTCTTATCGTTAGCCTAGCCTTCTTCATCGCCTTCCTGCTTTCATCCATCCATTCATTCATCTATTTATGTTTCTGTGTAAATCCCCTGCTGTTTATTTAGAGCTCTACTTAGCGTGAGTGACCAATCACTCTGCCCCCCAACATGCAAACACACAAACGTCAACAGAACTTTACACACAATCCCTCGCACCACTCTCAAGACTTGATTTGTGTCCGATGGTTTGAGGGTGAGAGAGACGGCAGTGGTTGAGTGACAGAGCTCTCTCTCGGTTAATCAGTGACGTAAAGGTGGAATGGGCTTTGGTTGTTGTGGAGAATATCTTTACCCATTATTGATGCCGGCGCTCCCTCACTCTCATTCACTGCTTATCACTCAACCACTGCTGTCTTTCCCTCTCAAACCATTGGACACAAACCAAATTGAACTTCTCCATGTCGTTGTTTTGCAGCGTAAATTGGAATCAGATGCAGAAGCTGGGTATATAAAATAAACAGAAACACAACAGGTAGAGTGTCAGAGTTCATTTCAGAGACATTTCAGGCTGACTGTGGAGGAGTCTGACCGGTCTGAGCATCTGACATCGGGCTGCTTTTTTCCAAAACTCTGTTGCAGGTTTCTAATTTTTGGGGAAAATCCAAAACACACTACCACCACTCAAATGAATGAAAAACCTGCATTTCTTTACTTCCTGACAAACCTCTTCTCGTGTTTCAAACTATCAATCCATCTCCTATCATTAGCCTACCCTCCTCCTCCTCTTCCTTCCATCCATTTGTGTTTTCTGTGTAAATCCTCTGCTGTTTATTTAGAGCTCTACTCTGCTCAAGCACGGCGATGAATAAACGCCCCCTGAACACGTGCACATACACGCAAACACACAAACATCAACAGTATTTTTTACACACAATCCCTCACATGCACAGTCCGTCACTCTCAGGACTGATCCATTGCTTAGCAACGCACCCATGGCTCTTATTGTAATTCAAGGCTTGTTTGTAGCTTTTAGCTGCACTCTGTAATGACATGTTTAATGCAGAGAGGGGTGGAGGTGGAGGCGGTGATGAAGAAAAGAGTGGAGAAAGGAGCAAGGGGGCCTGAGGTGGGACAGGGAGGGAGCGCTGCTACAAAAGAGAGGCTTCTCAAGAGAGGAAGGAAAAGGGTGGAGAGGGAGAAAGGCATTCAGTGAAATGAAAAGAGCAAGAGAGGGAACTGTGGGAGGACAGCGAGAGAAACTAAAACAAGCAGAAAGAGATGGAGAGCTGAATGACCTTGACGTACAAGAATAGAGCGCTGTATGGCGAGAATTGCTATGCAGCCAACACACTCGCCAAAAAAAAAAAAAAAAAAAAAAAAGGGTCTTTCAACAAAATACAGCCCATGACATAATTAGTCATTTGAGAGAGAATGAAGAAGGGGGGGGGGTTGTTTTTACTATTCCAATCACGTTACATGCATGAACACCTCAAAGTCAAATGGGGCTGAGGAAACATGACTTTGATCCAAAAGAAAATGAATCCTCCATTATTCATGGGAACCGAAATGAGGAATCATTTGCTCTCGGTTCATTTAACTAAGGGGATCTACGTTCCCCGCAGTGTGATTCGGAGAGAAGCCACAAGCTTCGCGAGAAAGAGAGAGAGAGTTGAAAGCAAATGTGCCAGAAAATACATTAGAAAAATGTTTCCGATAAATGAAGTGCACTTCATTTAACTTGCCAGAAACTATAAAATCTAAAAAAAAAAAAAAAATTGGACTGTGATTGAGTGAACGTCACCACCGAGAGACTTTTTGGCAAGTGCTTCAAGATCTACATCCACCAAAAACAACTCGCGTTTCATTCGTTTCATTCAGAAAGTAAGAAAATTAGATTTAGCAGAATGAAATAAGCGATGATGAAGCATTAGAATGATCGATTAGCAGATCAGTCTGTCGTTACATAGTAAAGGGTAGATTCAAACAGAAACGCAGGACTTTTCATTCATTTCAGTTTGGGTGGTATGTTTTGGCTGCAGTGATGCGACAGAAGTTGAGCCGGTTCCAACTTTTATTAAAAAAAAAAAAAAAAACGCAGCCTGATGTGACGCTGTGGCAGCCAATCAGACGATTAGACTGGTCAGGCTGAAATGTCTCCAAAACAGACTACCCCCACTCAAATGTCTGAATGTACCCTTACTCGTACATAGACAATGCAGTTACCTTTGATCACTGTTTGCAGCAGGGTTCTCTGGGAGTCTGAAGGTCCACTGGTTTGTTTACTGCTGCTCCCGCTGTCTCTCTGTCGAGCCACAGCTACAGCAATGCCAACTGGAGGATGCCGCACCTCCCCTTCGCCTTCCCGGCCAAATGAGCGGGCGCTGTCCGGCCGCTCCTGCTCCCTCTTCAGCTGTGGTGGTACCCTCAACGCCCCCGATCCCACGGATACCCTTTCCCTGTCTCGCTCCCTCTCTCTTTCCCGCTCTCTCTCCTTTTCCCTCTCTCTTTCTCTTTCGCGTTCTCTCTCTTTTTCCCGCTCCCGCTCTCTTTCAGCTTCCGTCACGATGCTACCCAGACCACCAAAGGGGCCTCGGCCATCAACAGCTAGCCTGGATGACCCGGAACCCTCTGCGGCAAAGTTCCCACTGTATTTAATCAGACTCTGCATGGCTGAAACCTCTGTGGGATCCGACCCCGCTCCCCCGCCTCGCTCTCCACCACCACTAACGGACCCTCCTGCCAACGACGCCCCGGGTCTATAGAGCGCAGATGGGTCCAGGTAGCGTCTTTGACTCCCCTCCTCACCTGCATGCCCATGTCCGTGTGGGGAGGGGTGTGTTTGGGGTGAATGGTGGTTGTTGCTGGGCCGGTGGGTCGTGTGAGGCGAATGGGATATTTGTGTGTGTGTCTGCTGGCTGTGGGGGGAGGAGAGTGTGTGTCCGTGTTGGGCCGCCAGGGCAGCCATGTGATTCGTGGCATAGTTAGCTAATGGGCTGATGGTATTCCACTTAGGCTCCGCCCCTGCCCGCTCTATGCCCAATCGGAGCGAGTGCTTAGGGATGTCCCTGGTTTCCGGGCTGAACCTTGATTGACTGGAGGAGTACGACGGTTCCTGTCCTCGTTTACCAATGGAGCCATTGGAACAAATGACAGAACCTTCCTCTCTTTGATTGCCTGAATCGCTGGACTGGGAGAGTCGAGGATGCTCCATCAAGCTCCTCTCAGGAAACCTGTAGCTCTCCCTCTCCCTGTTTCTGTCGCGCTCTCGTTCTCGGTCTCTGTCGCGCTCTCGTTCTCGGTCGCGTTCCCTTTCTCTGTCTCTGTGTTTGTCACCGTGTTTGTCGCGGGCCTGCGAGGCGATCTGGATGGGCCCGGCCCGCTCGTCGTAAACCTCCACAGAAGGCACATATGTCGGCGCGCTGACTCGCTGCTCTCTGATAGGCTCTCTAGACGTGGAGGAGGAAGGGTGGGGCGGGCCAGCACCGACGGCGGGCTGAAGCGGAGGAGGATGGGCGTAGGAGATGTGGAGGGCCGCTGCCGCCACAGAGTCACTCCTCCTTTGTCTGTCTGAGTGTGAGTTTGAGTTATTTGCGTTAGAGTTATGGGTGTGGTGGGGTCGAGACTCTTCATCCCGACCCCCTCTGTCTGTTTCTGGTCCATGAAACCTCCCCGCACCTCCACCTGAAGGGAAGGAGGGCCGAGGAGGCGACGGTCTGGATCTGGGTTCTGCTGTGGAGGGTTGGGAGTGCGACTTCTGCTGCTGCTGGTGGTGGTGATGGTGGTGATGGTGAGGATGAAAGGACCAAATATCTCTCTCCGTGTCCCGGTCTCTTTCTTTCTCCCGGTCGCTGCTCCTCGCCCGGCGGTCCTCCTCGCTCCTTCCGTCCTGCGTCAGGTCAACCACGCTGTGTGGCCTCTGCTCGTCTCTCGAACGCTCTCGCTCTCTTTCCCTCTCTCTGTCCCTCTCCCCCCGGTAATGCCGATCCCTGCCCCCGTCCCGGGACGTTCTCTGCGGGGGTGTGGAGCTGGACGGCGTGTTTGCGGGTGCAGACGGAGGGTGGAGGGGCAACTGGCTCAAGGAGGCTGGCAGGTAAAAGCCCTCTAAAAGACACAAAACAAAGATGGTGAGAGGTGAGCATGATAAATATTTAAATGTTGACTTGCCAAGAAAATATAACACTTGCATCATGGTACTGCAAACCCACAGTAGACCTGCAGAGGTACGATACAGTATGCTAAAATTGGTCTTCCAGTCCAAAACATATCACAAGTCTTCCCACTAACTTCCAACTCCTGCCTCACAGCATGGCAGCGAATATCTACGCTATATTCAGCCACTTATCTCTGTGAACGTTGGCGGTGACAGCGACTGACCTTTATGCGAGTCGTAGAGAGGGTGCTGCGAAAGCGAGGGAGGATCCAGGTGCCCCAGGGACAGGTAGGGGCTGGAGTAGAGGCTGCTCGGCAGAGGAGGGTAGCCTGAAGACACACACGCACACACAAAACATGTCACACACAAAAATATAATACAAGAACGTTTTCTGCAGCTCAGTCATGACGATATCAGAACTTTATTTGGAGCTAATGAAGAACCCTGGTTGTTGCCTTTTCAGGAAAACCGGCAACTTCTTTAAAAATGTGAGAATTTGCTGGGGGTTTTTATTGTGTATATTTGATATATCATTTTTAGACAGTGTAAGCTTGAGAGAGACTAGAAAGCATACTCGCCGATACTCTGCTTGGGCTGAGTGCTTGTCACAGCGACATTGTTGTGATCCTTTGAGATCCATTTATAAATGATAGATACGAGATTAAACTGGTAAATCAATGATGAAGGTACTCTTTCATTACATCCGTCTGAAGTTAATGAGTAACTTTGACGGGACTATAAACAGTGGATGAGGTTGGATTGCATACAGTTGCATCATGTTGAGAAGCCGATACATCAAACCAAAAACTATGTAAACCTGGGTTACAAAGTGGTAAATAAAACTCCCTTCATGAAGGTTCTGTGCATTATTTTAATATAAGAACAATGTTAGACTGACAGTTCCTGACATATCACTCTTAGTACTCAGGGCTGCAACTGAAGATCAATAAATCTACTGACTATTAACTCAATTAACTGATTAATTGTTTGGTCTGTAGAATGACATCTTCAATTTGTTTTATCCGACCAGCAAAACCCAAAGATATTGAGTTTACTATCACAGAAGGCTGAAGATCAGATGCCACTTTTGGTTTAAAAATGATTGTAATAACTACAAAGACACACAAACTGACCACAAAGAGACTCTAGTCTTTTAAGCTTGTGTGAACCAGACTGGACCACTCCAGTCGACATCGGCATCACCTGCCAACGTTTGGTTTTGTTCACGAGGTCAGTTTGAGGTTGATGTTGATGTTGGGGCGAGAGTCTGCCCGACAGCCAGCTGCTGCTGTCGGAGACTGGATCTTAATATAGACAAAGCTTTTGCGTCTGGTGTAATGCTCTGGATTTCTGTGTTAGGGCTGAGCTGGCTGCAACCGTGGCGCTGGCATCGCCGGCTGGTGTCAGTGCGTTAGGCCACATGTAATAAAAAGAGTCTGCCACCCAGAGAGGGTGAGACATTCCCTGTTCCCACACTCTGGCCATTCCAAGAAATATCAAAAGACGCCGCTGCCATTCCAGCGTGAAGCGCCGGGGAGAAGTGCCCAAGCATAAATCTGTCTCCTCGCTCCGTTTTTTGAGGTGGCATAAATGCCAGAAGAGGCGGGTGGAGGGGGTTGTCAGCGGTTACAGGAAGGCACAAGAAGACAGAAATATAAGAGGAACAATGTGACGAGAGTGAAGGCATGCAGGATGGGTTTCTTGCAAAGCTTCCTTTAACCACAGCTAACTGTTAACCTTGATCTCTGCTAGCTTTGATACAGCAGCTACGTTGCATCCTGAGCAAATCCACAGTCTGCCTCTTTAGCTGCCAGCCAAAAAATGTGTCCACCTTTCAGCAACTTTAGCTGCTGCTGAAGCCAGCCACCAGGTTTTAAGAATCTCTCCTAGGCCGAAGAAGATTTCTATTCATATGAGAGCGAGTGGAGTCTTTAGCCTGGTGGGCGGTTAGTAACCATAGGTTACCATACATCATAGGTGCAATCATGTGCAGGTTTCGCCCCCCTTGAACGTCCCTGAAGAGACCGAAAAACCGAGACAAAATCTTAAAAACTAAATCACACACAATCTGATTTGCCATGTTTGGAAAAACACTGAACAAGATCTGTGTTGCACGGGCGATGCAATCAGTTTTTAAATGAATCCTAAATAGAATCCATTCGCCCTTCTCGCTTTACCTTGCCAAAATGCACCGTGGGATACGTTTCCTCCTATCTGACCTTGCACTCCAGTGAGATTTGATAAGGAGACACAAAAGGACGGAAGGGAATGAGGGCGGTGGAAGCAGAGATTCAATCACTTACTGAACAGGCTTTAAGAAGAGACGCAAAGGACGGGGGGGTCCAAGGAGAGGACGAAAACGCACACACATATATATATAAAGATATATATACACACACACACACACCTGTGTGTCTAAAACTGTGTTCATAAGCTAGGTCAGATTCTGGGAAAGTAGGGCAGGAGAGCTAGAGAGACAGACAGAGACAAAGTGCACATTGGACAGGAAGCTCAAAAAAAGAACAAGAGAGAGGAAGATAGATTACAGTACTGCCTGACAGGCGAAAGTAAGAGACAGGTGGAGGACACAGAAAACGAGAGGCATATAGGACAGAGCCATGAGCACAGCTACCAGCAGAGAGACAGAAATGGAACAGGATCCCACCGGTGTAAGCAATGAGAAACAAGAGGAACGAGCCTCCTGGGCTTTGGACAGGAGGCTCGCTGTGACAAATGTCATAAAAATACGACGTCGCCTGTGTCTTCAAGCATCTGAATTATGCACCCAGACACAGAAGGGTGGTGATAGGCCGAAAAAAGAAAAAGAAAGAGAGAGAGAGATGCTTGGTGTTTGCTGAGGTGATTTACCTTCATGAGCGTGTGATGCCCAGAGCTGAGCCATCTGCAGACCGCTGGGATTGGCTGATCTGTACGCAGGGTCAGAGGTCAAGGGGGAGGGGCCTGGATAACCTGACAGGAAGGGACTGGAGCCTGCTGGGTAGGCATCGCCTGGAGAGAAGAGGAAAAAGGAGTCGGTCACCCTCATAAAAAAACCACAGAACCAAACTAATAAACAACAGAGATTTATACTGTACATTTGGTGGGTGTGTGTGTGTGTGTGTGTGCGCGCGGTGCACAATCGATACACGCTGGAGCAGCCTGTTGTAATCACATTATGGACTGAGCCACCGTGCACTCTGTTTCCACAAGACAAACCACAGACAGACTGCACAAAGAAGAAAAGGACAGTTAATGTAACCGCCGACTGAAGGAACCACAATAGTCACAGCAGGAGTGAACCATTTGGGGGCGGTCACGAGGATACGCCCCCTTTCAGGGGGAAGCCGTGATTGGACGAGGCATTGTGGGAGTTGTGTACAGCTGGATCACATCGACATGTTCATTCTCTTGACGGATACATATCGTCAAATCTGTCGCGGAGGGATTAGATTTAAAATGTTCACATTTCATACCAGGTATCAGATTACATTAATGATTGGATAAATATCTCCCTCAGCTGATTTCAAGAGTTTGGAATATACTACATGAGAAACATGATGCAGAGGGCACGGCAATGCTGTCAGATGATGCGTGTCAAAAAGGAAACAGGATAAAAGGAAGTTATCTTTTTTAAGTACTTCCAAGACGAAACTACAAGAACTATTGTTCACAGGAGCAATTGAACCTCTAGCCATGGCTGTTACAAGCTTATCAAGCATAATAATTGGCAGAATAGATCATTGCATTTCCTTATATGCAGATGATATCTGTACTGTGTCACCGTCACCTGGCGGTCGTGTTTTATGTTTTGTAAAAAGCTGTCATGGGTGTAATAAAATCCTGTGCCAACACTTAGGATTGGATTTAACTCCTGATCCAGAGCCAGGGTGAGTACAGTCCCATCTCTGCCTATTATTTTCTTCATTAATCCTACGGTCCATAAAATGTCAAAACACAATCAAAGAATGGCAAAACTGCTCAGAGCCAAAGGTCTGAAAGTCAAACATATAAAATCCAAAAGATATTTTCAGTTTTACAAAGAAGCAGAAATCTACATATTTACAGGTTACATGTTGTTTGAGCCACACAAGGATTAAACATTTACCGCTGTTACGAGCTGAAATGATCAGCTGATAATAAACCTCAGCCACCGTCAGCAATCGATACGCAACCAGTAATCAAACTATTGACTGTGCTTCTGTATAATCTTCACATTTTGGATTTTGCCTCAACAACTCAAGAAATCACTACCAACATTATTTAAGAGGGAGACGACCTTATGAAGGGGAACCGTTTTAAAAATTATGATTTCTCACTAAAATAAGATCAGATACACACTGAACTGAAAACTCTGTTAATTCACCATCTGTAGTGTGTTTGACGGGAGTTTTCAGTGGTTACCAACATCGTTTGCTGCTGAAGAGATCGCACTGATACTTTTAAACAGGTTTGATTTTATCGTGATGACGAGACACGAAAAATATTTCCAAAGCGACTGTGGCTACTCTGCATTGACGTCGCACGCTTCCACTGAAACCAGCTCAACAGAGTAAATCATCATAAAAACATTTCATATCTCAGCGTGATGCCGTTATCGATTGTTTTTATTAGACTTGTTTTTATTAGACTCCGCTCCGAGCGTATGTGCAGTCTAACCATTAGTAAACTTTGAACCTTTGAACCATTACTGCCTCTTCCAATCACGGCCTCCTAAGAGCCGTGAGAGGTTTCATGTCTTAGCTGAGGTTTGCCCCCACCCAGCCCATTACTGAACGCACTGCACACAGCCATTACTCTGATAAAACTAACCATGTGTGTAGGGGAAAGGGTGCCGTCTGTATATATATGGGCGAGTGGGGTTTGAGTGTGTGTTTCTGTATTAGTCCTGTGGGAATCTGAGAGACATGCTGTGCTCGCTGAGTTTCCTCTGCATCTAAATCAGTACATTAAAACCGCAGTCCGTCAGCGCCTACACACACACACACAGCATTTTAAATCAATAGCAAATGCAGCTTTCCAATTAATCAAAAACAGAGAGACACACACACACACACACACATACATACACATACATACACACACACACACACACACACACACAATACTGTGTAGGTGGATGCTTCCACACCCAACCTCGTCACACAGATTTTTTCAAGGCTCTCCATGTGTGCACGCACTCAGGGGGTCTAAATAGCCGTACTACCACAGACCGTATTAAGAAAGGTCCAGTGTGTAAGATTCAGGGTGCTGTGGAAGTGGAATATATTAGTGTACCTTTTATATCTACAGACGTCGCAGGTCGTCTTTCACAGTGTGCCATGTTCACCATGTTTCTACAGTAAAGCAGAACAGACAAACTGAACTGGCTCCGGATTCAGTGTTTCACTTTTACAGTTTGTTTTTGCGTGTGTGCCGTAGTCACTGTAGTTTTTCCTTTATGCCAGGAAGGACAGGGTGAGATGTCGGGTTTGCAACACTGCTAGATGCCCGTAGCTGCTGGTTGGTAGTCCTGCCTCTTACACGTCACGGCTAATCTAAGACGTGGATCATCGGCAGACAGAGAGACCAAAGCTGTTTTTTGTACCAGGCTGAAAACATGTTTAATTCTGCTGTGAAGTTGGACATTTGAACATGGGAACTTATGGAGACTGACTCACTTCTGGAGCCAGCCTCAAGTGGACGTTTAAGGGAACTGCAGTTTTTGGACACTTCACAGCGTTGGAGGTTGCTGCTCGTCACTGACGTGCAAACAGCTCTGTGTGGGTTTGCAGTCAATGCCCTTTGAGTCAGAGACGCAGCAGGAGCTTGAAACACGCACACGTGTGAGCAAATACACATGTGCAAAAACATGCCAGATCCTGTGAATACACACTCAGACGTGCAACAACCAACCGCACACTCATACTTACACACAGTCTGTGATTAACCTTCAGTTAGTCTCAGTACATTAACTCTGCTGGAACACACACACCCCCCTGTCCTGTGTGAAGCACTGAAGAGCGGCACAGCGATGAGGTTTTACCTCCACAAGAGACAACTTATAGTCCCCATCTATTATACATTATAGCAGACACACACACATGTGATTATTAGCCACCTGCCTCACTGCTATGTCCTGCCTTTATGCGCTGGGAATATGATTTCAGTGCTGCCTGGTTTGTTGTCGCTCGTGATTACTGATGATAAAAGCCAGCATGGTTTAACACTGCAGCGAAAACACAACAGAAGAGCAACTGGTGGATGTGTTTACAGTGCAGCCAAACAAACTCATGCTGTTTGCATAAAGAAATCAGTGAATTCTCCGTCGAGTCACGAGCAAACTGCAGAATGTACAACTCATCCACTGACGAGCTTATGGACTCGGGTTCTGTAGCCAGCCTCAAGTGGACGTGTGAGGAACTGAAATTTTTTCCACTGGCTTTTTTTTTTTCCACAGCCAGACGACAAATCATCATAATGGGTAAAACATTGAGCGTTCCTCCCTCATAGTGGATTCTTGGCCTCTGAATATATTTCTACTACCCAGTAAAACTTCTTAAAAATCTGTTTTTCTGTGCTAGAATATGTATTTTATTAATACGAATGTCCTCTAGCATTGTACTGAAGGACTGAAGCTTTTATTTGTGGTTAGAAACTTTCAGTTTCACAAAGCCTGGGGTCCATTTACAGCCTCTTTAGGATCCGTTAGTCTGCAGACAATAATAGCGGGGCTTAGTGGTTTGGCATGGGGAGAGTAGATGCTTTACTGCCTGTAGATTGCGTCTGATTTGTATTGTATGTTACTGCACAGTGTTTTCATGTCATAACCTGTAAAGCTGTCAAAAAAAACAAACGTGTTGAATATATACCCTTTTACGAACGTCAAAAGAGAAAGTCAAACGTCTCGTGACATTTACTGACTATTAAGCTGTGAGTTATGTTCCCCGTCATATTTTTTGTTCTCTTTCCAGGGTGACAATAAAAGCTGATTTGCTATTTGTTGCTTGTGTAACACGAGATAAAGCCTGTTTAGACGTCTCTATGTAATCTGATCGTGTGAGCTACAATAGAAACAGACGGTAAAAATGCTATTTCCACAGCCACCTTTCCGTCAGTCACTCGGGATACGTGCCAACATTGTTATTCTAACAAATTATCCTCACCTTACAATCCAGTTTCTAATTGTTACCTGGTGTGTGTGAGGAACAAAACATAGTCAGACCCCCCTGACGAAAACACACAAAGAATAGATTCACCACCACCACCACCTGTGAAGGTCCTGGTAGGATCTCCGCAGTTTCCATTCCTTCAGGCCAAACACCAGGGTCTCTCTCCAACACACACTACCATCAAGAGGCACAGACGTCCCCACCAGAGCACGGATCAATCTCAGCATCACAACCGCCGCCTACAGGCCCTTTATCCATGTGTGCACAGTCCACACAGTTACGCTTCGTGCCAGCGATCAGGGGGGGAAAAAACTACAAATTCCCTTTTCCCCTTCCCTGAACAGTGTGAGCAGAGGAAGACGGAGGAGGGGCAGAACGAGGGAAAACATTTGTGCTCCTTGTTCCAGAAACAACATCCAAATGGTAGCTGAGAGGGAAATGTTTCTTCAAATGTTTTGGAATTACTCTTTCATTACCTCTCTCTCTCTTGTCTCTCTCTTAGCCCTTTCCTTCCTTCCGCTCTCTCCATCTCGCTTTCCCACCCCAAACACATAAACACTTTGGCTCCCAC
This sequence comes from Collichthys lucidus, assembly GCA_004119915.2. Taxonomy (NCBI): domain Eukaryota; kingdom Metazoa; phylum Chordata; class Actinopteri; family Sciaenidae; genus Collichthys; species Collichthys lucidus. Next base: position 7,866,957 of record CM014100.1, read on the forward strand.
TTCACAAGACTGTTAGTTTGCCATATTGGGATAAGCGAGTTGCCAAGAAACATGCTCCCTGACTCCCTCAACGCGTTCTGAGCCTCCATTTTCAGATCCTCATAGAAGCGTATCTTCATATCAGAAGGGAGGAGGCCGGCTGGAGATCAATTTTGATAGAGGCGCCGCTGCAAATCTGACACACACACACACACACACACACACACACACACACACACACACACACACACATATACGCCCACATGGTGAAAAAAAAATCATTGAAATCAAACTCGAGGGGTCTTGATATCGCAAATCGATCCAAGATGGACCAAAAACAATGATAGTGGAACATGTACAAAAGCACAGAAATACAACGACAAAAAAATCTCCTTCACTTTATGAACCCATCTGTTATCCATCAGTGTTACTCAGAGCAGGGTTAGCTGAAGAAGGGGGGAGGCAGGGGTTCTCTATTGATCTCTGGTTTTTATTCTCTGCAAGAAAAACAAAAAACTGCAGCGCTGTCCGTCTCTGCCACAGCTAACTGGCGCGCTGACACTGGTAACCATTAATCCTGACTGGAAAGCAAGCGATGGGATGAGCGAGGATTTGCATACGTGTCTGGCAACACGCATCTCTTTTCTTGTGCGGGTGTTTGTGCAGAGTGCGAGCATGTGGTTTTAAAGTGTGTGCTGGGTAATTATTTCAACATGTATGTGTCTGGTTTTCCTGTTGTTAGTGTGTTTAGAGGAAACTGTTTTGTTTGTGTGTTTCAAAGCCGAACACAAACACAGTTTCTCAACTTCACTTAAAAATGTCGGCGGCGAGTTACGACACGTCGAAACTGTGATGCAATGTGTTAATATCTGATGTGTGTCAGCTGTTATGGAAGTTGTTGACTTGTTAAGGCGTACTCCTGATCCATACTTCTCTTCCAAAAATATGCATTTCATTTTAGCTTGTAACTAATCATGGATGAATGTGCACTGCCTTCATGAATGTGACTACATATGAGGCTCACATTTATACAATATCTTACTTATAAATAAATGATAAAAATGGCTTCAGAAAAAGTGTTTTTTTGTTTGAACCAGTCATAGCAAGAGGCTACTTTTTTAGAATGGATAGTGGCTCCTGCACCTTGTAATTAATAAAGGGGAAAAAATGTGGTAATCTATTGGTGTCACTGCAAAGTTCATCAAACAGGGTCAAGAAATATACTGTGGCATGCAGCACAGAGTGAGAAAGAAGACGCAGCTGTGTCAACTAGAATTGATCTACAATGTAGGTGTAAAATTATTTAACAATGTTAAAGAATATTCACATTAAATATGCTTTTATTTCTTTGAGAAAGCAGCCTCATATCAACATCAGTCCACAATTTTTTTCCGGTCTTGGTATTAAAAATCTACTCTGTACAGAGACAGAATAAAAAATTAGAGGGTTTGGAAAAAACTGTAGTACCACATGGTACGTTTTGAAAAAATGTTACTGTTACTTGATTTCAGCTAACTTGGTTCGTAGTACTCCTATTGGCTGCTAAGGGCGAAAAATTGCGGATGTCAAAATACTCTCCAGTGGCCGTATTCATGCGAGTAACCCGAGGCGATAATTTACTGCTCGTTTTGTCTGAACACACCTTTCTCTCTGCATTTCTGTGTTTGTGTGAAAATTAAACGCCTCCCTCTGTGTCTGTGTGAAGGTATCCAGTTTGTATATCAACTGCATGACAACTGTTGCCAGGTAAGGACTGCGAGCATGTAAAGGCGGGAGAGAGGAGAGAGGAGAGGCGGAGAAGTTAAGCACAGAGAGCGTTATGAAAAACGGCACCCTGGAGAGACTCTGGTACCCGGTTGTGCTGTAACGAATCATGTGTCCTGACCTTGTGGATAAACATGCACCTATGTGTGACAAAGAGTGATTCAAGCAGACGCTGCAAAGTTACTGACAAACAACCGTGGAGGCTCTTCCTTGCAACATGAACTGAATAAACCTCTGGAAGACAGATGTTCTTCATCTCAGCCTAACTTGACAGAACAGTTTGCAACAACTTTACATAGTTTGATGATAACGAGACGTGGAGATGAAATCAAATCTGTTAAAAAAAAGTATATTACAAACTGTTTCCTGTGTCGAGCTCCAAAATACTACACATGCGCCATTTTAAACGAGAAAGGAATACCTCAAATCTGTTTTTTATTTGTATTTATTTATTATATTTAAAGAGTTACAAGATGTTATGTTGATGTAAGTCACTCATATTAATTAATTTTATTCTAGTGTTTATAAACGCTCTAAACAAATGTACCATAGTTAGGTAATGATAATATTATAAAAGGATATTAAAAAGCTTTTACAAAGAATTGTGGGAAGGTGTCACCACTAACACGGGACCAATGTGTTGAAGAAATCTTATCAATGCAAAAACTGACGAAGCACAAGAAGAACTGAAGGAACAAAAAAAAGATTATCCTAGACTCAGTACATCAAAGGAAAATTGCAAACATCAACATGATTGCATTGTTGCAATAAAGACTTAAGTGGAGATCAAATATATATTGCCTCCCACAAATGAGCTACACATCAGGGCTGTGATGACGTGCAGAGATCCAGGTTTCTTTATTAGCTTCTTAGAATAAACATAAAATTCAGCCAAAAAAACTAATTATCCAACAACAGCTTAGTTAACATAACTGGACTTTTCTCAGTGTTTGCTACTGAGAACATTTACATATCAGTCTGTCACGTCTGCTCTTTAGTTATTGAAGTGGATGTAATTTTTCCATATAATATTAAAATCTGGACTCAGGCATTTATATTCTTATTATTAATGACAGATGAATTTAATGAACATGGGTAATACTTAATAACAATCTCTTTCTTTTAAGATACAGAGTCAAAACAAGCATGTTTGTGTGTGTGTTATATTTAACAGTAAATGCTGGAAACATTCAGTCAAAACTAAAAAAGCCCACTGCAGAATGTGGCCTCAGAAAGTGTACTGTAGTAAAAAAACAAACAAAAAAAAAAACACACCCACTGCACTGACTCAAAGCTTGAACTGAAACTATAACAGGCCAACAGGAAAAAGCACAAGTGTTACTAATAACATTAACGACGGCTCCGCTGTGTTCAAGACTTACAGAACGTTATGAGAGCGACGCACCGCACCAAGCCAATTTATTCACCTCAATTACACGACAGAAAAACCACGAGATTTGTGTATTTTCCCCCTCGTGCAACACTTGGAAACTTCATGCAAAACAAGGTGGATGGGTGTGTGTGTGTGTGTGTGTGTGTGTGTGTGTGTGTGTGTGTGTGTGTGTGTGTGTGTGTGTGTGTGTGTGTGTGTGTGTGTGTGTGTGTGTGTGTGTGTTTGAGCCTTGCTGTGCCATGCCGGTGCACTCAAATCTCCTGTGAAGATGGCAGGTGTTATTTTGACACACTCCTCCATACCAGCAAATGGAAACACACACTCGCAACAGGCACACACAGACACACACACACAATCATGCAGTGTCACACACAGACCGACTGGCATGCACAGTTGCATGGTAGCACAGATGCAATAAAAACAAGTGACAGCTACATCTACGCCTGCTGCACAGGGCGGGTCGGACTCTTGGTGTAATATTTATTTTAAATTTAAACACAGAAGTGCTGACTGACAGGAAATGATGTGGTCTTTAAAAATAAAACACATGGTGGAAGTTATAAAAGACATTTCTCAGAAACAGATTAAATGAAGACTGTTCCTGATGACGATGAAATATTAGACACTGCTAACGATTTGTTCGTTTGCCTGAGTGCCGGGAAGGCAAATCGAGGAGAAACATTTTCCAAGGTAGCGTTGACCTGAGCGTTTATTATGAATATATAAAATCCAAACACTTTACTATATTAATAATTCACTCGCAATCCTAATCCAACCAGCCAATAACTCCATTAATCTCCAACACTTAGTTCCTGCCTTCCTTATATCCACATTTCCGAGTCACATAATTTATTAGATTATCCCATCGTAGCACAGTTACCTTATATCTCTCTATGAACTGATATGAACAGTAAACTGTCTAATTGAACACTCTTAACAAACATATTGTCATACAGAGGTAAATCAGCACACGTGAAATGGTTAAGAAACAGTTTGTTAATAAGATGATACATTTATTTTTGGTTGTTTGTTAAGATTATACGAGATTGTAAACAGATGTTTATATTTTATTTGGACATTTTTTGTGAATATGTATAGTTTATTATTATTTATGTAAATATCTACAAACACATTAATGATTTAGTGAAATTATCCATGAAACTAAGAAGATTTGTATAAAGGAAATCGTTTTTTGAGTCGACAGCAGCAGTAAGTGTAGCATTTTATACTCAGTTTAATTAGCTTTAACTTTAATTTCAATATTCAGACACATTTGTGTATTTGTGTATGCAAACCAGCCCCTGCTGTGCAACTCCACCCTTGCAATATACACTACGTGAATGATATGCACACAATAAGTCAATAAATGTTTCTTTTACATATCACATGTGCTTGTTTAACCTTAAGTGCAAATATGTTGCGTTTACATTTTAGCTCTGGTGTTACATAACCAAATTTTAGGGTGGTTTCAAAATAAAGCGTCAGGTCAAACAGGTTAAATGTGCAGCGTGTGTAGTTACGAAAGACAAATTTACATAAATAAACATATTTACACACATTTATGAAGGTGTGGCATCCCCGGGGATCTATTTTGGCATGACCCCACGAGAGGACAGAGCGGCCATTAGCGTAACTTTTTGCAACATTTAAATCTCAATCACGTTGTTGTGGCTAACGACGAGACGGAGCAGCCTTCTCCACCCTTGAAGTATACGCACAATATAAATTTCACCTTCACTGTTTTATCATATTAAACCATAAATATGTATCAGGTGAGGGCGACGGAGGCGATATACAATCAAATTTTAGTGTGCTTTTAAAATAAAACGTCGGGTCAAACAGGTTAAATGTGCAGCACGGCGTTAACAAACAGTCACATTTGACTTTTCACATGTCAAACCTGCTCCGCACGTCTCTCTTTCGTGTCACTACACATTTTAAAATTTGAACTAATATGTGCCGGGAGGAATGTTATAAGACCTTATGTAACGCAGGACACGTAGAGACTCGACGTGCAGCCAAACAGACAGACACAACACAGTGTGTGACCTTTTGTGTGCTGTTTGACTTAAAGGGAGCGTTTCTGGCAGAGAGAAGCGACTTAGCTAATGCTTCGGGTATTCCGACATGCCACGGCACGCTCATTTTCTCACACATGCACACACACACTGGCCTATCACTCCCATGTTTGACAGCTGTGTGTGTGTGTGTGTGTTAATGTCGTTTGTCTGCCTCTGACAGGTTTATTGTAGCAGGGCAGCAGTGCCTTGTGCTTTCTCTTAAGAAGCCTGTTTTCTCTCCTGAAGGATTCAATTAATCTGAGAGGGGATGTGTCCGAGTGAGCGTGCACACACACACACACACAGGGGTCTGTGTCTTGAATACATATAAACACACACTCACCACATTAATTTTAACGTAAACAGACACACTAAGAAAGTGGCGTGGAAGACAAATTGGTATCGGCTGAGACGACCCCAGCCTGCCCTGCACGCTGCATGAATTATACTTACAGTGTATGTGTGAGACTGAAAGAGAGAGAACATTTGAAGGGCTACCACATTTATCTAACCGTGTTTGAGTGTGTTGTGGTCTGGATAAATCTCTTCCCTTCTCTCTCTCTCTCTGCAGAGAGAGAGTCCCAGGGGGAAACCCCGGCTGTAACGGCACTAAGCACAATCACATGCTCCCATTCCCATACACGAGACCTCGATCCTCTCATCTACACCGACAAACAAAACAACAACCTCAGCTCTTATCCCTTGAAAACACTAAAGCTTTCCACCTTTAGGGATTGTGCCCATTTAGCTCTCTGTTTCCATTTGTCTTGAGCCGTTTTCATCTCCGTCTATCGACTTCCCTTCTCTGCGCCCGGCTACAACATCTACATTCACCTCTCTGTCTCACTCCTATCTGCTGCTTACTCCCTGGCGAACGCTGAATACAAAAAAAAAAAAAAAAGAAAGACAAGAGCCAGAAGAAGTTGCTAGTTCAGGCGAGGGACACCACCCTGAACGACATAAACATGAATTTGTTCCAAATGACTCCTGTAAGTCATTCCTTACAGTTAAAGCAATCATCTGTAGCAATGGACAATTCATATAAACACAACAAAGATCCAACATACGCCCAGTTTCTTCATGTGTACACTTTCTGCCTCTGGTTCACACGGCTGCAGCAAGAAAAAAACAAAACATGTACTGAACTGTTTGATTTCTGCACAAATGTGCATAATTTTGATTCGGAACTGTGTGCAAACATTTTGCACAACGTTATTTAAGGCTTTCATTACTAATAGCAGGAGCAGACATCACCGTGCTGCTCACTGGGGGAATAACATACTGCAGATGATCTGCTGAGTACAGTTGAGAAATCAAAACCTGTACGTGCTTTAAGTCCGGTCTTTAAACCTGGAGCCATGTTTAAATATATTATATTATGAATCAGCTGTTTAGATAGAAAAATAGAATAAAAGTTACTTTAAGGAGAACAACATCAAACAGTTGCACCTTCACAAGAAGGCAACACTGATTTCATATGTTTTTTTAACATATTACCCAAAATAAACAGTTAGTTCTTGATGCACGGCCTTCAAAATAAAACCATCTGCAGCCATGTCAACCTTTAACAGTAAAGGGTGAGTCTCTGTGTCCAGCATTGTCTCCTCGGTGCAGTCACACTCCAGCAGGTCGTACCTCTGCCTGCCTGCCTGCGAGGAGGGAGGGAAGAGGACAGATGGCTTCAATCTGGTGATGGAGGCTCCGGCAGACCTCCAGTAGACAGAGGACCATTTACAGCCATTTTACATCTATAAACAGCATCTATAAGAACCTTTATCGTGTTTAGACGTGACCTGTGCGAATGAATGGGAACAGGTTTGTAGATGGGAAACAAGCAGCTCCAAAAAAAATAAATAAATCAACAAACTATTCGGAGCTTTACAAATAAAACAAATGTTGAGTTGTGGACATAACTGTGCTCCATTAGGTCAGGTGGAAACCCTTTTAAAGCTGGACTAAATAACAAGGGAAACTCCTGGGAAATAAGGGCGCGTTGGTGGCTATAAACAGTCAACACTGATATCACGAGGTCGGCCAAAAACAACAAAAGAAATTCCATGAAACACGCGGAAACTAAAACAGTGACCTCGGCTCCTCTAATGGCTCCTCCAGCGCCGGATTCACAACGTTTATTGCAATTAAAGTGGATCATCATGAGCGTTCGTAATTACCGGGTAATTATCATGTAACCAGTGTTATTCCAAGCACGGGGCTGAGATGCCGGTCGGGTTAAAAAGGGCGACGTGTTGGGATTTGATAGAGGAGTGCCGTAAAGCTAAAACAACCTGCAGAGCACAGCGGTGTGTCTTTTAAGTGGGTGGAGGCTGAGAGACGAAGAGTCAGCGAGTGAGAGGAGGGTCAGTGTGTGGGCAGAATAAAATGCATCCCGTGTTTAAAAAAAAATGGGAGGGGGGCGTTTAAACTGCCAGTTCAGAAACCCTCCACCCTCCTGGCTACACATCGAGTTGCTCCACCGCAGCAGTTTTCAGCTCGTTTCCGAACCACAGGAGGGGACACCATCCCAACTGAAATACACGAGCGCTGCTGCTGCTACAAAGACACACTTTACACAGAAATTATGATATCTGAGCGGCTTATAGTATCTACACACACGTTTGTTTGTGTGTGTGTGTGTGTGTGTGATCATTTCACCTACAAAAATCAGTTCAACTAGCTGCAATAAACTGCACCCTGGCACATCTCTTCTCCACGATACATCCATCAATCATCCTCACACTCCCCTGCTGCGAGTTGATTTCATCTCTGACAGCTTTTCATGTGCATGGAATGTGTGTGTGTGTGTGTGTGTGTGTGTGTGTGTGTGTGTGTGTGTGTGTGTGTGTGTGTGGGGGGGGGCTCTGCCAGTGTGTCAAATTAACGCTTCATCATCATCATCATCACCACACAGCCCTGCCTCACTAGACCTCCAAAATGACAAGAGCTGCATTGAACACACGCCTGGGCCGATAAACACACGGCTGAACATGAATATTGTCATCATCTCCGGGGTTTACCTCGGGAAAAGAAACCAGAGGAACTGTAATCGTATCTGTGTGTGCAGCTACATGACTTCAGGGGGGATGTAAGTAACTCGATGAGAGGGTTTGTCAGACTTTCCATTTTCCAAAAAAGACACCATCTGTATGCAAACATGTTGCACATTGTTATTTAAAGCCTTTCATTACTAACAGCAGAAGCAGACGTCACTGTGCAGGGAATAACATATACTGCAGATAATCTACGGAGTGGATGATACAGTGCAACACTATGTGATGTAAACAAACACGATAAGGAAGGGGAGGTTTTGCTTTAAAACCCCTTCAAAACCACCCAGCATGCCTCACACTGATTCCCCGGGCAGCAGCGGGGATGTCCAGCAGCATCAGCCAAATGTTTTGGCATCTCTTTAAGGTCAAACATAACCTGCACTGGTGTAATGGTGCACATGCAACCCAAGATCATTACACCCTGACCTGCATACTGCTGCAACAACACTAACCCCTCTCTCTCTATGTGTGTGTGCAAACTGCCAAGTAAATTTCCGCTAACGCGTTGCCCATTGCAAAGGGCTGGGAATCCTTAACACGATCCCATACTTTCATATCTGAAACTTGCCACAGCTTTATAACAGTGAGTCAGCCACTCCTCCTCCTGCTGCTGCTCCTGCTCCTTATGAAATCTACATCTGGGTTCATTTTCACCTCCTCCAAATACAACGCAGCGATCATCCAAAGTGATGCCACAAAACTGTGCGCATTTTTGCGCAGCGTTATATTAAGGTAATATTTGATTTAGCTTCAGGAGGTGGAGGCGCAGTCACACGCAGTGTTTAAACAGTCTAACGTCATGTACTTACTGTGGTGTGGATGTAGGTTAATGGCCGATGGTAAGAATTTCCCGGAGTGGAGAGGCGGCGGATGACTCGCGCCCAAGTGACCGGGCGAGGGAGGGATCCTCCCGGCTGCAGCGGCTGCTCCGAGTCGGTGAGACTCCATTGCGAGCCCCGCCAACAACGGAGGTGGTACGTGGACGGATCGGGGAGGTCCAAAATCTCTGCCATCCATTATCCACACAGGGGAAAGTTGTGAAAAGAAATGGTCCGTCCGGATAGGCCCCCTTTATTCCGAGAAAAAAAAAGCCAATTGTGGCTATAATAGTGTCTTTAGTTTCCCAGGCTCCTTTTCAGCCATCCTGCTGACCTATAACATACAACAAAAAACAAATGCTTCAAATACAACATAAAAAACTGTTTAGGAAGTGGTAGTTTTCGGATTTCTCTTCTTTCCCAGCGAACAGGCGGTCCATACGTGCAATGACGCAGTTTGGAAAACCACTTCAAAAACTAAACCTTCAATATTATCTGCCCGACAGAAACCTCACACGAGTTACTCCTGCAGCTTTTAAAACGCTGGTTTAACTTAAATCTACAATATTATGAAGGTATGCTGGAGACTAGCAGCTCTCCCTTCCTTCCTTCCTCCAGCACCACCACAACCACCCCGCTCCTCTGCACAGCGAAGCCGCTCCGGAGCTCCGCTTCCCTGGGAAGCACAACACAGGAGAGAGGGGAGTGAGGTGAGAGCGAGGGCGGCCGGGCTAAGCTGCTCCTGCCCCGGCTATGAAAACACCCCACGTCGGTCCTCGCTATGACGATCAAAAATTTTAATAATAACCACCGTATTTTCCGATTACCCAGCTGTTTTCCTAAACCGTAAACCAGCAGTGTAGGCCCATGTAAACCAATACACCATAAATACTGGAGGCGCATCAAATATAAATTTCAAACGGGGTTAAAAATAAATAAGGTTGCAAAAGCCTGCATGATTTATCAGCGGGGTTAGCGGTGTTTTGTTGCCCCGCTGATGCGAATTTAGTCCCGGGTTACTTTGCAATTGGACATGGGTGCTGCCCTGCCTGCCTGCCCAGGGAGAGAAATCAAAACCCGGACCCGTAAACACTGAGCCCGGTGTTTAAACACTAAAACAGCATTTTAATACACATTTTAGCCAAGTTTGAAATCGCGTTCAAATATATTTTTTTAATGTTTTATCTCATAAACGGACGATTGTATTCAGTTAAATCGGTGTCGACATCGAGTAGGGGTGCGTTTAAATCTGCTAAAAGAGGTCGATTTTAGTCATTTTTGTGATGTTAAAAAGCACAAAATACGACAAAAGTTACTTTAAACGGAGAATAACAACAAGCAGCTGCGACCTTGTAAGAAAGCGAGTATTTTTTAAAAATATATTACCTTAAAATATACTAAAACAAAACACTGAATTTAAGTTAAAAACAACCACGAAAGTCGAGTTAACCTTCAAACGGCTGCAAGCGAACACATCACAGCCGTGACTCGTGATATCCAGGCGGGCGGGATCTGAAGAAAGCTTCACAAATCACAATAAACCTCCTTTTTAAAGCCTTTTTAAAGCACATTTAGGTACAAATGTTGCTTTTAAACGCTTTTAAATGTGAGTTTAAGGGGTCGCTTTCCACCCCACCCCCCCGTTGTGATCCATGCCTGCACGGCGGAGGAGCAGCTCGGCATTTCAGCCACGTTTCAAACTTTTTCACGGTTCCATTAACGGCTCGCGGAGCAAACTTTCTAACGTCTCCAACGGCTGTTTTTTTTTTTTAAATACACTGAAACAACGGTTTAAAAAACCCAAAATGTCGTGTAGACAGTAACATCCGCGCCCTTTTTTTTAAAAAAAAACCCTCACATTTACAAATGTTTTTAAAAACTGACACTAGAGGTGGAAAAACCGAGAAAAAGAAGGAGACCGAGAGGAGGAGGAGGTGGTGGTGGAGGAGAAAAAAAACATGCCAACCGCTTACTTGAATGTGGAGAGGAAGGAGCTAAAAATGCTAACATTTCTCAAAATCCGTCCAGGTTGCTGGGAGAACTGGAGTAGTCCATTACAGGCTCGTCCGAAGCTAAACTGGGGGATGACTGGAGGGGGGAGAGCGAGCGAGCGAGCGAGCGAGCGAGCGAGAGAGAGAGAGAGAGACAGAGAGAGAGAGGGGGGAGCGAAAGAGAGGGAGAGACGGCCCCCTGTCCGACGCGTCCGTAAACTCCTCAGCAATGAAACACAGCATTGTTTTTCAAGCCCCGCCCACCTCAATTGCTACCACCCAACCCCAGCCCAGCCCTTTACGTAAGCACGCAGCTGTCACCTGATTGGCTACAAGACGTGTCAATCAAGCCCTCCTCTCTCTCTCTCTCTCTCTCTCTCTCTCTCTCTCTCTCTCTCTCTCTCTCTCTCTCTCTCTCTCTCTCTCTGTATATACATATATAAAAAACAGAGGAGCTCTCTGGCCGCTCGCCAACACTATAAAACCAATTATGGAGCAAGGAGGTTGAGCCGTTTCAAGGCCCCCCCCCCCCCCCCCCCCCCCCCCTTCAAGACTGGGTGATCAAAACAAGCAGTGGGTTTCTGTTTTTTTTAGTAGGGACGATGGGGGTGGAGGTGGGGTTGCCAGTTTCAAGGCAACCCCACCTCCACCAGCACCACCTCCATCCATTTCCACTGTGGTCATAATGGGAGCAGCTCAAACAGTGGGAAGTGGAAAGTAAGAGGGCGTTGTTATCCTTAAAAAATAATGCGCTCGTTTTTTTTTTAATGTAGTGTGGACATCAAGCTTAGTTTTTTTTATCATTAGGAAAAAGCAGTAAGCAGTAAATTACTTTTTCATTAAACCTCTTCTGAGGTGAATAACACCGTGAGAAATTGGGATAGTAATCAATAAAAAACAATTAATTTAATTGAATTATTTTATCTAAGGCAATCACAATGTGGGCATTGTTTTCCCCATGGGCAAACTCAATTTGTATCACACAAATATAAATCACAATAGGCCACAATAGGCGTTATTGATATATAGTTACAGAAAAAAGAAAAGTTAGTGCAAAAATATAGATTAGCACAAAGTTAGGCCTGACAACTGCCCCCAAGTCAAACGTAATAACAATGATGTTGTTGTTTTATTATCATATGCACTTATAATGCATACATACAATATTGCACATTACACTATTGTCGTATTCTGCCAACAAATGTATAAATGTTCTGTGATTATATATATATATATATATATATATATATATATATATATATATATATATATATATGTACATAGTAGTTTTTGTTTATCTGTCAGGCTTGTTGTCATTGTTTTAATCTGTATTTATGTCAGTATCTGTGTAGATTGAACGCAAAGTTAAATCTCATTCCTTGTACACTGGCCAATAAAGGTGATTCTGATTCAGATATAGTCTACATTCAGGGATAAAGACTTTTTCAAAGTGAATTCTAATTGAATTATTTTATTTTGGGCAACCACAGTGTGTGCATTGTTTACCCCATTGGCAAACTCAATAGGCCAATTGTTACGGATATACAGTTACAGGAAAGAAGAAAGTGAGGGCAAAAACATAGATTAGCACAAAGTTTAGGCCTGACAAATAGCCCCAGGTCAAACATAAAAGCTGAGGGGGAAAAATGGTATGATTATCTGGGGGTTTTTAGCACTTCATGTGCAGCTATAATGCCCACAAACAATATTGGACATCGCACTATTATCTTATTCTATCTACAAATGTTATTACAAATATATATTTGATCTGTGCATAGTTTAATGTTAATGTTTACCTATCATGTCCTTGTTTTAGTTATATTTATGTTTATATCTGTGCAAAGTTAAACCAGAGTCAAATTCCTTGTGTGTGTACACTAGCCAATAAAAGTGATTCTGATTCAGATATAGTCGACAATTAAGCACGAACAGGCCTAAAACTCCATTAGGTATGGGTATAAACAGGCCCATATCAGTGCTATGTGGGTATGCGGGTACATTCCACTAGTCAGAGGCAGAGAAGCATTAAGACTTTTACTTTACTTTACTCATTGTTGACCGCTACATTTTTATTTTTTTATTTGAGGGATAATGTCCTTCTGTCGGTATGCAAACGGACAAAAACAGGCTGTATAGGTGAAGCAACTCCTTGTGAATAATCTGCCTTTGGCTGGGACAAACAGATTAGCATTAGAAGAGGGAGTAAAAGTGGCGTTTAGTTAGCGTTTATTATGCTAACGTTCAAAAATGGAGGAGGGGGGCGGCGGTTGGTCGACCGTTGGCGTGAACCCGGGTTCTAAAAGTCCTCGCGCACAGGACTCTCGCGGGTTTTTAAACGATACCCGTTACGTCACTGCAAAAATGTTGATTAAAAAAATCTGAGACGGTTTCAAGCTCCCCAATCTCTCACCGCCCCCCTACTCCCTCTCCAGCCCCGCCCCCTCCACCACCGCCGGTTTCAAGGCGACCCCCCTCCAGTCCGGAGAAAGTAAAAGGCGAAAACGGCGGAGAGCAAACCCGCTCCACGGAGAGGACGCAGGACGGCGGAGCTCCGTGCGAGCTGACGAGAAATAAACCCGCTGTGTGCTTTCCGGTGAGGTCGCCACACTCTCCGTGGTGGTGGTGGTGGTGTTTTATTCGCCCATTCGGACAACAACCACACCACCGAAGCTAAGCACAAGAAGAGACCGCTGCAGCGACACTCCTCACCCCGCTAACCCGTCTGCTCACAGCGCCTGTCACCCCTGATGGGACCCGGGGAGGGAATTACCAGGCGGAGATCAGAGTGATGTCCCGTCCCGGCTCGTCCAAGGGGACCAAGCCGCTCTTTGTTCTCCAAATCGCTCCGACTGGGAATTTAGACAATGCCTCTAGATTAGGGCCCCATTGTTGCCTTCTTTTCTCCCTCTGCGAGCAGGAGGCAGGTTTCAACTTCTGGTTGTTGTTTTTCTTGTCAAATGCCGGCGGTGCTGCAGAGGGGGGTTATCCCCACTTTGAGGTGGGTTTGGCGGCTGCGTGGGGCTTCGTGGTGCACTTTAATGGTATACATAATAGTTTAGTCATGATTCATTCAGACAATGAAAGACACACATTATATTTCCCATCCATACATTTACGCACGAGTTTAATTAAACATGCATTTTGAAGTCATTCATGACAGTAAATTAGTACAGTCTGTCATCTTTTTCCCCAATAAAGAGCACATCAAAAAATCTTTATTGCACTCTCCACCTACAAACCAGCAACCAGCTAATGTGTGTGCCTTCATTTGATGGTAATAACACAGACATCTAAATGTGTTTATTTCTAGGTTAGCCTCATCCCAATGATGCCTTACTGCAGGAGCAGATGGGACCATTTGGTAGATGATGTTTTTTTATAGCCTATATACACCAACTGGGTTCTTTTGAGAATCTTCCAACTTAAAGCTCCAAGCCTGTCCTCTATTTGGGGCCGCAGTGGAAAAGTACTGAAAAAAAAACAACCCATGATTTATGGCCCAAAGCACTGCTGAGTCAATATAATACCACAGCCAATTTTTCATTCCAGTAACACTGTTTTTATTCTGCAGACCAAAGATTACAGAATGAGAACATCTGTTATCCCAGACTCTTGTTTTAGGCTTCTTTCTACCTCCCTTTCTTTTTTTTTGGATTGCATCAAACTCAATTCCAAATATCGTCAGTGTTTGAGAGATGGTGGGGGTTTGGGTTGAATCTGTCCTATCAGCTCAAGCATCAGGTAAATGATTTGATTTGGCGTCCAGACTTATCTGATTTTTCCCCGGGCGTGTGGCTGCATTAACCCCACAGGGGGACGGAGAGACTGAGCACAGCATTGATTAATTCAGCTGGGGTTAGGGTTCAGTCCTCTCTGGAAAATAAATACATAAATAAATAAACACAGGAAGATGTCCTCATGCATAAGCACTCAACCCTTCAACAACAGTACTTCTAATAAAGCTAATAAAGCCGACCCAGTGTCCCCCAACTAAACATCCTTTTCCACAAACGGACAAGCAGGATAATAAATAACAGTATGGATATTTTATGCGACCCCTCCCAATCCCAATCTGCTCTCACGTGCTTACACAGAGCGCCTGCATGCCCAAAGGGCTAAATCATTCATCATACCTTGTCTCATGTCTCTGCACATCTTACTGTATTGTTATTGCTGCTACTGCTGCTGCAGTGCAGCAAGACAAATCCACAAAAACACGCCGGTGAAGAAGACTAATTGCAGTGTCATGTTTCCAAATGGAATGAAACAAACATGCATACAGAGACAAACATACATGTGCAATAAAACATGCCACTAGAGGTGACTGACATCACCACACACACTAAACCACACACACTAAACCCCCTCCCCTCTCTGTCTACTTGAAGCACATGCACATACAGCTCTCATGGGGTACCTGCCAATCATCAGACAGTGCCTGGCAGGGTTTTTATGGTGGTTGGGGGGAAGGAGGAGGAGGACAAACAGCCGGCCACATGCACTCCACCCTGACGGTCATACAACTGTAGCAGTAGCACTCAAACGACCAGATACTGGTCGTGTTTCACCAGAAATATTCGCAGTTTTTAGGATTTTTGTAGTCGCATGGCGGCGTTGGTTGGTGGTAGATTCATAAACGGAGTTGTGTTTGCATGACTGGATGTTAAAGTGTGTGAAAATACAGACATGCATGCATATAAATAATTATATATATATATATGCTTCCCATATATTTTATAGTTTTTCCACAGTTTCTTTAGTAGCAGGACTCATTTTTGACCCACATTTATAAAACATCTAACCAAGTTCAAGACCTGTAGTTTAAATTCTACCGCCTTCAAGTGTGTTGTCATCGTCAAACAAAGCATTAGAACACGGCCAAACGTCTGCAGATTGAATCTTATGCTAATCAAATCAAAATAAACTAATGTTTAATTCTGGGGAAATGCTACCAAGGCAAGGACACGCATGGAAGTCAAAGCAAAGTGATTCCCATCTGCCACCGCTTCAAACCAAGATGGGGGATGGTTGGTTTGTGTGTGTGTGTGGCAGGAGGAGAGGGGGGGTTGTCAACTGTGCATGCAGGGTGCTTGAGCAAGCCTGCAATGCACTGAGTGTGTATTTTTGGTGCCTGTCCCTGAGTCAAGCGGTTAGTGCTCTGAGAATTCGTGGGCTTTTTCTCGAGAAAGAGAAAAACCCAAGCCTCGCCACAGCCTGTAAGGAAACATTGATGCAACAGACGCATCTCCCGCTGAGTAAATGTACAGTGGTGATGTGTCAGAGGCCGCTGAAACCTCAAAGAAAAATGCTGTAGTTTACACCCCTTGACACTGCCTTTCTACTCTGGTTCTTTGTCTGCTTGTCGTGCACCATAAAACAACAATCCTTTTAGTCTTATTCAGGATTTATGGTGTCCATGTTTGGGTGCAGAATAAAAAGAGAAAACAACCCCTTACCCAGATTAAAAATCCACTGACCAGTTTTTACATCCTCCTGTCAGATGACACACACACTCACTGTCAGTCAATCAAAAAGAGTAATACTCGGTGCATTGACTTCAGCGAACACGTCCCCCTCGGTACAATTCAAGTCACTCTGAGGAATACGAAACTAGGAGCTGCTGGATTTAAATATGATCAATTATTCTCCACTGGCCTCCTTCTGTCAGCAGTGGTAGCCTTCTACTTGCCTTTCACCCAGTTTACATGCCAGACAAGACTCATGTGGCACATCAGCCCCATCTAACGGCCAAAGAGGGGTACTGCATGTTTGGGGGTGGGATCAGCGACCCGGCCAATGGAGCTGCAGTGAGGAGGGAAAAAAAAAGCACAGCTGTAGTAAATGGAGGAACACAGTGAGCTTCGTTTTCTGACAAATTGCTCCCCCTCTGTGTGTCGTCTCTGGAGTGCCTCATTCACAAACACCTGCAGTGCTCGCACCTGCAACGAGGCAATATACACACACACACACACCTTTACATGTGCACGACAACGTCGACACACACACACACACATGCCAAGCACTGCTTCTTTGCCAGTGAGTGTTTTGCTGGCGTGGCAATAAAAGGATATCAGAGAGCAGCAGTCTCAGCAGAATCACAGGCAGAGCAAGGGGAGGTGGAGGTGGAGGTGGTGGGCTGCAGTGAGATGGAATAAATTTCCAATACCACTTGATTTTCAGTGTGTATGTGCAAGCAGCAAGAAGCCTGACTTAATGCATATGAATTCATATCATATCCACACCAAGCATGTGCGCAGGCCCTCCTCCTCCTCCTCTGCTGCCTCAAGCAGCCCTCCAGGCTCTCCATATATCATCAGGTTGCCTCCAGAATGCTGCATGAAACTGGGACAGCCTGACTAATGGACGCAGCGTGCTCTCAGGGCTGGTGCTGGATCCGTAGTGTCATACACAGAAACAGAATATGATGCATAGAACATGAGGGTGGGGCAGCAGCAGCAGCAGCAGCAGCCGTCCACCATCCATCTTATCCTCCTTCTCATCAGTGTGATATGCAAATGTGGAGATCCGTTTTTAGACGTGGACAGGAAATGTGCCCGCATCAGCAGCAGGAGATCTTTTCCCTGACATTCGAGGAAAGCTGGCGTAAAAAACCCGAAGCAGCTCAGTTACTCTAATGGCATGCTCCATCTTTGCTGCATTGTATTGAACTCACAATCCTAGCCCCCACTTGTTTCCACATTAGCTGTCCATTACACCAACACATTACATCAAATCTAATTTAACTTTATTATCAAAGATGGAAATTCAGATGCACGAGCTTTAAACGCAAGCTGCAGTGTTGAGGTGCAGAGAATGGCCTCAGGAGCACACAGCACAGTCACGCCTCACTGTTAGACATAAATAAAGATGGAGCATCACTGCCATCTACTGTCTAAACCGTGCAACTGCTGCACATCAGGAATCACAAGTCAACAAAATTCAAGAGCACTAAATGGAAATGTTCTCTAATGTGTTGTTTCTAGGGGAGATTAATGTAAAGCAGAGATGTGAGATATGTTTGTACAGACATCAGATCAACGTCCTCATCGCTGATGACTTCTTAGCAGACAGACAGTCTGTGATCTCATGATCCCACGAGGAGAGATTACACGATTAGAGATGATGTCATGGCAAGACGCCCAAGGGTGGAAAAGAAAAAAGGTCTTTTTGTGTGACAGTAAGTGACTAATCTGATCTCATTAGGGGTTAGTCCTTTGAGTGCGCCCTGACCTTGTATTTCAGCTGAGCAAGGTAACCACTGCAGGCACACGGGGTCAGCATGAACCTCGAAGCATCCATCTATTCTCCTGAAATTATCCAGAGTCAGGGGAGGAAGCCAGAGTACCCAGAGAGAACCCAGAAGACACAGGGAGAACATTCAACCTTTACACAGAAAAGGCCTAGAGAGGTTGAGGTTTGAACTAGGGCGCTTTTACCTTTTGCCATTCACTCACACATATATTGATGTCATTGGCTGCACATTCACAATTTAGGGGGTTTAGTGTCTTGCCCTCTAATCTAAATAGTGGACCACTCGCTCTACCTCCTGAGCGACGGCCACCCTGCGTTAATCAAATGTGGTTCGTCCAGGTGCTTTGATAAGCCACACAACCCATGTACTCTACGATATTTGATTTTAATTTCTCCAGTGCCTTCAATACCATCCGGCCCCTCCTGCTGAGAGACAAGCTGACAGAGATGAGCGTGGACTCACACCTGATGAGATGGATTACAGACTACCTCACAGAGAGAACACAAAGGACTGCACGTCAGACACTGTGGTCAGCAGCACCGGAGCACCACAGGGGACCGTGCTCTCGCCTGTCCTCTTCACCTTGTAGACACCTGACTTACAGTACAACTCTGGGCTCCGCCACATGCAGAAATACTCAGATGACACTGCGATAGTTGGCTGTATCAATGATGGACAGGAGGGGGAGTACAGGAGCCTGGTTGAGTTTGTGCAGGTCCAACCATTTGCAGCCGAACACCTCCAAGACCAAGGAGATGGTGGTGGACTCCAGAAGGAAGAAAGCACATCTCCAACCTGTGTCCATCGAGAGGGTCGATGTGGAGGTGGTCAGAGCATACAAATATCTGGGGCTGCAGCTGGACGACGGGTTGGACTGGACAGCAAACATGGACACTGTCCACAGGAAAGGACTGTACTTCCTGTGGATGTTTTACCAGTCTATGGTGGCCAGTGTCCTCTTCTACACTGAGGTTTACTAGGGAGGAAGCAGCAAGAAGAGGGATACTGCCCGCTTGGACAGACTGGTGAGGAGAGCTGGCTCAGTGGTGGACACAGAGCTGGACTCTTGCTGTGCATACTGGACAACGCCCTCCACCCTCTGCACAACACCTTCATCAGGCAGAGGAGTGTGTTCAGTGGCAGACTGCTGTCTCAATCTTGCTCCACCAACAGACTAAAGACCTCTTTCGTCCCCCTGGTCATCAGACTGTACAACAGCTCTCAGTGATGGCAGGAGGAACAATAGACATTGAACAAATCTCTCTGTCATTGCCATGTCAGACTACCTCTGCTACATGTGGTGGCTTTCATTCAATCATTCATTTATCTGTTTACAGCCTAATTTAATTGCACACAGTCCTCCCATATTTGTAAAAAAAAACATCTCTACTCCTACAGTCACTTTATATTTCTATCTATCAGTTACATAGTCAAATGCTATAATAATCCTGCATGTAGCATCGTCACATCAAATAGAAGCAGGTTGTTGAAAACAACCAGTTCCAGTATCATAAAACACTGCATGCTAGATCAGATCATCCAGGATTTTCACTGCCACTGTCTGAAAAGTTGCGTCAGACTACAGAGAGACAGGTGGATTGCACCTGTACAGCATGTTTGGGGTTGTCCCAACTTTGGAAGGAGAACTTCAAGTAAGGACTTGTTCTTAAAAACTGAACTCCCACAGGCAAATTTGCTTTTGGTTATGTCATAACGTTGCTGACAGGAGGAATTTGGCATTCCTTCACTGCTCGGGAAGTTCTGCAGGTGTAAACAGAGTCAACTGTCTTATCTACTGCATGTCTAGATATGAAATTTATCTTTTCCTATTATTGTTACATGAGTGATTAACATGTGTCTAAGAGTTGTTGAGCATTCTGCAGTTACTGGGCTGTTGGAGCTCAGATTCAATATACAGACCTTTCACAGTAGCCATTTTGACATGAAATAAGGTAAACGGGCATTTACACTGGTACTAAGACTCAATCCTGCTCAGGTCAGAATGCACGTCAGCTCATTGAAAGGCTCTGCCACAACAAAAATACTATGGAAACACCTGCAGTGACCCCATGTCAAAATGGCTGCTGTAAAGTTTTACTCTCACCATCAGGTTTATCATGATCAGTAACAGCTAAACTTCAGCTGTTGAAACAAGTTTTAGACTCAGATTACAAGACCGGTTCTGGCTACATGTTAAGACTGAACAGTTTAGAAAAATTGCTTTAGGGTCTAAATGGGATGTTAAGATGCTAGTTTGAGGCTGTGTAACATGCGAGTGTCAAGTTATTTCAAGAAAACCCTTTTAACATGAACCATGTTAAACCTTAAAGCACTTTGAGATTCTATTTCAGTAACTATTAAGACACAACTCACTAAGAAAAGGAGGACAAGAGTCAGACGTCATGTCGGAACACATGTGCACTTTATTGGGATTGTTTAGTCAGTGTACAGGTTGGCCCCACTGGTCTGGCACCCCATGTTACCCCATCACTTCGAGACCCCTTGCCCCACCACCCCGGGGATGAAACCTCCATCAGGGGGAAGAAGAGGTCACGACTGGGTTTTGCATAACAAAAACAAAAAAAATTAAACAGGACCAAGATATTTTTAAGGCTGAAAGTACAAAAAACCCAGACATAATTTACATACAAGCGATACTACAACCATGTTTAAGTATGCGCCAACCACTGGGCAGCCTTCACAGAGGCGAATACGTGTCTGAACAATGCAGTTAACATTTGGAATCATGTGTCTGAACAATGCAGTTAACAAACATTTGGAATGACTCAAAGAAAAACAAAATGTACATTTTTTAAGTCCCCAGATGCAACTGCAGAACCCTGGGGTGCTTTTTTTTTTAACCTAGCCAAAAACATTACTGTCTCCTTCATCGTTCCAGTTTTTTAAAATCCTGAGTCAAGCGCCAAAAATAACTGAAGCCATGCCAATGAGTTGGTCATCTAGGCTCTGCGCCTGAGTGTGTATGAGAAATGTGTGGTGTGTGGTTGTTTTGCACAGAGCTGAAGTTGTTGGGTGTTTGGTTGGGGAGGGGGTAGGAGGAACAGTCTGTTTAGAAGCATTTGCGGTGGACGATGGAGGGGCCGGACTCATCGTACTCCTGCTTGCTGATCCACATCTGCTGGAAGGTGGACAGAGAGGCCAGGATGGAGCCTCCGATCCAGACAGAGTATTTACGCTCAGGTGGGGCAATGATCTGCAGGGAGACAAGAAACCAGTTAGGTTCCAAGTATTTTGAGTCAAGTGTACATCTATTGACAAAAGGCCACTCTGCTGCCTCTGTAGCACATCAGCTCACCTTGATCTTCATGGTGGATGGGGCCAGGGCTGTGATCTCCTTCTGCATCCTGTCGGCGATGCCGGGGTACATGGTGGTACCTCCAGACAGCACGGTGTTGGCGTACAGGTCCTTACGGATGTCGACGTCGCACTTCATGATGCTGTTGTAGGTGGTCTCGTGGATTCCGCAAGACTCCATACCTGAGAGCATAGAGACACTTGTTAGACTCAACACATTATGTTTTAACATGCTAGTCATGTTAGGCTCAAGTTGGGAACTTACCGAGGAAGGAAGGCTGGAAGAGGGCCTCTGGGCAACGGAACCTCTCATTGCCGATGGTGATGACCTGTCCGTCGGGCAGCTCATAGCTCTTCTCCAGGGAGGAGGAGGAGGCAGCAGTGCCCATCTCCTGCTCGAAGTCCAGGGCGACGTAGCACAGCTTCTCCTTGATGTCACGCACGATTTCCCTCTCGGCTGTGGTGGTGAAGGAGTAACCGCGCTCTGTCAGGATCTTCATGAGGTAGTCTGTGAGGTCGCGGCCGGCCAAGTCCAGACGCAGGATGGCATGGGGCAGGGCATAACCCTCGTAGATGGGCACTGTGTGGGTCACACCATCACCGGAGTCCATGACGATACCAGTGGTACGACCAGAGGCATACAGGGACAGCACAGCCTGGATGGCAACGTACATGGCAGGGGTGTTGAAGGTCTCGAACATGATCTGCAAGAAGAGGAGAAAACATTTTAGGATTTTTCAAAGTCACAGCAAAAGTCTTTAACTTGTGGCCACTGCACTCACTACATGCATTAGAGTGAGGCTAAGGTTGAAGTTAGTAGAAATACGGTGCAGAAAGTCAACATCCCGTCACACTTGTGCATGTCAGATTGTCTATTAGGTGCTGATCTACTGACTCAGCTAAAAAACAGCCACAAGTGCAGATAAGGCACACAGTCAAGAGACCTGTTGATGATAGATCATCTTATAGGAGAGAAGTCCTGGAGGAGAGGGAGGAATGGGCAAGTGAGAATGAATGGAGAAGGAGACTAAAGGAGGAAACTTAACTAGTTTACACTTTAATATGCTATCTGGCTAAACTAGATCTGCTAGAGGGGAGGGTGTGTACCTGGGTCATCTTCTCCCTGTTGGCTTTGGGGTTCAGGGGGGCCTCTGTGAGCAGGACAGGGTGCTCCTCAGGGGCAACTCTGAGCTCGTTGTAGAAGGTGTGATGCCAGATCTTCTCCATGTCATCCCAGTTGGTCACAATACCGTGCTCGATGGGGTACTTCAGGGTGAGGATACCTCTCTTGCTCTGGGCTTCATCACCAACGTAGCTGTCCTTCTGGCCCATACCAACCATCACACCCTGAACAAGAGACAAGAAAGATGATTAATAATTCTGGAAAGCCAAACAGTTGGAGTACATGTATAATAAGGGGGAAAATCCTGAAATAATCCACTAATATCATGAACTGTAAAGTCTTTAGTTTCGTATAATTTATCATAAAAAGCAATCTTCCAAAAAGGTTCAATGATAATTTAAACTATTAAACAAATAAAACAATTTTACTAATTAAAATGGATGACTATTGAACCCTGAAGGGAAATTGAAGCCAATTTTAAAGTATTAAGACAGGATACATAAGCCATGAAAAAGTAAATAAGTTAGTTTTACAAAGGGGAAAAAGTTTAAAAACTTAATTAGGTGTATCAAACACTTTCTAATATCTGTAGTTTTAATTCATCGTGCTGGAGATGAGCCACTCACCTGATGTCTGGGGCGACCGACGATGGATGGGAAGACAGCACGAGGGGCGTCGTCTCCGGCGAATCCGGCTTTGCACATACCGGATCCGTTGTCAACAACCAGTGCGGCGATTTCATCTTCCATGGCTGAACTGTTGAGAAAACAAAAAAAAAAAAACACCGTTAAAGACACTGCAAACAGTCTTACATTCACTTTCTCCCAACATCAACCCGTCTCGAGCTCCCACTTCCTGTTTAAAAAAAAAAACCTTACGACAGTTCACGCGCTCAACCACTGGGTGGCGCTCGTGCCGCCACATTCCGCTCGAAGCCAGACAAAAAGTGGCGCTGCATTCTGTTATTACCATATAAGGACATGGTTCGGGTTTTGAGCAGCTTTGCGGCTACCGGCGCCATGGCGCGCGGCCAGAGCGTACACTCGACATTATCAGAGCCGGCGCCTCGCGACCACTCCCTCCCCGGGTTCACTACAGTTAACTTCCTCCAGATATACCCCCACCACCACCACCTCCACCCCCCGCCACCCCACCCTCCTATTGTTGCTCAATCACTGGGGTTTGATACCCGATAGAGCGCCTCGCTTCAATACCACTGCGTCATAACCAGCCGCTTTCATTCATTGACACTGCTGCCAGCCTGTAACGGACATTTTTCCAAAATCAGCCGTTGGACACCGGAAGGATGTGTTAAAGAGAGAAATAAAAGTTGCATAATGAACTCGTGTTGACTCATGAATGGTCACAAGTCCTTGACTGATGCTCCCATTTCCTGAAAGCCACGCCTTTACTAAAGAGTATCTCGAAATTTACCGTTTTTTTTTTTACAAGTGAGCCGTGAAAATGCATAAAATCACAGCAAAACCGTTTGTTAGTTCAAACAATTAATGCTTTTTAAGAGGCCTCATGTACTCGAGTCTTTATAAAGACTTGGACTTAAAAGTGAATGAATTATTCTTAAGAAAATGAGGCTTTTAAAGAGACTACCCTCGAGTGTCCATGAAGGGAGAAAATCTTGTTTTTAATATTTGCTTCAAGTCTGAAGGGCGGCGTTAGCCTGGCGTGGCTAGGCTAATATGCTAAAGTAGGTCACACCCCGTCGCATCGGGCGCACAAAGGAGGGAGCAGCCGGGATCCAGACGACCTCAACTCAAAAGCCTCTTTCAAAACTAAATACTTGCTTGGGTGGAAGAAGGTGGAGGAGGGGGGGAAGGAGGTAAGACAGCAAAATGTTGCACAACTACACGCTTGACAGTCTAATTTGTAGACGATCGTTCACTTTCATTATTATAAGCCGGTTAAAAAAAGAGGCACCTGTCGCCAGTTAACGGCAACGGTGAATAACTGTTCATACTGCATTCATTATAAGACAAGCAGATTCTGACATTTTTAATCATTACATCTTTTTTAAAATCATTAATTTAAATTAGCAGTACAGTGGTGTAATGCCAAGACAAAGACCCTCGTGGTCCATGCCATAATTTATATTCAAATTCACAAATTTCGTCAACGGTTACAGTCAAAAAACAACTCAACTCATTGTTTACTTGATGAATATTGTTCCAAAATTAGAAAATGTAAATGTTTTCAGTCCTTCTTACCTTTGGGTGGGGGGGCTTTTCGCTTTAAGGGAACCGGTTTCAGGCAAATGATATCCCGCACAAAGCTGCGTGTGACGGCGCTCAGAGTGAATCTGTTGGCTGTGGGCGCTCGCCTTTTATACCGCGTCAGTTGCCCGGCTCTAGCCATAAAAGGTAAACTTTCGGAATTGCGCTCTCTGATTGGTCCGGCGTCATGCACTGGGGCACGTCGCGTGCACGCTGTGGTGCACTGGGCGCTCGCGATTTGAGGGACGGAGAGAGAGAGGGAGGCGATAATAGCGAAGGATTGGAGAGAATAAGAGGGAAGGGATTGATGTTGTGAGGCCTAGTGAGCTTAATCTCCTGATATACTGTTTTATATACATGTTAAATGATATATAAACTTTAATACGTGTGAACGCGCCTGCCTGCACCTGCTCTAACGTTAGGCTCATACTTATATGATAACTGGAGGAGCTTTGCACCCAGGACTCCTCCATGCTGTTGTCCTAAAGGCTATATGTTTAAATGAATCTCACATTATTTGATGTATTTCAGACATGACAGTAGGTTGGTGGGGATGTTGCTTTGAAAACAAAATACGGTTCAGTGGGACTGCAGCACCGGGTCAAACACATGACATGACATACATAACACACACACATAAGCTGCCACAGGCTAAGACACAGGCTGGGGCACTTACTGTAGGCCAGCTCGCTGATAACGTTGATTTATTGATCAAGTATTTGTGCTTTGTGGCCACATGTCCTCCTGAATATCTCTGCTCGTTCACTGCCTTCAGATACAGGATGTTATTTGGTAGCATGGGCTGCTTGCAGTGCACTAGATGTTGTGTTAAAAGCAGAGTTTACCCTCTTCTTAGATGAGTGAAAGTACCCCAGGGGTTTTCAGTTGCTGTTTCAGCCACCGTTCAGTCATATGGCTATGTCATGAAGCAGGACGTGCTGGCCTTTATCTCTTTGGTTTAACGTCTCTTTATTAAATAAAACAGACACATAAGACACACACCACTCCTAGTACCACTTCCTGATTGTGCTGCATTACCGTAAAAGTGGAAAGCATTGGGGGGCATTCACATCCTGACTAATGAGGCCCATGTGACACAATCTCAGACTAAAGATTTTTAGGCTAGGCTTGTAAAAATTTCCATTCTTGATTCACTAAATCATTATCATTAATTATGCTGCAGTAAAATAAATTTATTCTTTCTTTAAGCCCCTTCCCATCTCTCCCATACGCCCGGCATCTATCTTCTACCCATCTTTCTTTTAATATGTAACATCTGGCACACACTTTTATACGTTTTATGCCCCTAAACCATGAGTGTTTGAATGACTGGGCGGCCCTCGGTGCCATTTAAAAGCTTTAACTGCATAATCTGAGACATTCAGCAACTTCTTCTGTTCCTCCTTTACCACTTCCCTTTCCTCTCAGTTGCATCAACTCCTATGTATCAGTTTTTTTTTCTCTCTCTCTTTCTTCTTCTTCATTCATGCTGTTGCAGTTGACTTTAAAAGGACATTATTGTTGTCGTGTGACCTCCCCCCTTTAAATTAGAGTCACCTCAGTGACCATGCAGTGTGAAGCACCACTTTTATCATGTGGAAAGATGACAATGACTTGTGTAACGTATTTCAGGTCTCGACTCTCACATATAGACGCTCTCAGTTAGTTTATGGACTTAAGGAAGGGGGACCAAAGGTCTACTGGGCCCACTTATTGATTTACAGGTCTTTAATCGCACCATTGAGGGTCATCTCAACCTTTATTTATACCTGCTTCACCTGTCAGCCCTAAAACTTTAAATTCATAATAAAGCTGCATTTCTGTGATAAGGAAATATAAATAATAATAAAAAAAAAGGTGGGCCCAGCTGACGAGGACACAATGTAATGTTGTAAACAGGGATTGGCTGTAAAATATTTAATCTAGACCTTGAGGGAGTGCCTCTCAAGTTCAATGTGTCATACGTTTGCACTTACATGACTGAGAATGCCATTGTTCTGACACAGGTGAAAAAAACATTTAATAGGCATATACGTCTTTATTTGCACCTGAATAAAGAGTCAAACTTGAGTTTCTTTCTGTGTGACTGTGTTAAATCTTTGACTGTCCCCTTAGGTAAGCTGGACTTTGGACATGCTGTGTGTGGTTTACTCGTAGTAAGTGAGAGGTCTCCGGTTAAGTGGTATGTTGTCAACACACTTCAGTGGGAATTTCAGCTATCCGAGTGCTTGGAATACTGTCCCTAGAAGACTCCTCTCATGTATCATAACAGTGTACATGTTTACACCCCGGTGCCTGTGAAATGCCGGCCTCTCTGAACCTGAACCTCGCTGCTGAGTTGCTTAGTCCAACCTAATGAATTTCTCATCCAGACGGCTAGTTATACACGAGCACCCAAGGTGTTGTATGTAATGACTATTACTATGAGTTGTGGTTATCTAAATAGACCACTTGTCAAACTAAGTGACACTTTAACAGGAGCAACAAGTGGAAGCTCTGGGCTTAACCCTGTCATTTAGAGTTAGGGAGCCACTGCAAATTACTGTAATTAAGCTGTAAATAAAAAAAGAAAAAGTCCTGTGCCCAAAAATGAAAAAAAACCCCACACCTTGTCTGTATGTTCCTACATAAAGGATGTTCAGCAGCTTGACCCCGATCGGACAGCAGTGGAAGCCAACGTGGGGCCGCAGTCAGCTGGTGTAAAGGCGAATTGTTTAGCTGCTTTTCAGTGTTTGTTGCTGCCACTCATTCTTTTTTTCTGTATGGCATACAAGAGGCCGAGAGCTCAACCTGGAATATCATAACTCACCCATGTCAGTGGTTGGCAGTTGAACACAGGTGCAACCCACGGTGCTCGCTCAGGTGGGTATAAATTCATTTGAATTTGTTGTTAGGGCCTGTGTGACTTGCATTATGACCTTGTCGACCCAATGTTTGTGCGGCCACTTTTCTAACAACATGACCGCAACATGTTTTCCATTATTTCCAGACCAGGAAGTATTTTCTGTCTCCAGTTCTTCTAGACGAATAGTTTTGGGAAATACATGTCACTTTTCTTGCCAAGAGCTAGACAAGATGACTGATCTTAAGACTCTTAAGACTGTATGATAAATGTGTTGCTGGAGTCAGCTTAGCTTAGCACAAAGACTGGAAACAGAGGGAAACGGCTAGCCTGGCTCTGTCCAAAAAGAACAAAATCCACCTACCACCAGCTCGTACAAAAAGTGTAAAAACTAAGACTGTGTTTGCTGAACTATTTCTTGAACAGGACCAAAAAATGTGTCTGAGCTGTGCTGATTTTAGTAGGTGGATTTTAATACTGATAGACAGAGCCAGGCTAGTTGTTTTCCCGTGTTTACAGTTTTTATGCCAAGCTAACCTGCTGCTGGCTGTAGATTCATATTTACTGTACAGACACGAGAGTGCTATCAACTTTCTCAACTAACTCTTGGCAGGTATGTAACGTCCCGCGATGTTTATCAGAAAATAAATCTGACCACAAGTGGTTATTTATGACTTTTAAAGCAACACTGCGTAGAAATGTGGTATTTTTTGTGATTTATTAAGTGAGTGTAATACCTCGTGGATAGCTGTACACGTGGATTTGTTATGATTATTGATCAAAAACTAGTGAATCGACAACTTTGCTGACAGCCAAACATCAAGCAAGGTCAACAACAACACAAGACATAGCAGCCAGCTAATATTACTGACTAGTCCAACAGTAAGAAGCCCAGCTCGGCGTCTTTTCATTTCACCAAGCTCTCGCCAACGACTAAAAGTCAGTCCCAGATTTACTCCTGTCTCGTGGCTTCCTGCTCGCTCACTCTTTCATTTTCTGTCCTTAGCTTCCTCCGTCCACGTCCTCTTCAGTCTTTTGACACCTGTCATTATGCCCATAGAGGCTGCTGAGCCTGGTTGCATTGCCCACTCTCCCGGCTCCTATTCTGGCATGACACTGGCTCCGCCCCCCGGCAACATTCCCTTCAACCTCTTATTCCCGGCGGTCCAGAAATCCTGTGGTACAAACACGAAGTGCTCTGAACTCACAACCTGGCTAACACACTGAGCTAACGGCAGCTACAGTTGGCAGCAGATTTTTAGCAAAGTAGTTGTTAGTGCAACTATCCACCATTACGTCATACATCATACGCTGACTTTTTGGCTTTTTCTCACTAAAGTCAGGCATCATCGTTGCCATGTGATCAATGTGTGTGTTGTCAATCATTAACTCTCAGACCACTGCAGCACGTGTGTTTATATGTGTGCCCAATTCAAAGGTCAAAGAACCTAAAATGACAGCAGCTAATCATAAACAAATGCTATCTTTGATGACCGTGCACGTATGAGTAGTTCAGAGTTTGATATATGACCTGAGTGACCTCTCAGATATACACATATACAGCCTCATTAGGTATTCACATGTGTGTGTCTTTGAGCATGTGTGCCTGTGTAGTCTCAATGTTTACCAGTCAGCAGCAGCAGCAGCACCAGAGAACAAACAGTCTGTTCTGTATAGCGTTGCCACTCCCTGCGTTACTAAAGCCATCCCACTACGGCTTCCTGTTCCTCTAATGAGTAAAGATGCCGCAAGTTTGCTTTCAATCTAAGAATCATTGACTCCTTCTGCCTCCTCTGTCTGCTCGTCTTTCTCTTTCTGTTGTAACCCTAATCATAAAAAAGAGGACTTGATGGTTTGTACCCATGGTTAGCTGAATTTTGGTGTGTGTTTGCGGGGGAGGGGAGAGGAACCATGAAAGACCTTTTGCTAATGGGTAAAGCCGGCCATAGGGGGTGGACATGAATACTATATCTATTATCCGCTCACTCACAGACAGAGTTAAACATCTGCTGCCTTGAGTCTTACTGCAACTAGACTGCAAGGCAACTGTGGCTCAATACAAAAAACATTAGTCGTAATTAGCCTCGAGTGAGGTTGAAAGCCAAGGCCTGGAAATGTGGATGTCAGAAAAAGGGATGGAGAACAATGAGCGTAAGATTAGAGCAGTGTTACTCAAAGTGTGGTCCGCGGACCACTAGTGGTCCGCGAGCGACCTCAAGTGGTCCGTGAGAGGATCTCTTAAAATATTCGAATTTCCCACACAAGTTTGTGGAGTCCTACCTAGGGATACTCGATATATCGCGGCTTGTTCTACGTGAGATGTATGAAATGACTATATCGCGACCATCGAGTACTTGTCACGTAAATGTTTTAAGCCGTCTGCATTTAATTCTCCGGGGATTCGCCTGTCACTCACTCCTGCTGCTCACAGCACGCAGCACACTGCCCCGCCCACCCAGAAACATCCCCTGCGCGCATGCGTACTTTCTGTATCAAGTGAGGAGAGGTGAAGCCAAGAGTCCAAGTGAGGTAATTGAAGATGGAGACGGACGACTTGGTTCTGAAGAAAAACAGCTGCGGTCACGCCGTCTCTCGTTTTCGCGTGGTCACGTCAGCTGCTCCAATATTTTCAAGTGCGCCCTTATTGCCGACTTTATGGCAAACACTTTTAAAAAACTGGAAAGTCAGCGCTAGCTTACTGCAGCGTGTGGACACTTTCGGTTTTCAAAATAAAACGTGGGTGTTAAATGTATTAAACGTTTATTTATAAAATATGAAGAATGGTTAAAATTTGATTTAAAAAAGTGTCTCATATGCCAAGTATGATTCTGCACTGCTTCAATGCTCATATGTACATTATGAAATATATTAAAAATTCATAAAAAATATGACAAGTGTTAAAATGCTATAAAAAAGAGTGTGTGTCGTATAGCAGGTGTAGCTCCACTGTTCTACACTGATTTTGAGCCAATAGTAAATCTACTGTTCTACGTTGATTCTGAGCAATTACAATGCTATCATGGAAATAATGACAATATTTATTAGAAATAAACAATACAAAACAACAACAACAAAAATATCGAAATATATATTGTGTATCGCGATATAGCTTAAAAATATCGAGATATTGGTTACAGGCCATATCAGCCCTAGTCCTACCTAACATTATTTGAAGTGTAAAGCGAATTTGTTCTCTGAACAAAAATGCAGACAAATATTTTTTTTAAATATGTATAATGGATATATGAAGATAAATCTGAATTAGCAGTGCCCAAATTGTTGCCTAAGCAACCACGGCGTCTCCTATAGACAAAATCATTCCGCTGTCACGTCAGTAAGTAAGGAAAAGAAATCAAGGAAAAGAGCAGCAAAAGCTGTGAACTTTAACTAAAACAAGGCACGGAGAGGATGGGAAACAATGATGGATAGGTGGCTGAAGACGGGGTCAGGTGGTCCCTGAAATTTTTTTTTTTGACAAAGTGGTCCTTGGTCTGAAAAAGTTTGAGAAACACTGGATTAGAGTGAAATATAACCGTCAAATGGCATCTGAGCGGAGCGAAGACCGAGAAGAGGAAGACGATGGGAAATATATACTGTCATGATGAAAATGCATCTCGTGTGTCACCCACAGGAGTTTCACTCTTGCTCCACTGTATGATCTGTACATGTGTATGCGTGTGCAATCGTATGTATGGGGATCTCGGTGAAGCTGAGTGCAGCAATGTTGGAAATTTCTCCTTTACAGCAAGAAGAAAGAACTCAAGTTGAACTTAACTTATAGCCGGTTAGCGCAAGAACGTAAACAAGGGGAAACGCCTAGCTTGGCTCTGTGGAAACACATCTAAAGATCAATAATTACGACAATGTACCTTTTTCTTCCACTCCAATGAAAAGCCAGTGTAAAATAACAATCCGCTCTCTGTTGTGGGGATGTTTTTTGGGAGATCTTGGGGATTTCCTTGCCCATTGTGGTAACTTCCCTGGTAGTTAGTTAGATAGCAACATATCATGTCTATACTTGGGTTTTTTGCCAGATTAAACAAGTTAATTCATTTCGTTTCCTTCAGACCAAGTCTGGCTAGTGGTTCCCCCCTACGGTCTCCAGTCTTTGTGTTATGTTTCGTCTTATGTTTAACGCGAAACCGAAAACTCACGCTACATTGCACACGGGGGTTAGAAATGATGTCACTGACAATAATCACGATGGTCATGAAACTTAATAAAGTCAGAGGACAGTGCGTTTCATTTGACTTATTCAAAACCAAGCAAAGGTTTGGAACGAGCCAGGCTAGCTGTTTCCAGTCTTTCTGCTATGTTAACATAGTTACCTGCAGGGTGTAGCCCTCAGGTGTTTACCAGACAAACACGTTTAAAAGTGAAACTCACACTACAATGCACACGGTTAGCAATTATGTTTTAGTCACCATGGACATGTTATTTTTGGACGTAGCCAGGCTAGCAGTTTCCCTCTGTTTCCAGTGTTTGTGCTAAGCTAAGCTAACTGGCTGCTGGCTGTAGCTTTATATTTAAAAACAAGTGTTTGGAAAGAGTCGAATATGAAATGTCATCTAATGTCATCTACTTTGCTTTAAATTATATGTTTAATGTTTGATGCAGCGAGTCAAAGTTTTGTCTTTTAGCAGCACACACCTCTCCTCCCCCTTTCTTTCTTTCTTCATTCATTCATTCATCCCTCTCCATCTCTCTCTCTCTCTCTCTCTCTCTCTCTCTCTCTCTCTCTCTCTCTCTCTCTTGTCTTTGCACCCTGTTGAAAAGTGACTGGCTGGCCAATTGTTTGCCATCTGTGACTGGTCATAGTTTCAGAGAGGGAAGCCCTATTCAGCGCTAACCCCCTCACCCATCCTCCATCCACCATCCTCCATCCACCCTTCCTGCCTCACTCCCTCCTTCCCATGATACGGCCAATAGATCGGTCGTCTGCAGCGTCATTGATCCGTGGGTCGCCGTGGTGATAGTCTGACTCCAAGGCACGGGCCAGTTACCAGCTGTATGTGTGTGTGTGTGTGTGTGTTGTGCCTGCCAGCTGGTCTGTTTCGTGCTCCGATTGGATTAGCTTCCCATTTACAGCCCAAATGGATCCTTAACTCCAACAACCCCCACTCCGAGTTTACTGGCCACACCCCGTCAAGGCATCCAGACCAGTATCTTATGTCATTCGACACAATATAAAACTATCTTCTAAGGCCCCTTTCCTGTGCGTGTGTGTGTGTGTGTGTGTGTGTGTTTCCCCCCACAGCACAGCGGAGTACTTCACATCACAAAGCACGCATTGTTGCGAGGATGCAAACACATTTTAGTTGACTTACAGGCTCTGGTGCTTCCTCTTTTTAATACTGTGTCAGATACTCGCACCCAGCTCGAAAACAAATGTGATTTGTTAGAGCTTAAACTCGCTAATCATTGGTCAAAGTCTGCTCTTTGAAAATCGTGTGAGTATTACGGGTCAATCTGATCAAGAGCTTGAAGCGTATAACCCAGTTTGCAGACAAAAAATCTCTAATCTCTAAAACCACATGTTTGAGGCTGATTTTTTTTTCTCTGTTCCTCATGAACACCAGGCCCGTTATCCTTTACTCTTCTTCTTCTCTTCCTCTTCCTGTACGCCCACCTCACTTCCTTTTTAGTGTTCTGTCCTCCCATTGGTCGGGAGTAACAGCTGAGGTGCCTTTTAAGGCTGTGAGGTTTTTAATTCAGGTGTTGTGCAAAACCGGGGACTCATGACAGTCGCTTTAACCTTTAATGGAGAACGTCAGAGCTCAACTGAAAGCGGCATTTGAAGGCATCGTGGTGTGTTCACGTGCATGCAAAGACAGGCTACATACAACACATACTGTACAGTAAATCTTCATCTGTACTGCTCAAGCTGAGAATAGTGACATCAACAAAATATTTCTCGAAAAATGGTCTTAAATCTTTTGTACTTTTTGTCAGTGTACAATAACAATTTGTTGCAGGGATGTTTTCCAGGGGAATTTCTGGGATTTCCTTGCCCGATACGGTAACTTCCCTGGAGATAGCAACTATCCATACTTGTCAGATTAAAGAAACAAGTTTGAATGTTTCATTATTTTTCACTACCTTCCGACCCCTCACCCAGTTTCCAGTCTTTATCTACTTAAGCTGAGTTTAATATACAAATATAGGGTTAGAAATAACATTACAGTCACTGTAGTCATGAAACTTTGTTACTTTTGGACATCGCCAGGCTAGCAGTTTCCCTCTGTTTCCAGTCTTTGTGCTAAGCTATGCTAACTGGCTGCAGCATGTGGAGGCATCATGTTGTGTTTACATGCATTCATGCAAAGACAACAGACCTGTGCATAATAGGGGTAACACACACGATAGATCTTCATCTGTCGTGCTCGAGCTAAGAAGAGTGACAGACGCATCTATCTCTGTATCTAATTCTCCCACTGACGCACGCACACATGCACACACTCCTTGTTCACCCCCTGCATGGTGGTGGTGATGAACCCATGGAGGCTTATCTATCCTCTGCCATCTGTCTCTGTCCGGTGGGAGGGCTCTTCATCTCGGAGTGGCTCATTTCGCAAGCTGCCCCGAGCCTTCCGATTGGCCCCGATTTGGGAAATTTTGAGCCTTACTTCCTGATCTTCGTTATTCCAAACTCTAACGCAGCGAGAGGTCAACCCCCTACACATACATACATATACATACATGCATGCCCATGCACTTTGGCCTGCAGTCCTTGGCAGTCAGCTCTGCTGTTTCTTACGTAACGCCACCTCCCCTGCTTTCTCTTTTATTTCCTCTTTTTTGTATATATCTGTGTATCATTATCTTCGGTCGTGTGAGGATTTAAAGCAGCGTGCTAAGTCATACCTCCTCCTTCCAGCTCTGGAAGTCTCTCTCCTCTCTCCTGCATAGTAACTGAGAGCCCACCCTCTCCACCAAAAAACAACTTCAATGCGGCGCTGCAGCGTGCACCCAATGCCCCTGAAACGCTGAGTAAAGTTTTCATGCATTGCTTTGTTGTATTGTAGCACCTCTTTTATTTTTGGTTTGCAGCCAGCAGGCAGGTTTGTGCATGTGTGTGTGTGTGTGTGTGTGTGTGTGTGTAGTATATTGTTTTGTATAGTGTGATGCAGTTCATTTCTGTTTGCAGTTCCCACCCTTCTCCTCCCCTCTCTCTCTCTCTCTCGCTCTCACACACGCTCGCTGTTTGAATGAGCAGCCTGCTCCGCCGCGATTGGCTGCCAGCTGCTGCCATATAAGGACATAGGCCAGCAGCAGAGGCAGGAAATGGGGGTAAAAGAGGAAGTGGAGAGCCGGCTCTCTGAGACCCAGCAGCAGCAGAAAATGTGCAGCCTATAGAGATATTCATAAGAAAGTGCCACACCTTTCCTTCGATCCTTCTCCATCTGTACACCATCCTCTCTTATTCTAGCATCCTGTCCTGATCAGCTCTTTAAAAACAATCACGTCGGTCCAGCTTGTACTTATAAGCGTGCTCCAAGTGTGCAACCAGAAGCCTCTTAATCACGCGTGGCAGCAATCTTTCAGCTTAGCGCAGCACACCGGCTTTACTTTACAGCCGAGGGTCGGTCAAAGTCCACTCGGTGCTGTTGTGCAGCAGATTGTATGATGTAATGTTTCGAGACATGGAGGAAGAGAGCAAAGATGTGCACATACTGGGTGTTTAATGAGTTAAATGAAGGTTTCAGTGTCTCCCCTCCACCCCAGATACTTAATGCCTGATAGTGTGGAGATGTTGGGGAGGTACCACCAGTCACCTGAGGCATCCTAATCAGCTGATAAGTATGCCTCCTGGGCGACTCCCCGCTGAGGTGTTCAAGGTACATCCAGCTGTGAAGACACCATGGGGAAGACCCAGAACACACTGCGGAGATTACATATCAGGCCCATCTGGCCCGGAAACGCCTCAGGGATATGTGACTGAGGAGAAGAAGTCTCAGTGTGCTGCCACCACAACTCAGACAAAGATTTCATTTGATTAAAAGAATAGCTTTGGGAAATGATTTGCTTTCTTGCCAAGAGATACGTGTACCGCTACAAACCGCTGTCATGTGCGTACATCAAATATGAAGCCACAGCCGACGCTGTAGGATAGTTTAGCACACAGGAACATGTAGTGACTTCATGGCGACGATAAGACTCCACTGGACACTTCTCGCCCTCAGTGGCCCATTGTGAAAATGGCGGCCAAAGAAGCAACGGTGAATATTTACACTATACGAATATAAGTTATATCTTGGCGGTCAAATGTTACGTGTCATTTCCAGGAAGTGCACAATGGCTGTCCTTGAACCGCACTACCCCGGGAAGTACAAAGTGTACTAAAGGAAATATTCCAATTGAGGCCCAGTATAAGTTTAATTAACTCCTATTCAGCGCACAGACATGAAGGCCTTGTTAACAGAACACAAACACACGGTGTTTTAATCTGACACTGTGAGAGCTCGGTGAAACCTGATTATGCTGATACACTTATAAATTATGCTAACAAGCGTAGTATAGTCCGAGACATGAGAAACACGTGTCCTGTTGTCAGATGACGGGAGAATTAACGCTGAACCTCAAAACATCAACAGTGTTCACGATGTTGAATTGAGACTCAGTCAATCAATCAATCAGATTTTATTTGTACGGCACTTTTCATACAAATAAAATGTAGCACAAAGTGATGCACACAATAAAAAGACCATCCTTTATAAACCAAAACTCTTGATGTCTTTATGGAGACTGTCCCACAGACGTGGACGCCTCCCTGTGGGTTTATGTTCTAATTCAATTGAATTAATTGAAACATTTACGTATGTTTATTGTTAGTAACCCTCAAACTGTTTGAGCTCTTTCTGTCTGCAGCATGTTTCATGACCACAGAGAACATCTTGAACTTCATGTCCACCCCTCTGTATCATACATACATAGACGTCTATGCTCAGTCATAACAAACACAGTCTGCTTGTACCTGTGAGGACGATGACAGCGCTGTCACAACTCTCTCACCTCTTTGTCTTTCTCTGCTGCTGTGTTTGCTCGAGTTAGCAGAAGTGTGTGTGAGGCATTGTGATGTACTGTCTTCATCTGTGTGTGTGTGTGTGTGTGTTTGTTGACCTCGGATTGTATTAGTGATGCCACACCCTCTTGTTAACGCTGACGTCCATAAAAGGAGATCTTTAAGTTTGTCACATGACAACAATCTGAGGAATGCAAGACCGGTCACATGGGATGCCGTCTCAAGGAAATCAGCTTCACCCCCTGAGGACTGTGAAATTATGTGTGTGTGTCTTTGTGTGTGTGTGTGTGTGTTTGCACAGCACCTTCAGTACTTTTTATGCATGCACGTTTGTGTCTTTGTAGCGTGTACGTGCCCTCTTATGTCTGTGTGTTTGTGAAATCACAGCTCGAGAGATTTCACTTCTTCTTCAGCCGATTCTCAAACTGAAAAAATGCAGAGGAGGTCGTTCTTGTTTCCTTCTTTAAACAAAAAGTGTGTGTCTGTGCGTGGGTGTGTGTGTGTGTGTGTGAGCAGGAGTTCAAAAGAAATTCACAAATGAGACTTGAGATTATTAGAAACAACAAAATAAAAGCCCCTGCTTCCTGTCAGTGTAGGAGTACGCTTGAATATGTTTTTGTGTGTTTGCAGTCAGAGATGTAGAAATGAAAATCAGCACTTCCTAAAGCTGAAGCCGCTGTGTGGGCTGCTCTGTGCTGCCTCCTATAGCGACCGACTGAAACCACAACGTTGTCACTTTTCACACACACAACGAGGGACTTCCTCTGTATTCACTATAGGGCACCATATAAGGTTAAAAGTTGACAGGTGCAGACACTGATGTGGAGCACAGGAGGCCATATCTGGGCACATTAAGTCCGTTTGTACCACCTTTTTTCCTTTTTCTTCGTCTCTGCAGGGTCTCTGTCTGTCAGTCAGCGAGCATGTTAGTCATGAGGACAGGAAACTCTGGGCACAAGCCTGGTGAAGCTGTTTAGCAGTCATCAGCACAACATTTCTGTATTTTCCAAAATGGACCAACTGCATAAGACAGTTCCTGTTTTTTAGTCGATTAAATCTTCCAGAGTTTTGAAGGTTTTCATATCAGATCTGCTTGCTGCATTTCAAGGTTTCAAGGCTTGATAACAAGGTTTGTATTTTAAGACTCAGCAGGCACGCTTGTGACTCTTTGAAGCTAAACATAGGCGCAGTCATGCTTACATACTGATGTTTGAGCAGGTATAATCAGCCGGCTTGAGCTAGTGTTCAAGGTTTCTGCTTCTTAAAGGATGTTTGCTCGTGGTGGCAATTGTTGAGTATGGTCTTTATCTGCTCTACATGGAAACTGTCATGAGATAACTTTTGTTTTTGCCCAACACTGCGACATAGCAGCCAGCTAATATTACTGACTAGTCCAAAAAACAAGAAGCCCAGCTCGGCAGCTGTGTTTCAGCCTTTTATTTCACCAAGCTCTAGCCAATGACTAAAAGTCAGTCCCAGATTCACTCTGGTCCATGTCCATAGAGGCTGCCAGCTTGCCAGCTCCTGTTCTAGCACAACACCGGCTCTACTCCCATGTTCTAGGCCTGAAAACCTCCTCTTCTTCTTCTTCTTTCCATTGGTCCCGTTGTACAAACACTGAGCTCCTCTTGCTCGGTCATTTTCTCTTCTTAGCTTCCCCCGTCAACGTCCTCTTCTGTCTTTTTGCCTCTATCATTATGTCCAAAGAGGCTGCTGAGCCCAGTTATATCGTCCGCTTACGCAGCTCCTGTTCTGGCACGACACCCTTTCCACTCAGCAGTACTTTACTTCACTGTACGTCAGGAAACTCTGCAGAGAAACATTTTTCTCCATAAAATTAATCCGGTTTCACCAAAATCAGTGAAATAGTTGGTGGTGTGTGACTTAGTGACGTAAAGCGTTACGTATGTTCTTGTACCTGGAACACAAAGTTACACAGTGTGAAAACAAATGTTCAGAGTTTTTTTTTCATGGTAGAAAAGTTACAAGCTTTAACGGTTATCCATCACATAGTTGTTGATATTTCAGAGGCGATACATCAAACTCAGCTGAACTTTGTCCTTGTATCATCTCAGGAATGTGCTGTCCGGCAAATGTAGCACAGGAAATTAATAAACAGATTCTAATTTAAGCGTCTTTCATCCGCTGGCAGCTCGTCTCTGTGTGCATGACCTCCACTGACTCAGTACATTCCCATCACCTCACCACCACCCCGGACTTTTATAAGAAAGAGAGAGACGCAGAGGGAGAGGGTGGAAAAGTTAGCCTGGGATATAAGCTGGATTCATTCATGACTCAGGCTCTTCCACACTCCTCCTCCTCCTCCTCCTCCTCCTCCTCCTCCTCTTCCTCCCACTGAAAGCCCTCGCTCCCCCTCTCTTGGCCTCACCCCCAGAGGAAGCAGGAGGTGATGTAATGGCCGACGGTCCTCTTCGAGAATACAGACTAGGCTGTATTTCCTTCAGCACTCCCTCCTTTGATTCATGATACTCCTCTTCTTGTTATCTCCTGGACTTCGGTATGTTTTGATGGCACGGCAATTAACTCCACACCATCTGTGTGTGTGTGTGTGTGTGTGTGTGTGTGTGTGTGTGTGTGTGTGTGTGTGTGTGTGTGTGCATGTTTAAATTTACAAGCCTGTTTGGCAGGGTGTCCAAATATAACACCCCTCCCTTCTTTCTCCTCCTCACCTTCCCTTCTCCCCCTTCCTGCATTGTTACCCATTGACCACGAGATCTGCACAAAGCTGTGGCCTAGTTTGCAACTCCCCTGTTTCCCTATTCACTGTGTGTTGGTGTGTGTGTGTGTGCGTGTGGACACATTCACTTCCCATCAAAGGGGTGAAAGTGGAAATACTGGCTCGATTTTTTCATTGGAGGAGCATATGAAGTGAGCGTGTTACAGATAATGATGTGGGAATCCCTGAGCAGTGGGATCGAGTCAAACCCCAAAATGTAGGTCAAGAGGCACCGAGTTTTCCTTGAGCTGTTGCGTAACCATGCACATATGCACACACACACACATACACATATACATATGCACAAGGGTGTAGTTGAATTCCTGCAAAACATTCGGCTGGGAGTGAGCTGC
Source organism: Collichthys lucidus (assembly GCA_004119915.2). NCBI lineage: Eukaryota > Metazoa > Chordata > Actinopteri > Sciaenidae > Collichthys > Collichthys lucidus. The sequence goes on from CM014100.1 coordinate 7,906,881, forward strand.
AGGGAAGATATCCAGTGTAAGAAACTGTAACACATACATATGGAAATGTTCAGTGTGTGTAAGTGTAGCCGAACCGGCAGATTAAGCTTGAGCTTGAGGTAGATAACTTGCTGCACAGTGATTGGCCGAGAGCTGCAGGTAATCACCTGGACAGGATTGCCTTTTAAGGAGACTCTGAGCGCAGAGCGGCTGTAAATCCCTGGTCCGCTTGTTCTCACTGATGTTTAATGCAAGCGGCTGTGAAGGGAAGCCAGAAACTGCAGTTCCTCAAACAGCTACTTGAAGCCGGCTGCAGAAGTGAGTCAGTTTCCATAAGCCCCCATGTTAAAATGTCCAAGTTCACAGCAGACATTCTTTATATTGTCAGTGGAAAGAACTAAAAACGCACTCTGCGTCATAAACTCTGTACAGTTAGATATATATGTTACATATTACAGAATAGGAGAAGATTACAGGCTTCAAGGTTGCACATTGGAACAAGTACTTTACAACATTTCACCTGCACCATGTCCTCATATATTACTGCTGTAAATCTTTTAATTTTTTTATTTTCTAATGAGCTTGAATTCTCTCATTGTGGTTATTAATGCTGAGTGAGGATGAAAGATGAACTCCCATCAGTTCGCTAAAGAAATAAGAACTTTCCTGTCTTATGAGTCATCAGACTAAGTGCACCTCAGACTCACATAGTAATGTTTAACATATCAAGCTCTAAGTTTCACTCTAAATAACCTTCACCGGGAAGTTTTTTTTATTGTTTACACAGTTGCTAAAGCGAAGGGAGTCAAAATGAAAATCTAGGGCGGGTTGTGCAGAGGGTGTTTTCCCCCTTTAAAGTTTATTTTTAATAATTGATGCAAACAGCAGCGTCGACTCATTAAACTCCTCTGTGATGAGTTTACAGGATCAGTCACCACGTGACCGCGCGGGACGTTTATAGTGGTACGTAATGTATGTTGGCTGGAACGAACGCTTATATATGGTGATATGTTGTGAAATTAGGTCAAAGGAAGAAGAATTAAAGCCCGGACACACACACACACACACACACACACACACACACACACACACACACACACACACACACACACACACACACACACATATATATATACATGTTCCACTTCCTTTTAAACAACAATGTCGTTTCTTCCCCGGATACAAGCAAATTCCTTTTCCAGAGAGAAAAATGGCACTGTGACTAACCCACTTATCCGAGTGTTACCAAAGAAACGAAGACACACACACACACACACACACACACACACACACACACACACACACACACACACACACATAAAGTCCCCTGTCCCTTATGTAACAGCTTGCTAGTACGTTCCAGGTTATCATCTTACAATCGAGATGAGCCAAGAAAGGTGCAGCTCCCCCTCTCGTAATCCATCATGACAACATACAGTTACATTCAGTGACAATACAACAGTCTGAGACTAGACATACCCACAACATCCACTCAACTTGTACCAACATAACACAGTCATATTCATGGAAAAAACAGAATAAAGTTGTGTATTTTGAATGACAGACAATTGCACAGTAAAACTCTGTATTATCTGGTGGCAAAACATTTATTTTATACAACATTCATTTTATTTTCACGTCAGTTATACAGCAAACAGTGTTTCTTTTAATGGACAACAATATTACAAATATGTTTTTATAGTAATATTATAAAAACGTATACTGTATTACAGTTTTTTACCGTAAAAACAAGAGTTTTTACATTGGCTTGCTTTATTTTTCTCGGGTTTAGTGAGATAATCTGCATACATTAAATTATGATAACTACTAATTCTCTCCATAACTTTACAACCTCATACACAACAAACTGTGTGTTTCTATCTTGAAGCATTCTCAGCATTACATTTTCCACTAATTTGAGCTACAGTGGCTCGTCTGTTGGATCAGACCACATTCGCTCAGCATGTGAATCACTGACCCTGCCATCAGTTCACTGCTACTGACCACTGCAAACAGGGAACATCCCACAAGGATGGAGATGCTCTGACTCAGGCGTCTCGCCGTCACAGATCTTTACACATTTTTTTTTTTTGCTTCCGACATCAACTCCGAGGACAAAATGTTCCCCTGCTGCCTGATATATCTCACCCACTGACAGGAGCAATGATTATTCACTTCACCTGTCAGCGGTCATAAAGTTTTACTGATCGTCTCACCTTTTCTGTGATATGAGGTAACATATCACATTAGCTGTCAGCGTTACAATATGAGAGAATATAAATAAAACGGAAGCTTCCCTGACATTTCAGGTAACGTTTCCATCTTTAATCATATTTATGTTTGATTTCCAGAGTTTGACCTTAGCAATGTAAGTTTACAGGTAAATCCGAGAGCTTCCTTATCCACATCCTCTTCCAGCACAGTGAAACCTCCCTCCTGACTTGAAGAAAATCAAGATGTTTGGTCTGTTTTGAAGTTCCTGTGAAGTGGTTTAGATATTCAAAGCAAACAGACTTTGGCATTTAACCATAAACTGTGGACAGCATATCCGTGAAGTCACCCACAGGTCTCTGCTCAGTGTGTGGTTTCTGTCATCTTTGTAGTCCTGCCTCTTTTTTGCCTCCCGGCTAATCCCAAAATGGACAAAGACGTGGATCATCTGTGAGGCTGAGGCGGGCTAAGACATCTATAGCAGCTCCTACCTGTCAATCAAAGCAGCCACGCTGTTAATCAAATACACTGAGCTATACAACTGCTCTTTATGAACACACTGTCCATCCAGTGAGGAGAACATGCAAACACACTGAAGCTTCCTGCACCACCATGCTCACAAACAAAACATGACGGTGCTGAACACACCGTACGATTAAAACATACAGTATGAGGTAAATCTACTGTCACTGTCTGCACACTGGCCTCAGACCAGCGTACCCCCCGGCGATTGTGTGTTTAACATGGCCATCTGTGCCAGATGTTAATGATCCTCCTGTATGTGTGTGTGTGTGTGTGTGTGTGTGTGTGTGTGTGTGTGTGTGTGTGTGTGTGTGTGTGTGTGTGACTGGATGATGGCATAGTGTGTGTGTGTGTGTCAGCAGATGGCGTGTGTCTGTCACACACATGCTGTCTTCCATTATCAGTTCTCAATCATCAATTATTCACACCGGGAGACTGAAACCATTACTGTAAAATTTCAAAATAAAAGCATCAAAATGACCAAAAAAATATTTTGAAAGTGACCAAACTTCCCTGTCTGAGTGTGTGTGTGTGTGTAATAATGTGTGTTTAATAAAAAGTGTGTGTGTGTGTACTACATATACACATGTGTGTAAAATGAAACAGCTAAATCTTTCAGGGGGTCGGTGTAATAAGAGGCCAACAGAGAACAGCTGGTGTTTGTGCTTAAGGATGAGTGTGTGTGTGTGTGTGTGTGTGCGTGTCCAAAGAGGCTCTGTAAGGGGGCCTCCAACCTTTTGTTGCAAAGGGGGGCATATCATTAGCATTTAAAACTCCTTATTGCCCATGAAGAGAAAGAAAAAGAGCTGAGGGGAGACCCGAGGGAAACAACAGGAAAGTGGTGGCAATGACCAACAACACCTGCCAGTTCAACCACCCTCTGTGAGTGTGTGTGTGTGTGTGTGTGTGTGTCCGTCCATTGTGGATACACATGTGTAGCTCTTAGTGGTGTGTGTGCGACAGGGAAGTCGATTCAGAACTGGGTGGTGGATGTTTTGGGCGGTGTAGTGAGCAGCTGCAGCCAGTGGGTGGAGCAACAGAGCTCCTTTAGACTCCACGAGGCTGCAGAGCTGTAAGTGATCCAACATGCTGTGTTAGATAAGATAAAATAAAACTTTATTGATACCCAGGGAGGCGTGGGGGCGCAGAGATAGCCTAAAATAACAGACGAAGAGCTGATTAGATAAAGTACATGAAAATAAAAGATTCCTTAGCTTCCTTTGTCATCGTCCTCGTCTGTCTCTTCTCCTCCGTCATCACGTCCATAGAGGCTGCTGAGCCTGGTTACATTGCCCAACTGCCCAGCTCCTGTTCTGGCACGACACCGCCCTGCAAGGATAAGGTGCAGTGTACCAGCAGACACTTACTCTTCTTGTTCTTCTACTACTTCTTTTCCTGCTACGTCAGCAACACAGTGTTGACTGCAGAGACTTTTATCTGTAACAAACAAAAGATGTTGGACACATTAAAGCTGCATATGTGGATAAAAAGTCTCATTCCAGGGTAATAAAATCATAACAATTCATTTTTTAAGGTGATTTTAGACTGCTTAAAACATATTTTTGCATATATTATATTATATTTCTGCTATACTAAATGACTGTACATATACTTATCAAAATTATGATTGAAGCCCTGTTAAACTCACTGTGCACTACCTGCTGAAGCTGTGTTTGCCATATTATCTTTATCTGTGTTTACAGCTCGCTCTGCTGCCCCAAAGTAGCCAAATGCGAACGCAGCTTCAATATTTATCTGTAAAATCTGATCTGATATATAATTTCTTTTTTAATAAGTTTATGTGATACCCTGCAGCTGTTTACGGCCTCTGAGATCAAAGAAGCGTCTCGAGGTGTGAAGAAAAACTCGGTAACAGTGTTCATTCATGAGGACAGGATGTGATGTCACAGGAGCTGGCTGAGCCGCAGGAAGAAGTATTTTTAGTGGCATCCTGATCAAGTTTCCCTGTAGTCAGAACTGAAGGCGCCACAATCAATTCACAGCACACACACACACACATACACACACACACACACACACACACACACACACACACACACTCACGACCTTGAAAATCAGCGTCTCGTTTCATCTCAAATCAGCGTGTCTGCTGAGGAGGGGGGATGGGCGGAGATGAAAATGAGATGATGTGACAGTTACACACACAGTTGACCATCATGCTATCACACACACACACACACACACACACACACACACACACACACACACACACACACACACACACACACACACACACACATATAGACTCGGACACATATTGACACAAACGCACACCCTGCAGAGTCACACTCAAGCCTCACTGCTCTGCTTCTCATGACTGACCTATATCTTTGACACACACACACATGCACACACACACACACACACACTACACACTTCATAATGTGTTAAACAGAGGGAGAAGCTATGAGGTTGCTCTGCTGATCTTGGCTCGACTGCCTTGCGGTCGCCATGACGATATGAGGGTGGAGGAGCTGGAGGCACCCCCAAAGCACACACACACACACATATTGGCACACACACACATGGGCACACACACACACACACACACATTTTGACCTTTAACCTGACCGCTGTGTGAAGAATGGAGGTGGAGGCGAGGAGGGGAGGAGTGTGTGGTGTTCCCCAGTGGCTCCAGCTTCCAGCTCTTTGTTGGTGGAGAGGAGGCCCTTGGTAGGGCTGCAGCTGTGCGCGCACACACACACACAAACACACACACACATACACACAAGCAAACACACACACATTCCTTAGTGATTGCAAGAGACACCATCACACACTGCTCGCTCAGTCATTCATGCAGCCATTTCACACGTTCAGCATTGTTTCGCTCAGTGCTTGAGTCATTCGTCTATAAAAGTTGTTCCGGCGTCGGCCTGCTGAGAACCCGCTGAGAACGTTTATGTAACACTTTATAAACGGATCGAGGGTTAATGAACTAATGATTAAACATAGCACTGTGCACAATGAGGAGAAAGATTTAAAACTGGAGACAATAAATTAGAGTGTGTGTGAGAGACAGAGGTGTGGTTTAGTCATAAATCAGTGCTAATCTCACCTAATACCAAAAATCTCTTTAAAGTACAAAGTACATGATCGTAAAGTACAAAGTACATGATTGTAAAGTACAAAGTACATGGTCGTAAAGTACAAAGTATGTTGTGCTAAAGTCAATAAATTGGAGCAACATTACATAGAAAATTTGTATTTTTGTGATTCAGAGGCTGCCGATATAAGTTATATCGCCCGCTTGCCCAGCTCCTGTTCTGGCACGACACCGGCTATGCTCCTCCCCTCAACATTTGCCTGTACACCTCCTCTTCTTCTGTCCAGTGGTCCAATATGCATTATGCATTACATTAGCTAACAGCAGCTACAGTTGGCAGCAGTTTACTTCTATGTTTATCATTAAACTCTGTAAATCACAAAGGAATTTTATACAACCACAGAAAACCTGCAACTCATCTAGTCTAGTCTTCATGTAAGAAATCAGCTGGGGAAGTTTCAGGTGACTCACATGCTGATTTTAATGGACTCCTTTGATTGAGTGGAGAAAGCTCAGCTGACTGAAACATAGAGAGACTGTCTTACAGTGAATAATTAGTCCTCCTGTTGTTTCTGAGGAAATGCGATCCTAAACACAGAGACAAAGAAAACAGGGAGAGACCGTGTGCCATCATGAAAGTGATCAATACAAATCAATGGAAACACCAGCTGTGATCGGGGATTAGAGAGTCACCAGACGATGTCACGTTAGAGGCTGATTAGTGACGGGGCACTGAGAAATCATCTGACTTTCGTGCTGTTGTGGAAACAATCGGAGATTTGTGTCACCTACCTGAAATAGCATCACATGATGGATCGAACACACGCTGACCTCGACAAACTGCTGATCCATTCAGTCACAGTCACATGTCAAATTCTGTTGATGTCACACTGACTTCTAATCAGGTGAACGGTGTCTCTGTCATTCGTACGTCTGTCCTCACACTGTGTAACTTTGTGCTCCGGTTACGATCATCCACGAGAAGTACGTAACGCTTTACGACACTAAGTCACAGAGCAGCAACTATTTCACTGATTCTGGTGAAACTGGATCATATTTTATGGAGGAAATGTTTTCTGGTTTTCCCTCTGATGTCCTCCGGCTGCTCCGCCTTAACTTTCTCTGTGATTTACAGACTTTCCTGATGGACAGTGAAGTAAACTGCTGCCAACTGTAGCTGCTGTTAGCTCAGTTTGTTAGCTGCACTGTGAGCTCAGAGCACCGAGTGTTGGTGTTTGTACAACAGGTGTTTTGGACCATTGGGAAGAAGGTGGTTTTCAGGCCTAGAACATGGGTGTATGCTGACAGAGAGTCGAGCCGGTGTTGTGCTAGAACAGGAGCTGTAATGTACCTGGGCTCAGTAAGCTCTATGGACATAATGACAGAGGCGAAACGATCGAAGAGGATGTTGACAAAGGAAATCAAGAAGAGAAAATGAGACAAGCCGTCCAACTAGAGTAAATCTGGGACTGACTTTTAGTCATTGGTGAGATCTTGGTGAAATAAAAGGCTGAAAGACAGATGACGGACCACCGGGAAGAAGAGGAGGTTTACAGGTGAATGTGAGCCGGTGTCGTGCCAGAACAGGAGCTGGGCAAATGAGCAATATAACAATGCTCAGCAGCCTCTATGGACATAATGCCAGAGGCGAAAACATCGAAAAGGATGTTGACGGAGGAAGCTAAGAAGAGAAAAAGAGACAAGTCATCCAACTAGAGTAAATCTGGGACTGACTTTGAGTTGTTGCTTGATGAAGTTGTTGACTCACTAGTTTCTGATAGTAATCATAACAAATACACATACAGCTGTCCATATTTACCACAGCAGGCTTAGAATTTATATTCACATCATTCAGTCTTCCTCTCTTATTGTTTGCATCCTTCCTTCCTTCCTTTATTGATGTTTCCACTTCATTGTCTCTGTTTTAAATGTATTTTTCCTTCAGGTGTTTGAACGTTGACTAAGAGCTGCAACAACACGTCCACAGCTGCAGCCAAACAAAAAGAAGAGAGGAGGGGGAGGTTTTCAATTAATCAGACTTCCTCTGACAAAATAAATGGACTTTCCATTTCATTAAAAAACTTCTCTGACTCGTTGGTTGGCCCGACACATCTGGAATAATGCTTCCTGATTGGTGGACGTTGTAATGCAGCTGCAGAAAGCACGCTCTGATTGGCTCCGGCTCAGGGGTGTGTGTTAGGAAAGCATGCTAATTGGTCAGCTCAGCATCTTCTGACGCAGTGCTGCAGTGCTGCGTTTAGTGCAGCAAGTGTGTCAGTGTGTCAGTGTGTGTGTGTGTGTGTGTGTGTGTGTGTGTGTGTGTGCTCGCTGCAGTAGCTGTAGCAGCAGACGGCCTGCCCTTCATCAACCAGGAGATTTGAAGCCTGTCTCCATGGCAACCGTCCTCAAAGCTCCAGCTTGTGAACAAAGATATAGCTTCGCCCCATCCTCCACCTCCTCCCTTTGACCAGCAGTGTGGAGCTCCCATGGCGAGGCTTCTCCAGAGGCCTGTGTGTGTGTGTGTGTGTGTGTGTGTGTTTAATCATAAATCAGTGCTAATCTCACCTCATGTCAAAAATCTCTTTAAGATGTGTGCGTGCATGACAGAGCGTCAATTTCAATTTGCAATATTGCAACAATGGAGGCGCCATCTGGGGGTAACGATAGAAGCAGGATGAAGATGAATGCACACGCACACACACACACAGTACATCACGTTAAAGTATATCAGTGGAGACTGCTGTCGTCAGCTCAGCCGTGATTCTCAGTAAGTTACTTCCTCATTAGAGCATATTAAACAAAATCCACAACAGCCACAGAAACAGTCATTATGTAAAACTATGTTGTAAATATTAAACTGAAGCATGAACCTCATGAGTTTGTACAGGTGTATGCACACTTCAAACAGCCCGACTAACAAACCGAGCTAACAGCAGCTACAGTTGGCAGCAGTTTACTTCACTGTCCATCAGGAAACTCTGTAAATCTGTAACTCTGTAAAAGGACAGAGTCACCATTCGCCTGATTACAAGTCAGCGTGTGGCAACGTGATTTTAAATCTGTTATTTTATGGTGGAAAAGCTACAAAATGTAGCTTCAATTTGTTGGACACAAACTGTCCCACTTGAGGATTTTGGTAACGAGGATCGCCTGCTGATCCAACCAACCTGAATCAATTATTTATTTGGGTCCTCTCAGCTCATTTGTGCTGCAGTTGGCACAGCGTAATGTGAGGGATTTGCACTTTGCAGAGAAAGCTTATTGACGCCGCTGTACCAGACTGTCAATCAATCCCAAATAATTTGTGTTTGTCGTTCTGCAGAGGTCTGATGCAGAGGCCTCGTCACTGTCTGCACGGACGTTTCACAGTGTGAGCTCAATACGACTCTCATACCTGTCTGCTCAGGTCATTTATATTCAAACGCCTCCATTATGCTCTGATATATTTATGTGAAGTACTGCAGTCTGTTTAAAATAAATAAATAAATAAGCATTAATGTTTTTAAATTCTTAAAGGTTTCTGCTTTTATTTATTTATGCTGCCTTCAAGTGTTAGATGTCTACTTCGGTGTGCAGCTTTAGAAAATTCAGCAGAAACAGAAAGTTTCCGAAAGTTGTGAATACTTTTTATCTTATTTAGTGCTTCATTATTAATGTAAGAAAATGTAAAAAAAACCCCAACTGCTTTACTTTTTACAGTAGAAAACCCAACCACAATTTTACCATTTACAAAATTGCAAAAAAGGATATCAGTACTGTTGATTTCACACCTTATGTAAAGCCCATTTTATTATATATTTTACTGTATAAATAAAAAGAAATGTCATCAAAATAAACACTGTATATCTGACGTGAAATATTACCGTGCATTACTGTAGATCACTGAGAATTTGATCCTTTAGTTGCCACTAAAGTTGTTTTATTATTCCTGTCTGAACATGAACGCAGTGTTATCTCTGCCAGCAGTGCAAAAATAAACTTCAAAGTCATGGATGCAAATTCTGTTTTGTTTATTAACTTAAATGACTAGAAAAAACAACAACAAGGCAGAGAAACAAATATACAGTTTGTATCAGAGCAGGTCTGGGAATTTTATTATTGTGACTCTGGAGCTTTTATTACATTGAAATTGGATTTGTTTGAAGATGTTCTGTCTGGAGATTGGATTTATCCAGACTGCTGGAGAGATTACCATTGATTAGATTACACATCGGGGGTCAGATTACTTTCTGTTTGCAGGCCCACTAGCATGCAGGGAGGCCGATGAAAGTATTTTAAAGCCCACTGGTTGTTTAAATGTTATTTATTCATTTGTTTTACTTCTGTTTTATATTTGTGCCACTTTTAAATCAACATTTTGTCACGTTTCTACCATAAAATAACAGATTTTTAAATCATTTCACTGGCTGCTCCGCCTCAACTCTCTCTGTGATTTACAGAGTTTTCCTGATGGACATTGAAGTAAACTGCTGCCCGCTGTAGCTGCTGTTAGCTGATGTTAACTCAGTTCGTTAGCTGCACTGTGAGCCTGTGTTAGTGTTTGTACCATAGGCGTTTTGGACCACCAGGAAGAAGAAGAGGAGGTTGAGGGGAATGCTGACGGGGAATCGAGACAGTGTCGTGCCAGAACAGGAGCTGGGTAGGTCACCGTGCTCAGCAGCTTCTGCATCCATCTTGCAACACTCTGGGAAATAAATGAGGTATGAACTACTTCAGCTTTGACCTCTGTGTTTGTGTGGTTTTGTATAAAAGACGTGCTAAGCGTGCAGCTGCTGCTGATATGACCTCCGTGCTTTGTATACTCGTACATGTGTGTGTTGGCGTGCGTTGAGAAGATGCCACAGCGATCTGTTTGGCCTCTTTGTTTACAGAGCTGGGCCTTTTCCTGCCCTCTGATGTGCGCGCTCGAGCCATGAATGGAGCTTTGTGGGCAGACACACACACACACACACACACACACACACACACACACACACACACACACACACACGCGCACACACACACACACACACACACACACACACACACACACACACACACACGCACGCACGCACACACACACACACACACACACACACACACACACACACACACACACACATGATTTGAATGCTGAGTCCGTCTGATCGGTGATAAGAGACAGAGATGTTGTCGGCTGATCTAAACAGATCAACAACATGTGAATGAATGAACGCGGCTAAATGAGACGATTAAATGAGACGATTAACGAGGTTAACGAAACGTCTGAGTCATCAGCACCGCTTCTTCTTCTGTGGTCACAACATTTCACTTCACTTCTACAGAGACAGGCTAATTTTAATTTGATGAATGCTGACTGTCAGCGAGAGAGGAGGAGGAGGAGGAGGAGGAGGAGGAGGAGGAGGAGGAGGAGAAGAAGAAGGAGGCAAGAGGAGGAGACAAGAGGAGAAAGAGAAGGAGGAGGCAAGAGGAGGAGACAGGAGAAGAAGTAGATAAGATAAGGAGACAAGTTAAGGAGACAAGAGGAGAAGGAGGAGGAGACAAGGGAATAAGGAGACCAGAATGGAACACAAGATGAGGAGACAAGAGGAAAAGGAGACAAGAGAAGGAGACAAGAGGAGAAGTAGATAAGATAAGGAGACAAGAGGAGAAGGAGGAGGAGACAAGAGAAGGAGACAAGAAGAGAAGGAGACAAGAGGAGAAGTAGATAAGATAAGGAGACAGGAGGAGAAGGAGACAAGAGAAGGAGACAAGAGGAGGAGACAAGAGGAGAAGGAGGAGGAGACAAGAGAAGGAGACAAGAAGAGAAGGAGACAAGAGGAGAAGTAGATAAGATAAGGAGACAGGAGGAGGAGACAAGAGGAGGAGACAAGAGGAGGACTCGTAGCAGTCTGAGTTCAGGCAGCTCAGCGGGGTGCGGGTGACGTCACTTCAGGCTCCTGTCCATCTGAGGGGGCGTGGCCTGAGGCGCTACGTCACTGATGGTTATATAGGCTGCAGCTGTGGCGGCGGGCTCGCGCTGCTGAGACAGGCAGAGCACAGAGCACCGGCGGCGCGCGCTCCCACTCAGCCACACACATACACACACACACACACACTCACACACTCTCTCTCAGAGTGACACACACACACACACTCCCCAAACAAAGAGAAGCACGCGAGGCAGCACAGCATCCCACCCTTTCAGCCGCGAGCTCAGTTGCAGAACCGCCCCCCCTCCTCACAGACCGACAGAACCGGACCGGTCCGAGGCTCACAGAACCGACCATGACAACTAACGGAGCGTCTAACGGAACCAGCGACATGCTGCAGATCCAGTTCGGGCTCATCAACTGCGGGAACAAGTACCTCACGGCCGAGATGTTCGGCTTCAAGATCAACGCGTCCGCCACGAGCATGAAGAAGAAGCAGATCTGGACCCTGGAGCAGAGCGGAGACGACTCCACCGGGAACGTCTTCTGCCTCAAGTCACATCTGGGCCGGTACATCGCCGCCGACAAGGACGGGAACGTTACCGGAGACAGCGAGACTCCAGGCCCGGAGTGCCGGTTCATCATCACCGCTCACGATGACGGCCGCTGGTCCCTGCAGTCCGAGCCGCACGGTCGTTACCTGGGCGGCACCGAGGACCGGATCATCTGCTTCGCCCAAACCGCGTCGGTGGCGGAGAAATGGAGCGTGCACATCGCCATGCACCCTCAGGTGAACATCTTCAGCATGACGCGCAAGCGGTACGCGCACCTGAGCTCCAAGGTGGACGAGATCGCCATCGACCGGGATGTCCCGTGGGGGGTGGACTCCATGATCACGCTGGTGTTCCGAGAGCAGCGGTACCACCTGCAGACCTCCGACAACCGGTTCCTGAAGAACGACGGCGCGCTGGTCGCCACCACGGACAAGAGCACGGGCTACACGCTGGAGTTCCGCTCCGGTAAGGTGGCGTTCAGAGACTGTAGCGGGAAATACCTCGCCCCATCCGGGCCCTCTGGCACCATGAAGTCCGGCAAGAGCGCCCGGGTCGGGAAGGATGAGCTGTTCGTGCTGGAGCAGAGCCACCCGCAGGTCGTGCTCACCGCTGCCAACGAGAGGAACGTCTCCACCCGGCAAGGTGGGTGTGGTGGGTGGGTGTATGGCGGATGAAGGGTTAAAGTGATGGAATGTGTTCATGCACCCCCTTCTGAGGAGGTGGATGCATGAACACAGGCCCAAACAATGGGCTGTGAGGCCACATCAGTACATGATACCAGGCCTCTGCTCATTAATGTAAACAGGATGCAGAACAACACTGGGTCTCCTCCATGTTGTTGTTTTTCAGTTTGTTTCCAGACAACCCTGCATGAAAAGAGAAGTCTTAACAAAGCCACAGCCCCTCGGCCTTCTCTTTTTAAAACTCATGTGTGCACGTGTGCCAACATTCAAATGTAAAACAGCCCCAAACTGGCACGAGGCCCGAGCTGGCACAAAGCAGAAGAGCTCAGACTAAATTTACAACAAATCCAGATGTTTTTTCTTTTTATAAGGACGGATGCTTGGCATTTGATCTCAATCATGATATCTTGAGCTATGATGAGTGTATTTAAAGGTCCGGTGTGCAGTGATTTTAGTGATTTCCAGTGGCGTACCCCACCATCTCACATTTTTCCTTCATAGAGTAACACGGTTTGTCCATTCTGGCTAAACATTACGGTTAAACCCACGCAGCAAAAAACTGCAGTTCCTCGAACGTCCACTTGAGGCTGGATCCAAAAACGTTGGTTCCCATGTTCAAATGACTTCACAGCAGAAAATAAACATGTTTACAGCCTGGTACAATAAACATTTTTGGTCTCTATAGATAATTTCCCCGTTCATGACAACTGTACTGGGGGTGAATTTATATACAACTCACCTGTTCAGATTATATTGAGGCCTAAAGTTACGCAGGATTAACAGGTAGGTGTCCAGGCATCATTCAGGTCGACCAATGATCCACATCTTTGCTGTTGTTTAGATTAGCTGATAGGTGGAAGAGAAACATGTGGGTGATACGATGGTGTATCCGTGACGTCACCCACATGTTTCTGAAGAGACGTTTTGAAGCTCAATCTGAATCTTCTTGGATAATTGCCTGTAGATATCAAAGCTTCATTCTGAGGTAATAAAAACATAAATATTCTTATTTTTTAGGGGATTTTAAGCAATAAAACATAGTTGGAGCCACTAAATCTGACACACTGGAGCTTCAATTCGATATTAACCGGTCTATATATATCTCTAATTGTCAGTGATAGACGGTGGCTTCCTTCTCGTTTTTGTGTATGTGTGAGGGCTAATAACGTCCATGTGTGTCTGGTCTTCAGCTGTGAGAGTGGGCAGAGATACAAACTTGTTCCTCCACCTTCTTCCTTCCTTTCTTTCCTTTTTTTTTGTATTTTCCTCCCACTCACCCCTCCTGACTTTTTCCATGCATTTCTTCGCCATCACCTCCTTTCACCCCCCATCCTTCACCCATCACTCCTCCTCCTCCTCCTCCTCCTTGCTGCCTCCAGGCCTGGCTGGCTGCTGCATGTCTGAGGTCATTATCAGCGGCACCCCTCACGTTGTTGACGGGTGGCTTTAATACAAAGAAAACCCTTGAATTCAAGGCTCTGAGTCAGTGAGTGAATCATGCTGTAAAAACGTCTTGAGTCAGTGCAAAAAGGAAAATTTGTGATTTTTGGGGTCGGGCGCCTGAGAAAGCAGAGAGACTGTGGCGCTGACTGTCTGTAATGAATGATAGACCTATTCTAATTGATGCTCTTTAAATCTATATTTAGCGTCTAGTTGGAGGAGCACACTGGTGAGAATACTGTGCGGTTACCGTGGTTTTACTTCCTCTTTTTCAGAAAGTTATGATCTTTTTTTTTTTTTTTTTTCTTTTTGTTTCCAGCTCCTGAGCATGTTTGTTCTGTCTCCTGCTGCTTTTGTTTACTTGTCATGAGGATGTTCATCTGCTTTCTGCTCTGTCACTTTTCCGCACTCAGCACTGTGCTCAGTTTGGGAGACAAAATGGAGGCTAGAGGTTACTAAATGGAGAGATTCTCTTGAATAATCCCCAAATTATTTAGGATGCAGCTCAGTCAAATGTCATCTTGCATAGAAATTGGTATTTTTGTGATTTAGCATCCTTCTTATACCCCTGTGTCAGATATGGACAGCTGTACGTGTATTTTTTATGATTATAACAACACAAAACATAGCAGCCGGCTCATATTACTGACTAGTCCAACATCAAGAAGCCCCAGATTTACTCTAGTTGGATGACTTGTCTCTTTTTCTCTTCTTAGCTTCCTCAGCAACATCCTTTTCAATGTTTTCGCCTCTGGCATTATGTCTATAGAGGCTGCTGAGCATTGTTATATTGCCCATTTGCCCAGCTCCTGTTCTGGCATGACACCAGCTCATATTCACCTGTAAACCTCCTCTTCTTCCCGGTTTATTTCACCAAGATCTCACCAATGACGAAATGATGAAAAGTCAGTCCCACATTTACTCTAGTTGGACGGCTTGTTTCATTTTCTCGTCTTGATTTTCTTTGTCAACATCCCCTTCGATCGTTTGACTCTGTCATTATGTCCATAGAGGTTACTGAGCCCGGTTACATTACAGCTCCTGTTCTAGCACAACACCGGCTCTACTCCCTGTCAGTATACGTCCATGTCCTAGGCCTGAAACCACAAATTTCTAGTTTATGGTAGAAAAGTTACTCGAGGACTCTTTGAGTCCTTCCTGCGGCTTAAATCAGTCCATGCCTGAGCTAGAGATCTGAATCTGTAGAAGAAGACGACCTTGTTCAACCCCCCCAACAACTGGATCATTGATGTGGATTAAATGCTGAGCGAAATTAAACTGGCTCCAGATGTTTTTTTTTTTTTTTTTTTTTCAAATACGACAGCTGCTTAAATGTCTGGTAGACCTGAGCCAAGATGGCAGCTGAAGTGGGCTGGCTTTCATTAGCAACCCAAAGGTTTGGTGAGCTGAATTTGGGTGAATCCAAAAGCCGCTTTGTGTTTTTGTGACTTAAGCTTAATTTTTTATATAGATCGAGCTCAGATCCAGATTGGATGTCCTGTCATTAGACGGAGTCAGGATGGTTGATTGAGGTGGTGTTAGTTCCACACCTCAAAAATAATAACAATATCATCTTAACAAATGGACATGAAGACCAAAACTACAAAAATAAGCCTCATGTCATACAGAAATAGCAGCTTGGAGTCCAACTGGATTAAATTGGAGTTTATCCTGAGCCAGAAACCCTTTACCTACTCATTTATGTCATTTTATTTTTTCATGCACATCTATAATTGGTGCGTCTGTACTTTCTGATTCAATAACAACCGGAAGGAAGCTTTTAATAAGCCGATATATTCACATCACTCTCTGTGTCCCAGCTGCATGATGCTATGAACTGAAACTCTTTAAATGCATCCATTGTTGGCTCCTCTTTCTTTCCACTCATCTTCTAATTTGTACGGGCACCATGCATAATTGCCATTAACGTGACCCTTGCTTGTTTCCGGACCTTTAACATCGACTCTCCTCGGACAGGAGATGGTCGCAAATTCCCTGAGACTGTTTAATGACCCTCATATGGGCCCGGGACACAATTATCAGTCAGTTAGCCTGGAGCTCAATAGCTTTTTAAGTGGCCTGTCCTGCCTCTAAACTGTGCTGCGAGTGTGCGCCGGTCTGTCAGCTGAATGGCCCATCATCGTCATCCTGTTGGCTACCGGTGTGACCGCTGAGTGCTGACTTGTCTTTGTAACTGATGGTCCTGAAACTAGCGTGAGGTATCCTGGAGTGGGATCCCTGTGCTGCTTTTTGTGTCGAATGTTTAACATGTAATGACATGACAATAAGACTCAGCTGCAACGGGTGACTATTAAATGGAAATTGGAATTTACGAGGCTTGGCATGGATGGCCTCGCAGGTCCTATAAAACACGACTAAACACTCATGGAAAGGTTTTAAAATGCCAACTGCAGGCTGTGGGTCAACCGTTTAAAATAAATACTTCGTCATTCAGGGAAACTGGCTGAGTCGCTTTCTTTCCTACGTTTGGGAACAGTCAAACGTGATTTAGCCTAGCTTAGCATAAAGACTGGAAACAAGGCCAAACACCTAGCCTGGCTTTGTCCTTTTTTTTTGTACTAGAAAACATAAATTTATAGTTTTACAGGAGGTTATGTAAAGGACTATTTCTTGGCCGGGGGTAATGCCTTCTTTCAGTTCAGCTTGTCACTACACCCGGCCAACAAATAGTCCGCCACATAAACCCCCCAAAAAACACAAAATGTTGATTTTACACTTTTTGTACAGATTAAAAAGAGCACAATCAAAGTTTTAATCAGGTGATTTTTGTTGGGACAGAGTTAGGCTAACTGTTTCCACTGGTTTACAGTCTTTGTGCTAAGCTAAGCTAACTGGCTGCTGACTTGTAGCTTTAAATTAAACGCACTGAGACGAGAGTGGTGTCAATGTTCTTATCTAACTTTGCACAATCAAATGGATCAAGCAATATGAGCTTGTTTTTCCTAAATATTTCAGTGGAGGTTGTGTAAGGGACTGTTTCTTAGACTGGGGTAATGATTTCCTTCTGTTCAGCAAGTCACTACACCCGGCCAAGAAATAGTCCAGCAAATAAATCCCCAATAAAAACGCACAAACTTTTGTTTTCAGATTAAAACAAGCAAAATATGTGTCCAGCAAGGCTAGCTATTTCCACTTGTTTCCAGTCTTTGTGCTAAGCTAAGCTAATAGTACTGACATGAGGGTTATTCATAATTCATAACTCATCTAACCTTCCACAAAAAAAGCACATGAGCTGAATTTTATTTTTACTTTTGTAGCTTAAAACAGTCCCTTTTTGTTCAGATGAACCAGCTCCAAGTGTGCAGTCATTCAGGCTTCATGTTACACAGTTTAGACTGGTCTCCCGTTTACTATAATCTGAGGAGGGCTGTGATTTTTTTTTTTTTTTTTTTTTTAGGCTCTGAGAACTGTTGAAGAGCATTCATCACATCAAATCACAGCTATAATCAGACTTTGAATCGTGTATTGTGTCGTTTGTGTGTGTGGTGAAAGAAAAAGACTGCGACTCCATGTTGTGTCTGGCCATGATTAAGACCCTGACACCCTTTCTGTATCCTTCAACCCGCCCCCCTCCACCAACCTCGCTGGCAGGAAATGAGACAACTCCGACCTTGGCTGGTGTGTATTAATCCCTCCAGGGTAAAGGGTGATGAATCGCTCTGTCTGCAAAACACACTCATCCAAGAGGAAATCAAAAGAAGGGATGCAGTCACTGTACGCATCCTTGGTAATGTGTTTATAGACAGTATGTTTGTGTGTTTTCGAGCGTGCCAAGGGAGCACGAGGGAACCTCTCCTACTTTATTATAGGTTAGGCTTCAGCTGGTCTCCAGTGTGTCATTCAGCTCCTCTCTGGGTGTGTCTCCACACTAATGCCCTTCAGTTTTAGCGTTTCACACACAAATATATGATTCCTGATTATTCCCTGTTGGCATTTCTGTTATAAACATTTTATATTGAGATGGATTTTATAAGTTTTGTTGATTTGGGTGCACGTATCGGAAGAAATCTGTCACGAGGAAGTCCTAGAATTTAAAATAACTCATGCAAATAAACCAAGCCGTGATCTAACTATCACCCAAAGCTGAGACAGCGACAGCTGCCTTGCTCCGTTTATTTATTTTGCATTTGTCAGAGGAAATATGTGACCGCACTGTATGAGCACCGGTGTTACAGTCGACACAGTATTCGGTGTGTGGGCTGGCTGGTTTGCCCGTTTATACTGAACAAAGGCCGATGCTCCAGCTGGTCGCCTCCTCGGTCAGGCCTGCTCCTCAAACAATAGGAGACGCACATATACACACAATTACACTTTATACAATCGCAAGCGTTCACAGCAGCAGGCCTCTCGCTCTCTGCTGGCTCACAGTAACCGGGGCCAACAATCTGTGCCTGCCGCCATCAGGCTGAATGCGGTGGGTGGGGTGGACAGAAAAGATAGAGGGGTTGTGTGTGTGTGTGTGTTTGGTGTGGTTTGGGTGGATTCTGGATGTGTGGTCACTTCTTTTGGTGTGGTTTTTGAGGAGTACGTGTGTAAGTGCAAGACCCCTCGTCCCTCCTCCTCCGTTAACCCTATGAGCTTCACATAGCTCACAGACGAAGCCTGACAGGCAGCCTCGGCCTCGGCCTCCCTCTCTGGCTCGCGGCTGAGGCTCCTCAGGCCACAGGGTGAGTGTTTTGTCTCCATCAGTCTTGTATGTTTATGTTCAGTGTGTGTACCCATCATTATTTTCCTTTCCCTGTGAAGCGAAGAGAAACATTTCCTTCTATTCACAACAGCGATTATAAATGAGATATTTGACTGCAGTCAAATCTCCCAATTTCCTCGAAACATTCAGGTTTATCTTGGCTCTCTGTCGGCACCAAAAAGCTCCATCTTAAATTCAAATGAGATAAATTTTTTGGGGGATTAATCTATTCAAATCCAGTCAGAGTTATTCAGTCCACAGTTAAACATGTAAAGTGTTTTTTTTTCGCTGGTTCATTTTCATATTTTTCCCGAAACTGAACCGACATGCAGAGTAAACGCTTTCGACATCGAAGTGTCGAAGTGTTTAACGTGAGACAAATGGATCTCCACTTTGAGTCCTGAACAAATTATAAAATTTTAAGGTGGGTTAGTCGCTCTGTCGGGCCATAATTGGTATTTCTACTTCAGCTTCTCGCTCGGTCACTCTCTCCTTTTCTCCTTGCTTCCTCCGTCGACGTCCTCTTTGCCGTTTTTCCATAGAGGCTGCTGAGCCGAGCTCCTGTTCTGGCACGACATCGGCTCCCCTCCCCATCAGCATTCCCATTATACTTGACGAAAGTCACACAAAATAACACTCTCGTGTCTGTAAGGTAAATATGAAGCCAGTTGGCTTAGATAAATTGGATAAATTAAGGTTTGTGCTGTTGATTATTGTAATTTGGACTGATACTGGTAACATTTGAATATATAAATACTCCTATATATGAATAATCAGGTTTTTCATAATGCATTAGCCACCAGAGATTATGTAGCATTCATGACGTAGGTGAGTTTGTAATCCCGCTATAAGTTTCTTGTGGTCAGAAACATCCAGCAGATGTTTTGCTCTCTCTCGTGCTTCTGTGATAAATGGGCTCTCCTGTGCTACTGTCCTGAGCGCCCATGTCGGCCGAAAGAAGAAGCCGCGAGGATTAGAGCCGAGCTCAGTAAAGTGACGGATGATCGTGGAGTCGAGCGGAGTCCGACCCTCTTCTCTCCTCATTTTTCCTCCTCTAATGTGTTCCCTCAAACCCTTAAACTTACATTTCATCTTCTTCGACCACCCTCTCCACCTCCCCGACACACACACTCCGCGCCATGTGGTTCTCATTATGGTCAGTTATATTTTCCCTCTCAATCATCAGTGTGTGTGTGTGTGTGTGTGTGTGCGTGCCGTGTTCGTACGTGTGCATCCCCACATTTTTCTGCAGAAATTCAATCTGTCCACAGAGGCCAGAGTTCCTGAGTTCACTCGAGCGAGCGCTCGACAGGAGAGAGGACAAAATGAGAAGCAGTAACTCTTTTGTGACTGACACGTTACGTAATACTTACATTAAATACAAAGTACGTTTTTGGCTTCGGTTGGAGGCGAACAGTTGTGTTGTGTGAATATTGTGAAACTTTTACAGAAAGTTTTAGACTGGGGAGCGTGGCTGAGAGCCAGAGACCGCCCAGCAGGGATTCAAGTCATCAGGGTTCATCCTCTTGACACCATGAATATCTGTGCCATCCAGTATTTGTTGAAATATTTGCGTCTGGTGATGGACAGACCGGCTGATGAGTCAAATCTAGTTTCAGCTTCTGGAGTAAGAGGATTTGTTGTTGTTTTTTGTCTGTCATATGAATTTTTGCAGGTCGAACACGAGGAAACGATTTGAAGACGCCAATAAAAATTATTAAATCCATAATCAAAGTGATTATAAATAACATGTGCGGCTCTAGCCACGGATCTGTAGTCCAAAAGGCTAGCGTGCACATACAATGCCAGACCTCATTAAAACCACATCAACCCCACTAATGCACTGCAGAGCTGGTAAACAAACATGAATTAACTATAGGATGAAAACGTACACAAACGTCCAGTGTTACCGCTCCACAACACACGCACGCAGCACAATGCGTGCTATTGTATAGGACGAGGTCACGGCGTGGACGGACCTTATACCTCGAGGGCTGCGCAGACAGTGAGATGGACTGTCTGTTGGGCCGCTATGTAAATGTGTGCAGAGAGCGAGACAGAGCGATGTTTGAGAGAACAAACCGGCGCGCTCATGTGTTCTCCATCCGTCTCCCTTTTTCATGTGCGACACCCTCCCCCCACCTCATCTCATTTTTTCCATGTTTCTTCTTCTTCCCTTGGAGACTCGACCGGCTGCAGCAGTCACGTTGAAAACATTAAAAACAAGTGAAAATCTGCCTTAAACTACATTATTTGTTTTGCAAACTATAAATATTTGTTTTTCATTCTAAAATAAGTTCATTTCACTTCCAGATTTATTTTTCAAATTTGTTTGAAAAAGGCAATTAATCAATTTCTAAAAAAGATCGGACTTTGGATCACTTTCAAGTCGCGCTTTCATTTATCTAAATTAAATTACATTCTTGAATGTACTTCAGATGTTGAAGTTGAAGGAACGGTGCAACAAAGTTTCCACATTTAAAGGTGCAGCCTGTAAAATTTGGGGCCTTTTTTATATTCAGAATAAGAAAGAGGAAGGATCACACAGTGACACAAATTTCACTCTGCAGAAATAATTTTAATATTGAACTGTAGGAAAGTTTGTGCTCGTCGTTTAGCTTCGTGAGCTCAGACCCGTCAGGATCACTCACCAACCAGCTGATAAATTTAGCTGCGCCCAAAAAACTGCAGTTCATCCTCAGACGTCCACTTTAAGGCTGGCTACAGCAATGAGTCAGTCCCCATGTTAAAATATCCAAATCACCCATTTAATCTAAATATCGTCAAAGTCATGGATCATCTGTGAACCTGAGGCGGACTAAACAAAGTCTGATTGTTCAAACAGGACATCTGTGAAGGTCTTGATGCTTAATAAAGTAATAAATAAACAATTAATCAGCAAATAATTCTATTAATTGATTTAAAACTTCCACAAGCCTTTAGCCTTTAGGTTTAGTCAGTGACGTGTCCTTGTGGGTTTACCTCTTCTGTTTTGTGACCGTCCACCATGACGACTAATCCTTTGAACTGTCTGTGCTATGACAGATGCATGTGTGTGTGTGTGTGTGTGTGTGTGTGTGTGCACAGCTGTGTGAAATCCTTCACTAAGCCGAGGCGTCTGATGTTGCTCATTTAGCCTGTCTGATCCCGACCAAAGGATGCGTGTGTGTTTGCATCTGGACTGCTGGTTAACAGTCACAAACTGCAGCTATTTACAGCCTGTGTGTGTGTGTGTGTGTGTGTGTACATGACTGACCCACTCATCATCTGATCCCCCACACACACAGGCATGGACCTGTCAGCCAATCAGGACGAGGAGGGCGACCAGGAGGTCTTCCAGGTGGAGATTTGCCGTGAGAACAGGAAGTGTGCGTTCCGAACCGCCGCTGGGAAATACTGGACCCTGACTGCAAACGGCGGGCTGCAGTGCACCGCCTCCACCAAGTAAGCATGAACACACCACGACCACACCTGCTCCAATCTGTTCACCAAGCAGAGGCAACAGCGACCGTGGAAACCCGACACTGCTCCGTCATCTGAGCTCTGATATGTGTGTGTTTACTGATGAGGGGGGTGGGTGACGTGTGGGAGGTGAAGACGGAGCGATCTCCGGTCATGGCTGCAGCATGTTGGTGGGAGATTAAGTGCATCTGTGCACGACCTCAACCTGTAGAGAGTGATTTCCTTTAATGTGCAGCGGTTCTGTCCGGCCAGAGTGCTTTCTGTTAACCCCTGACCTTTGACCTTTGACCCCCACTGACTAGTCCAACAGCAGCCAGCCCAGCTCGCCGTCTGTCTTTCAGCCTTTTGTTTCACCAACCACTTAAAGTCAGACCTCTGATTTTCTCTTCTTAGCTTCCTCCATTAACGTCCACTTCAGTCATTATTATAGAGGCTGTGTTTATTGCTCAGCTCCTGTTCTGGCATGACACAAGCTGCGCTAACATTACAGCAGCTACAGCCGGCAGCTGTTTACTTCACTGTCCATCAGGAAACTCTGTAAATCACAGAGAGTCGACATCAGAGGGAAAACCAGAAAACATTTTCTTCATAAAATATGATCCAGTTTCACCAACATCAGTGAAATAGTTGGTGTGTGACTTAGTGCCGTGAAGCGTTGCGTACCTCTCGTGGGTGATTGTACCCGGATCACAAAGTTACGAACATGAATGACAGAGACATCATTCACCTGATTACAAGTCAGTGTGACATCAACATGATATAGTTTATGGTGGAAAAGTTACAAAATGTTGCTTTAAAATGACCTTTATTTTGAAAATCTCAAAGACAGACGCTGCAGATGTGATGGTCAAAGACTTGTCCTGAGTCTTATCAGAGGTAGACTCCTCTCTGTTTTTTTAAGATAAGTGCAAACATCGACACTCTGCAGAGCTCTCCGCAGGAAGCTCAAATTCCTCCGTCGCATTCTTGAGAGTCGGCTCGGTTCACTCCTCCTGATTAAACCACAGAAATGTCCGTTTGTGGTTGTGAGGAAACATTGAGGGAATGTTTCAGAGCGTCTTTTAATAAAAACTCACATAGGGGGGGAAACAAACCCAGAATGTTGCAGTAAGCAAATAAAACCTCCCTTTGTGCCAGGAGAAGAGGATTAACCAGCTACTTGACTTAACCAAGGACTACAAGTGAGGCTTATCCGTCCACCCTGAGCCCAACTATCCAATTACCCAACAATTACTTAAGTTCTGGATAAAGCGGCTGGGTGTAAACTCACGCAAGAGCTACTGGATCTCTAACCGCCATGTAAATTTAATCATCTCCTCACCTCTCTTTCACTTTCTCTCTCCGTGTCTCTCTCTCTCTGTCTCTGTAGGTCGGCTAATTGCTACTTTGACATTGAGTGGCGTGGGAAGAGGCTGACTCTCCGGGCTGCTAATGGGAAATACGTCGCCGCCAAGAAAAATGGCCAGCTAGCAGCCACCATCGACTCCGCCGGTCAGTGAGATTTGTTGATTCAGCTGTTGAGACAGTGACAAGTTGGCCAACTGACTTATTTTTTTTAGCAGCGATAGCAGGAACAGGGGAAGAGTACAGGATACTAAATCATGGACTGGATGTTCCAGCTTGTTTCTGGGCTTCAAAAGGATCCAGAACCTCTGAGCAGGCAGCGGATCTGTTTCGTAACATTTGATCGGAGCTGTTTACTCTTTAGTTTTGTTTTGTTCCTCTGCCATGTTTCTTGTTTTAACTTAATCATGTTGATTATAAACAGCATGAGAAAGTCTCCTGAGTGTGCAGATCCTGCAACATGACGCCAAGACATGGAACTACTTGAATATTTCCACATTTCTGTCGGAAATGTGACGCGTACGCCCTCCATACTCCCTCCGTAGCCTGGTTTGCATCATTTAGATCCTCCATCTTATCGTTCTCTGCGATAACAGACATGGTTTCCAACGTCTTTCCCGCTTCCGGCATTTGGATCCAGCTCTAGATCTCGGTCTCCTCCAAACCTGAAGATTAGTGTTGGAAAAAAACATGAAGGATAAAAGCCTTGTCATTTAAAATACTTGGAAATAAAAATAGAGTTTAGATTTATCTTTACAAGAGAAGAGTGTGTTGTGTGTTGGCATTAGCAGATCAAAGCTTGCACTTGGTGCTGATGAAGGAGCTGTTGTTTGAAGCCAAGCTGCTCTGCATGCATCTTTAATGAGGCTGTGAACACTCAGCACTCTGAGCTCGAGCAGCTTGATGCACGAGTTGCAGATTTTGGTGTTTTCGTGCGATTGAACCTTCACGACCTTCCGCTAACCATGCTTACATCTGCCTCCAGGTGAGTCCGAGGAGTTCATCATGAAGCTGATCAACCGCCCGATCATCGTGCTGCGCGGCGAGCACGGCTTCATCGGCTGCAGGAAGGTGACGGGGACGCTGGACTCCAACCGCTCCTCCTACGACTACTTCACCCTGGAGTTCAGAGACGGCGCCTACAGCCTGCAAGGTCAGTTCATAGATGGTGGTGCATGTGTAGAGACCTCCTGCGGGCGTACAAGGGATTAAATCATTTAATCTTTGTGGGATTTTCATTACGGATTTACTTGGGTGCCAATAAAAGGGATTTGATCCGGGTAATTTCCTCCACATTATGTCGTTTAAACAAAGCCAAACCTTTTTGTTCTCTGCCACATGACACCTCCATCTTCTCCCTCCCTGCCTCTCTCCCGCAGACTCGACGGGTAAATACTGGATGGTGGGAAACGAGCAGTCCGTGGTGAGCAGCAGCGACACGCCCGTCGACTTCCTCTTCGAGTTCTGCGACTACAACAAGCTGGCCATCCGCCACGCCGCCGACAGCAAGTACCTCCGGGGCGACCACGCCGGCGTCCTGAAGGCCAACGCCGACGACCTGGAGACCGCCACACTGTGGGAGTACTGAAGGGGGAAGAAGAGCGTGGATTGCGGTCGCAGCACGGCGGCACCCACCCGTCCATCCATCTACCTACCCCCCGCCTCCACCTTCCCTCCCATCCCTCATAGTATATCCTGTACTTATGACTTTACATGTTGATAAACTGCACAGAGAGAACAGGAAGGATAGAAGAAGAAGGGGACGCTCCCTTTTCCTTCCCCGTTTATCCTTTCCGTCCTCCCTCCTTTTTCCTCCCAGCTCTGCTCTGCAGCGCCGACCTTTATCTGTTGCCATAGTTACCGTGGGGGCTGTGCACATGTTTTGTTTCCTGCTCCGATCTGGTTTCGCTGCTCAATCCTGTCACTCGTTTCTCCCTCGTCCCCTCGCCTTACGATTGGGGCCCAGAGCAGAGCAGAGTGCCACCGTTAAAGACCACCACCACCCTCATCATCCTCCTCATCTTTGAGTTAACCCCCCTCATCTTTTCCACTCGTCTCTATTGTCTGTGTGAGCAGCACATGGTGGCAGTATTTATGGTATCCGACGAGATCTGTTTCTACCTGATCTAATCCACGGGATAACCGGATAACATCGACATCAGCTGCTTTCCTGTCAGCTGTTTATAACGTGGGGTCTGTTTCTGTCGGGTCGTGTAGAAACAAGATCAGACCGGGTCTAAGTATGTTTGTTCGTCGCCTGTGTGTGTGATGACTATGTGGTATAACTGGAGCGGATCATATGGCGATAAAGATATCGGAAAATAGTCCAACTGACGGGTTTTCCTCATCTCAAATGTAAAGAAATATTCAAATGTTAAACCAGTTTCCTGTGTTGTTCTCTAGCTGTGTTTGGAGGAAGGATGTAGGAAGTTAACGCTCACCCACCTTTCCCCTCCTACGCACGTTTGAACCTATTTGTCCCGAGAACGTTTAAAAAAAAAAAAAAAAAAAAGGTTACTGCACTCACCTGTAACTGGAAGATAAATTTCTTTTTTAATGTCCAAGGCACAGACATTATCATGGGTAGGCGTTGTTTTTTTTTTTTTTGAAAGCTGCTCTTTGAATCCTCCGACCAAACTTCACACCTCAGCCTTTACCGAGACCAAACCTTTTTAATAACTGGATACAAAATCATCTCACACACCTGTAACTGGAACCTGGTGCTACTAACTCCTATAAAAACTCACGACACGGTAAAATAAGTATTATAAAATCCCATCAAACATCTCCTAGATACTGTGCGCCCTGAGAGCCTTGTCTTCTAACCGAAATGGCTGCGAGTTACTGGCCTGAACTTTTTATTTTTATTTTATTTTAATTTGTCTGGCGTATCCAGGCGGACTTTTTCAATGAGAAATGACCAAATTGTGTTTTTGATTCTGTTGGATTTTTCTGTTCCTAACTTGTCAGTGAAGGAAAAGTTAGTTTAAGTAAAGAAACTTTTGAATTTGTCGTCTCTTTAACTGTTTTGCAGTCATGTAGCACATTGCCCTTTTTCATTCTCCACCCTTCGGCTTCATTCACGACATATTTAGCATAAATAGTTATTTTACAAAGGATCGTGTTGGCAGCGAGCCCTGTGTGTGTTTGGGCTCTTCCACCCATCATCCCAATCAATCACTCAGTATATAGAAACCAATCATTGATTGTAGCCAGCTCCTCACGGAGTCAGTTCAGTGTTCAATTCTCTCTCTGAAGTTTCGACTTTCTTTTTTTGTGTGTTTGAATGAAGGGTAAGCGAATAAAAGGAGCGGTTATCCCTGGAGAAACCGCGTCTCCAGGGTAACCGTGAGGCTTACACAAACGGATGTGGAAGGGTAAACATGTGGTAATGACTGTGCCTTACTCTTGAGTTTTTTGGGCAGTAGGAAAATTTAAAATAAGAATTAAAAGTCCACATCTTTGCTTTGTATAACTGGAACTTCTTTTTGTATTATTATTTTGTATAATTTTTTTGATATTGTGGATTAATCTCTCTCTTCTCTTCTCTCTCACTCTCTCGTGCCATTGGTTCACCTGAAATCCAACGACCAATAAAACTGGGATTTGGAACGCTGCGAGTCTTTTTGTCCTTGTTTCACTCAAAACCTGATGTTCACTCTTTTATTTAAATAAATGTAGCACCCATACAGGTTGACGATCTGTGAAGAAGACTTGGAACTAAAGATTAAGACCGTTTAAATTGATTTATTGTCGGTCTGAGCACTACAAGAGAAATAAATGTAGTGTGACAGGCCCATTGGTCTCAGAAGAAGTTGGGTTGGTTGGTAGTTTAGTTTTGGACCACGGGGAAGAAAAGGTTTTTTTTTTTTTTAGGTGAATGGAGCCAGTGTCATGCCAGAACAGGAGCTGGGTAAGCAGAACAATATAACCAAGCTCAGCAGCCTCTATGGACATAATGACAGAGATGAAAAGACAAAAAATGGATTTAAAAAACAGATGCTGAGTCGTTCTTCTTGCTGTTGGACCTTTTTTGATGATGATTCACAAGTTTTTGATCAAAATCATAACGACACGCGTACAGCTGTCTGTATTTACCACAGCGGGCTTACACTCTGAAACTGACGGTGCAGAAATCACAAAAATACAAATCTCTCTGAGCTTTTTTCTGCTTCGTTTCTCATATATATATATAAATATATATATATATATAATTGAGTTGCTTCATCTTTGGTCTCCTGCCAGTTTGTGACCACAGCAGCTCCCACATGTATATATGGAAACACACACACACACACACTTGTTCCTGTCTGCTGAATAGAGCCTTTGTGTCGAAACATTTATTCTGGTGCAGAGAAAGGGCAACCCCCCCTCCAAAGATTCACACACACATGAACACCATCCAGGGTGGTAATGTAATGATGGAGCCTCCAGAGCAGGGAGCAGGTCTCTAACCCCCACCAGCCTCCACACACACATCAGGCTTGCAGATCCCAGAGGAACACCCAACATGGCAAAACAAACACACACCACCTCCTCCATTTAATCTCCACCCCTCTGCTGCCTCATGCTCCACCTAATCCCCCCTCTGTGCCTGCTTTAACCATCTCTTCCCATTAATCGCTCGATCCCTCATGCCCGTTAGACCCTCTCTCCCACTGCTTTTTTTCCTCTCTCTCTCTCTCTCTCTCTCTCTCTCTCTCTCTCTCTCTCTCTCTCTCTCTCTCTCTCTCTCTCTCTCTCTCTCTCTCTCTAAGGCTGGAAGGATGAGTCACTCAAAAATATGACCCATATCCCAGAAATGGGAGCAGTGGTTTGTGGGTAAAAGTGTCAGAGAGCTTGGCCCTTTTAGCTCGGAAAAAAAAAATGAAGGGAGGGGGAGCTGATGGGGGAGGGAGGAGGAGGAGGAGGAGGAGCTGTGTGTGCGAAATGGCCGCCGTCTCCTCCTCCATCACCACCACCACCAACCCCCTGCTACACCTCCAACCCCTCGTTACTATGGAAACACCAGCTGCTAGATAGAAGCTGAGAGAGCCGAGCATCGTCAGGGCCGGAAAATGTTTTTAAAAAAAAAATGCAGGAGCTATTGAGGTGGTTAGAAGGGGGTGCACAGAGCTGAGGAGGAGGAGGAGGAGGAGGAGGAGGAGGAGGAGGCCTTTGATCAAAGACCTCCTCATTGAGGAGCTCTGCTGAGCGACCTCAAATCTTCCTCCTCCTCCTTCCTCGCCTGCAGAGGATTCATCCACCGGCCCTCCTGGCTCTAATCAAATCTACGTCCACCCCATTTATTTTTCCAACTGTCACGTGGGCCGGCAGTGGGAGTCAGTGGGTCAGTGGGTCAGCCAGTAATCTCTTTAGTGGGTATGAAGGAGCAGCATGGGTCTGTACAGGATGAATAGCAGGTTGACTCACTATGACAAATCAGCGTTCAACGCAGACCTCCGTGATCCCACTGTGGTAAATATGGACAGCTGTACCTATGATCAAAAACTAGC
This sequence comes from Collichthys lucidus, assembly GCA_004119915.2. Classification (NCBI taxonomy): domain Eukaryota; kingdom Metazoa; phylum Chordata; class Actinopteri; family Sciaenidae; genus Collichthys; species Collichthys lucidus. The sequence continues at coordinate 7,936,237 of CM014100.1, forward strand.
AAGTACGACACAGCAGTCAGCTCGGTGTCTGTCCTTCAGCTTTTTATTTCACCGACGACTGAAAGTCCGTCCCAGATTTACTCTCGTCCAGCAGCTTCTTGCTCGTTCACTCTCTCATTTTCTCTTCTTAGCTTCCTCCGTCAGTCATCGTCCTCTTCAGTCTTTCGACCTCCGTCATCACGTCCATAGATGCTGCTGAGCCCGGTTGCATTGCCCACATACCCAGCTCCTGTTCTAGCACAACACTGTGTGCTAGAATTCCCATAAAAACCTCAACCCCAAAGTTAGCAGCAGTTTACTTCACTGTCCATCAGGAAACTCTGTAAAACTCAGAGAGAGTTGAGGCGGAGCAGCAACCAGAAAACATTTTCTCCATAAAACATGATCCAGTTTCTCTAAAATAGTTGGTGCTGTGTGACTTAGTTCACCTGATTACAAGTCAGTGTGACATCAACATGATTTAACATCTGTTAGTTTATGGTGGATCAACCAACCAGCTAGAAAACCTTAAAAAAAAATACATTTTTGTCGAGAAATGGATTTTGGTGACATTTGGGTTCCAGGTGAGCCTCGGGCGAATGATTTTGGAGTTAATCCAGATGTTAGATTTCCTGGTGGGTTCGTGTTTGCAGGGACAGGAAGTCCATTTGATTTAGAAATGACGCCTTTAGGTGAGAACTGGGTTTTTACAGGCAGCTCCACTGAGATACAAACTGTTTTTTGAAGCAACACCATTGTTTAAGCACAATAGTCGGCAGGTATGAAACATCGTACAAAGGCAGCTGTACTGAGGGAACAGCTGTAAAAGCTCAGGCTCATTAAAAATACACACACTCATTAAAGATACACACAAACAATAACAGATCCAAACATCGCCGGCGGAGGTGGAGCAGCAGAAATCGTCTGGGGAGCGAACGCCGCCAGACACGAGCGGTCCTTGTGGACGAGGCAGCAGAGGAGAGCTTTAATGTGTATGTACACACACACACACACACACACACAAACACACACACACACACACACACACACACACATGATGTGTGAAGGTTGCCTCGGTCACCACAGATGATGTTAAAATGTGTGTTACAGTCACATTGAAACATGAATCCAGAAAAACAGGAAGCTGCAGGCAGAAGTTGGTATTTGTGCCATCAGATACGCGGGTCACGTCTGGTTCATATTTTCAGGACCTTTCAGGGACGCCAGGCTCCCACCAGATTCCCCCGAAAGACCCGAGCGTTTGTTTGTCAGCAGCCTGAATGGAGAGCTGTTATTTTAGTGACCGATTTAAATGTCGAGGCTGATAAGAGGCCACGTTTCACACAATGACAATCAAATGTGATTTAGTTACTGCACGAAAGCCTGAACAACAGAGATAGAGAGGCAGTCAGTATATGCCGTTTTATATTAATATCAATATTGTTCAATACCAAACAAATCAACATATTGTTTGCATAGAAATTTGTGATATAGCGCCAACCAGTTTCAGAGTGTAATCCCACTGATTATATAACCTATGATTGCTCAGCTCCTGTTCTGGCACGACACAGGCTCAGCGTGATTGTCGACTACCTCGATGTAAACAGCAGGATTATGTCTCTGAGTGTTGGACCTCTAACGACTGACAGCTCAGCTTCGTCATAAATCTCCTTTATTGAGTCTTTTCACGTCTCTTCAGCCGCTCCTTTGTTCTCTGAGATAAATGAGTCATTAGCAGATAATACTTTAATACCATCCGACTGTAATCCATGACCCACGCACTCGACTGGTGGGCCCCGGGGTGTCGCCAAGACAGAGACAGATTATAATACAGCGTGAGGTTGACGGGTCACGGGTCGAGGTCAGGGCTTATCAGCTGAGCAGCCGTCATGTTTATAGTGATCATGGGAGTCTCACACACTGAAACGATAATGTTTTACACATTAGGGTCGTTTTATTCATTGTGGGCAGCGTTGGTAGTCAGCTGTGGTCGAGTGTGAAGTCATAGTGATGTGGTAAGAAGTGCAGATCCACCAGAGTTTGGAAAAACATTTATATTACCAGGCAGGGGGTTGAATAAAAGACACAGGAGCATTGCATTGTTGGAAATGTAGGCTCTAGTGTAAAAGCCTCTAACATCTTTGGATTTGGGACTGTTGGTCGGACAAAACGAGACACGTGAAGCAGTCCGTTTGGACATTTTATAGATCACTCAGGTCAGATTAATTAATAATAACTGGTTAAATAGTTTGAGAGAGAGCGAGCAGGCAGTGGTTGAGCGACAAAGACAGTGAATGAGAGTGAGTGAGAGTGAGGTATCAATTAAGTCGATTAATCAGTGAAATAAAAAATATTTCCTGATTGTTTCACAGCGGTGAAGTCTGACTCGATTATCTTCGACTTCTGCTGTTGTAGTTGTATAAACAGGCTTCTGTTTTCCACCAACCTTCAGTCAAACGAACGCCGCCAGGATTAGAACATATGTAGAATATAAGTCAAACATTTGAGTCTATATTTAGCGTCTTTGCCTCAGAGGTCAGAAGTACACAGCTATAAGCTCTGACACGTCCTCGTGTGTCTTTGTTCAACACAACATACGATATTTTATTTCATGACAACTTGGCCGCTGCTACAAGACGACTCTGATTAAAGTCTAATTCTGGACGCGGTCTGTCTCACAGCACCCGTGACTAAAACCATTAGGACCCCCGGGCTAAAACGGAGGCTACTTTCATCGTCTGCGCGCAGAAACAAGAAGCCGTGAGTGAAGCAAAATGATTTGTCACAGTCTCAGCACACTTGGCTGAACAAAGAAGTCCCCTCTCTCTCTCTCTGTCTCTCTAACAGCTGTCTCTACGCCACGATTGGTGGAAAGCACCCGCTCTGTCATGTGATTGGTGCACAGCCTCGGGGCTCAGTTATCATGAGTCAGCCCCTTTTTCTTCTGCAGGAGAGACAAGAGGAGGAGGAGGAGGAGGAGGAGAAGGAGGAGATACAAACGAAAAACATGAAAGTTTGAAGTCAAACGAACATGAACTGAAAAGTTTATTAGAAAACTGTGCGTCTCACACGTTACACAAAAGATACAGAAGGGAATGCTAATTGTTTTTTCTTCTTTTATCAATTATGTACTCAAAAATATCTGTATAAACCCGGAAATAAATCGTCTCATCTATGCCGTTCAAACCTCAACATTAAAAACGGAGAGAGGAGAAAAAAAAGGAGCAACGTTAACGTGAGGATCCACTTTTATTATCAAGTTCAGCGGCAGAAGGCAAAGTGTCTTTTCTTCACAGTCGTGCTTCTCATTTCGGGGTGTTTTCTCGGCCGAGACACAAAAAGAACGCGTCGGGTCGCAGGACATAAACTTAGATTCGATACCAGACTGAGTAGAAAAGCGTGATCAGGTCTTAAAAACAGCTCCGAGATGAGAAGCACGGCTGCGGCGAGCGAGCATGGATCGACACACTTTGTCACAGAGTGTGTTAGAAGCGTCTGTAGTAACGGTGCTGTGGTCCGTAGTGCATGGGCATGTCCATGACGTCCATGTTGTGGTGATGAGGGTTGATGGGCGGGTTGTGGTGGTGGTGGTGGTGAGGGTGGTGGTGGTGGTTGTTGTTGTTGTTGTTATTGTTGTTCAGGGGGGGCAGGTGCTGTAAAGGGGGCACGTAAGGGGCCGGAGGCAGCCGGGGCATGATCACCTGGTGGTACATCCGGCCCTGGGGAAGAGCCGGCGCAAAGCGGGCGCGTGGAGGCACGAAGAGGGGAGCTTGTACCGCCTGAGGGAGAGGATGAGGATGAGGAGGAGGCGGCGCCACCAGGGGGTTCGGGTTGGGCGGGTTCTCGGCGGGCGGCCCCACGCGTGGTCGTTTGACTTCGGTGATGGGCTCCGGAGGAGGGCCGACCCTCTTTCCTGAATTATCTGGGAGGGAAAGAAAGCGGTGAGAGTCGTCAGTGAGCCGGGGTTTTGATCGCGTGTTGACGCGCTGTAAGACTTCCCGGGAGGTTTGGATCTAACCCCTGCACGCCCTCGCCTGCCTCGCATACTTTACACAAACACATCGAGACAAACCAAACACAGGAAACACCCCTGCAAGAGCTGCCGCTCCACGCTGTAAACAGCCAACTTGTCTGAATAAATAATGGTTAGAAAGGACGGAGAGGAAGCAGAGGAGAGGAAGAATGATGTCGCCTCTCTGTTGGGGGACATGACTCAGCATGTCAGGCTAAATAAAACTCAAAGATGATTAACGGGACGGAGTAATTAAATGTTTGTGACACTGTACCGACCTGCAGACTTCTTATTCAGCTCTGCCTCGCCTTCTTTCTGGATCTCCTGGATGATTCGCTCGTCGTCTTGCTGCAGAAACAAACAAACAAACGGTCACATGATTACCAGGAATAACACCTTCGCAGGTTTCAACAGAAGTGTTACCTTTATTAAGAATACTATTAATAACACTGTGAAAAGAAACGCATGTTTTCACTCGAGTGAGGTCGAGGTAAAAGAAGTTTAATTCGTTTAATTTGATTTGTGTCCGATAGTTTCAGAGAGACGTCAAATACTTGGAATAGCAGGTGACATAAGTTTGGAGACAGAGTGGGTCGATCTCCGGCTCCTTCGATCTTCATGTTGAAGATACTGAACCCCAAACACCGCACCATCGCTGTGTGAATGTGCGTCACAAAACTTTGTAAGTACAGTCCATTTACCTCGACGTGTCTATGTGCGTGGGCTCCGTGGCTACACTTTAACCGTGTAATGCCCGGTTAGCCGGCACAGTGCTGGTTTATCTGCAGACTTGTTGTGTCTGAGTCTGAGTTTCCAGACTCTCAGAGCTGCCGGTTTGTCATTAAACCCACTGATGGTGTGTTTCTCCAACTTTTAGATCAAGCGGAAAAACAAAATAACAATAAGAAGGCAGCTGACCCCGTTTGTCAAAAACTCTGATCGCCCTGTGTTACCAGTGTTTCTCCATTTCTTGGCACGGCCCTCAGGTGCGGCTCTCGGCCAGCTGCTGGAGGAGCTCCAGCTCATTAACTGCTCGGGGACTAATTGTTTCTTGCGGTTGCCAGAGATGCTGCGGCCAGGTCACTGTGGGCTGCCGTCGAGTCAGATGGTCGGGGTCAAAGTGTAGCGAATGATAATCGATGTGTTTACGAGTGTAGAGGAAACACAAACGTGTCTCAGGACACCACATCACATCTGCAGCTTCTGTCTTTGAGAGTTTCAAAATAAAGGTCATTTTAAAGCAACACTGTGTAACTTTTCCACCAGAAACTAACAGATTTTAAATCATGCTGATGTCACACTGACCCATACGTAACGCTTTACGGCGCTAAGTCACACAGCACCGACTATTTCACTGATTCTGGTGAAACTGGATCAGATTTTATGGAGGAAATGTTTTCTGGGTTTCCCTCTGATGTCGACTCTCTGTGATTTACAGAGTTTCCTGATGGACAGTGAAGTAAACGGCTGGCAGCTGTAGCTGCTGTTAGCTCATGTGGGCTCAGTTCGTTAACTGGGCTGTCCGGACTGGGAGCTTAAAGTTTAGTGTTTGTACCACAGGTGATTTGGACCACTGGGAAGAGGAAGTGTTCACACTTTCTGAGAGGGAATGGAGTCAGTGTTGTGCTAGAACAGGAGCTGACAAGTGGGCAATGTAACCGCCTGAGCAGCCTCTACGGACAACGTGCTAACTTTGATCACAAGTAATATAATCAGCCCCGCCGACAGGGGGGGACTAAAGGGCTTTTTGTCCCGGGCCCTGGGAATTCTGGAATAGAGGGGGGCCCATAACTGGGCCCCCATGACGTCGGGCTCAATTATGATATGTTTACTTCAAAATGTGTTGGTTTTTAGGGTAGAAAAGTGCTTTAATTGCATTCAAACAATGACTTATAGATGTTTGCCTTCATTGCCCTTGAAAAAACGGCCAATAACCCCCTATCACCCCTATTCCAAAATGGTTTGGTCTTTCTAGAAAAAAGATTTTTTTTTGTCCCGGGCCCAGCCAAACCTGTCAGCGGCCCTGAATATAATCATAACAAATGGGATTGAAAATGGGGGCACTAAATCACAAAAATACAAATTTCCACAGTGCTGCTCTGAGAGTTTACCGTGGGGTCGGTCCACAGTGAACACTTGCGGCAGTGTCGGCATGGAGCGCCCGGCGAGCGGGCGTGCTGGCAGAAGTGGTTGTATCCGGTGATGGGCTCTCTGCAGAGGTAGCACATGAAGCTGCCGCAGCGGCACGACATCCGGTTGCAGCCTTCGGACTTGACCAGGCCCGTCCCGCACTTGACACACTTCCTGACCCGCGCCGCCGTCATGCGCTCCTCGCTGCGTGGACAGAGAAGTTAGAGGTGAGCGACTGAGAGACACAACAACGCTGCAGAAACTCGCTGACTCTGCGGCTGTCGATGATTACACGAACGACCTCCTGAGCGTCTCAAGGACGGAGGCGTGTGTTTTTAACGGGAAATGAGAAATTGTGTCTGCAGCTCAGGTTCATGTTCGCACAGTCCTGTCAGGGTCACAAACACACACACACACACACACACACACACACACACACACACACACACACACACACACACACACACACACACACACACACACACACACACACACACACACACACTTTTATCAGAAAGTCAACACGACTTTGGGACACAAGAATAAATCGTACGATCGGCCTGAACATCCCACAGACACTCAAAGATCAAAACATGCTCGGGATCAGTCGTGTGCTCGTGTTCGGGACGAGAGGCCCGGGGGGTTGTGGTTCTTTAACTGACCCGTCCTGTTAGACTCATCAGGTCGGTGCTGCACTGATCTCTCCACCAGGCAACACTTCCTGTCTCTTTCAGCACCAGGAAGTTAAGAAGATCTGAGAGCGTCTCAAAACAGGAAGTGCTGCCTGTGGGACGGCCGGCTGGGAGCGCAGGAAGCAGCCGGCCTCTCCGCTTCCTGGAGTGTTGTCCGGGAAAACTGAGCTGTTTACCCGGACAAGCAATGTGTGTTCGTGTTAAATGTGATCTTTGTCGAGTGTTAACACGAGGTGTGATCGTGTAGATCGTGATAGTTTACAGCCGCTAACTGAAAAAGGCCTGGTGTGTAAGATTCAAAATATGTCCTCAGCAGACCGTCAGATGGCTGCGTGTGTCGACAGAGGTGGAGGTCTGGTGGTGTAGTCGTGTTTGTTGTCTTACAAGAGCACCCTCATGCGGATCTCGTCCCTCTCCAGGACCTGCTCGCACGTCTTCCCCATGTGCTGCTTCCACTGGACGTGACACTTCCTGCAGCTCTCCTGAAGAAAAAGACAAAAAAACAAAAATCATTTCATCAGAATCTCCACGACACAAAATCTCACTGAAGTTTCTAAAACCTACAGCGATGTCGACCCCACGTACGTCCATTAAAAGCTGCCAACTCATCGGCTAGATCGCTGCTTCTCAAACTGTGGTACGTGTACCACTTGGTGGCGCGTGACGTTCCTCAAGTGGCATAATCGAATGATTTAAAAACACATCAAGCAAATTAACGACAGATTGAGTTAAATTAAAAATAGGATAACGCTGGAATGTAATTGTAAATAATATAATCTTTGCATTTCATCCTCTCACGCCATCACGTCCATTCACATAGCCACATAATGAATCCACGATTAGTTATGAGCTAAAATGTGACGTGCGATAGTCGAGTGGAGGTAAAATTAACGTCACAAAGATCACGACAATCACGGCTCCAAACTGGAAACACCAGGAAGACGAGTGCAGATCAGGAGAGATCTGGTTCTGATGGTTTAAATGGGTCGGGGTACGATGCTGGATTTTGACATGATGGCGGTGAAGCCCTCTTGCTCTTCTTGGATCAGGAACATCCTTCAGTTTCGTTGCACGATACACGGTTCATAAAACACGTGAAATGTTTTATACTGAGGGACCCTATGTTTACTGACTGTCTGCTACATGTTTGGGGTTTTTCTCTGTGTGATGTGTCATCAAATACCAAGAGATGATCCCATATTCATCCATCCATCCCTGCCCCTCCTCCAACATCCACTAACTGCTGAATCAGACGAGCGCTGCGGTCGGGATATTCCTCTGCTGCTCTTTATGCTGCTTGTCCTGCCACTGCAGGGAGACTTGGACTTGTACAGACAGAGCAGAGCTAGGTGTGGCTGCCTGTAAGTGTGTGTGTGTGTGTGTGTGTGTGTGTGTGTGAGAGACTGCAGCAAGGGTACAGTGATTTGCTGGCTGCTGCTTGGTTGCCTGGAAACAGCAACTTCATCCTCCAACATCCGACCTGCTTTGACGTGTCGACACTCGTGCGTCAGGGTCGCCTCAATCGCTAACCTTTATCTAAGTGGTGTCACCATTAATATTTGAATCCGCTCATCTAATATTGAGATGCTGATGATGAACCCCTGATCTGCCAGACACACACACACACCTTCTCCATCCTGTGACCTCTTTCCACAGCCTCCACCCTCCTCTGTGTGTGTGTGTGTGTGTGTGTGAGCAAGGTCAGCCAGCAGGTGGGGAAACCGGGCTTTTGCAGGAGTTTTTGTTGGCGCTCGGAACCGGTTCGGGTGGAAACACTAAAAAGAGTCACTGGAAGAAACGTGGAGCCGGTTTAGTCGCATCAGGCTGACGGAGAGACGTTTTTCAAAACGGCCTGATTCATGAGGGAGTGTCCGGGCAGAAAAGTCTCTTTTGGTTTGTGATTTTTCAGTTAAAGAGGGTGTTCAGACGAGGAGGAGGAGGAGGAGGAGGAGGAAGAGGAGGAGGAGGGTGGAGAAGTGCTGCAGAACTGCCACTCAAGTGTCAAGAAAAAGAAGCCGGATCACACAAAGAGAAAGGCAGAGAGTGAGAGAGGCGAGCGGTGAGAGATCACCCCCTAGCGGTCACCTACAGACCAGGAAGAGAGTGTGTGTGTGTGTGTGTGTGTGTGTGTGTGTGTGTGTGTGTGTGTGTGTGTGTGAGAGAGAGAGTGTGTGTGTCTCAGACTTGTTTGACGAGCTGTCGAGAAGCAGGAACACACCTGAGCTCTTATAGCGCCGCTAAAAATATACGCCCCGTGACGTCGGAGGAGGGCGTGGTTAGAAACGTGACAAAGGTCGAGCTGCTGCTTCACCTCGGTCCCTACATCCTCGTCTCTCCTCTCCCTCGGGTCCTACCCTCCTTCCTCCCCCACCCGGCATCTCCTTCCTCCCTCTCTCTCATTCATACCTCACCTCTTCTTCTCCTTCTCCGTTTCTATCTCGTCTCGCAGCAGCCCTTATAAGGCAGTGCGAGCAGCTTGGGGAGGCAGGGAGTGCGTGTTGCGTTGTTGTTCGTGCAGGGAGGCGGCTTTTACTGCAATCAAGTGCGGAGCAAAGGGCAGGGAGGACGGGAGGAGATAAATGTGGCGCTGTGCAGCTTGATATGAAGCACATGTGATCGCGTACGGGACGGATGCAGCCTGCCAGTGGCCTACATTTCAAATTCAAGGAGAGGAACCAGCCCCATAACCACATGTGGAACACATTAGTGTCTGCGTACATATATGTGTGTGTAGGTCAGACAGAGGCAGGGGAGGGTGAGGAGAAGAGAGGGAGGAGGGAAATCTGGGTCAAACCTGATCTGAACCACATTTGAAACGGTTGGAGGAAGTGTGTCCGACCAGTGAGGACCCAGTACGAGGGGAGCAGCCGGCCAATGAGGCGGCGCTGCTGGAGAAAGCCGGGTGGGCTTTCAGGGGAAGTGTGTCAGTTACATAATGAAGCCCCTCCCTTGTCTGTAGACTTGAGCGCTGCTGCTGCTGCTGCGAGGCCTCGACTGTACGACGAGCGTCTGCAGCTGACAGAGTGTGAAAAGGAGCCGGTGAAGCCGGCGGGCCTAACAATAACTCTTGAGATGATAGCCGGGTGTGTGAGGGAGTTTCCGCCACAGAGAGGCTCACATCCTGATTCCTTCACACAGTGAAGAGGAAGCGAGTCGCTTTAACGTTCTGTCACTCTTACTTAACAAAACAACAACATTTCATAACTCAGTCGGCCTGAATCTGCAGATTAATATTCAGGATATCTGGAGCAGTCTGAACGTTTTTTTTGTATCTTTGGGTGTGTGTGAGCGTGTAACGAGCTGCAGCTGTGCGGCTCGCCGGGCATCCATCCACCGTGAAGCTCTGGCTCCACCTAGAGGTGAAGGGACAGACATGGAGGAGGATGGAGGAACAGCCTCGTCTCTCCGGGATGTTACTGTCGTTACATTTAGCGGACGCTTTGATCCAAAGGGAAACGATCAAGGTACACTGTTGGTGGTGCTAGGAGGGAAGGTGAAGGTGAAGAGGCGGAGGGGTGGAGGACTACAGGACTACAGACTGGTCTGAGGCCGTCTACAGGAGGAGACAGAGCAGACTTTATGTCTCGAGAAGGCTCAGGTCCTCAGGGTGTTGCAGTCGGTCGTTGCAAGTGCGATCTTCTGTGGGCAGCAGCGACACCAGAAACAATAAAGGACAAACTGTTTAAGAAAGCTGGCTCTGTGCTGTGGACGGCTCTGGAGCTGGTCGTAGAGAGAACGATGCTCCACAAACTTCATGCTCACATCCCCTACATGCCCTCCTGATGGACACGCATCACACTCCTGTCTGAGAGTCGCTCTGCCATCAATTTTTCCCTTTATGCAGCAACCTGCTGTGCAGCCAGAGGCAAATAGAATGTACAGACAGAGAGCGCCTGTCTACTACAGGAGAATTATGTAAATGTGTCATGAAACAGATCTGATGGGGTACGTAGGTGAGAAACACCTGTACTTCCTCATTTAATGGAAGAAGATGAACTTTCCAAGGAAGCAGGCGTGTGCACGATCACCGGCAACTTTTGTACAGGAACTAAATTTAGTCTCTGGTCGGATCAGAGCTTCAAGTTCCTCAAAGAAGTTCTTGGTCACCTGGTTCTGCAGCGGAAACGAGCTGTAATACAACAACTATGCCGTGACACACCGCCCGGCTCCAGATGACACACACATGACTGTGTGCACTGGTGGTACGCTACCTCCCTGTGGTGGAGCCGAATATTTTCTGAGCTGATTCATGGTGTAAAAAGTCTGAGTCCATTTTTTTTTGCAGTGTCAGGTACCCGGCCAACGTGAAGACAACATAAGAAGAACAAGTTACACACAATAAACAAGTCAAACAGACGTCCGTGCTCTGGACAGGTTAACGTGACATGGATGGATGATAAATACCTTTAATCACACTGTATCTGCACTACAAGAAAATGTATTTCTAGAAATGTATGGAGACCTGTCCACCCAGGAATAACTGTTTGAAACATCCCAGTAAAAAACTACAACAAAAACAAAGAAGAAAGAAGCTGAAGCTTGAACATTTCCAGGCGTGTTTGCTCGATGGCTGATGAATTCCCTTCAAATGACACATTACATATTTCTACAGGTCGGTTAGTGCCACACGGTTTAAATTACACATTTATAACGTCCGGTGTGTTGATACAACCAAAATCTCAGGAATGCAGTGATAACATGAGAGCGTGTGTTTGAGTCACAGGGAGGTTTAGGTGGTCCGTCAGATGGATCAGGAGGAGAAGAAGGGAGTGTTTTTGTTTGTGCGGTGAGAGCGAGAATATGATTGTAGATGTGTCTGTGTGTGTGTGTCGGTGTGTTTTTGCCAAATAACGGAGGTTTTAGACGGGAATCCATGTGACGGCCTTGGCAGACACAAAGCGACGCCTCCCCTCACGCATTCCTCAGACAGAGGGAGGAGGCCCGGAGATAAACAGAGAGGCAGACAAAGTTGGCGACCTCGCCAGATGGAACCGTTTCATCACATCCATAAAAAACATCCATCAATCTTTCCCCTCTCTCTCTCTCTGACAGAGTTTGATCTCCATCTCACGTCCGGACTGCGCCGAGATGATTTATGCGGCTGCTTCATGCAAGAGCTTTCAGGTTTTTTCACTGTCACTCATGGACTCAATTATTCATGACGCCTCGCGTGATTTAACATGTGTGATCACATCAGAGGACGCGGAGGCGAAGCATTAACCTACATCTGACTGAACGCCGTGAAGCCGTAAGCAGGGAGAGAACAGAGGCAACAACACAACAGCCCGAATAAATAAAAACCAAGCAGGACTGACCTTGCGGCAGCGAGGGTTGGGACAGCTGAACAGAGACATGTCTTTGTCCAACAAGGCTGGGAAGTTGCAAAACGGACACCTGGAAAAGGAGGAGAGGAAGTCGGAGTTAAGGAGTGACGGTGATAAAGTTGGATTCAGACTTACAGAGATAAAGACGAGTCAGAAGAATCAACACAGGCGTTATTCTCCACGAGTACATAAAACTTCAGCACACAGTCAGTTCTGGTTTCTCACATCAAAACAATAACAAATCTGCATGATGTGACGTTAAAGCAACGTTTAGTACGACTGCTGCACTAACATGTACTTGTTGTACTGAACCTCGACTGTTTTCCTTTGGATAAAAGTGTCAGTAAAATGATTAAATGTTACATATTGTGTCACTTTCTGCAGGCCGAGCTGGACGAGCAGCTGGAATTTTATTGTACAGGTGAGACAAGATTAGAGCTGTCTTTCCTTTGTTGGCTCCATCTGCTGATTATTTTCTTCCACGTGTTGATTTATGGTTTAGCTCGTAGATAAATATTACTTCCTCTGAGACGAACGTCTCCAGATTAGTTTAGTTTCCCTCCTTCTCCACCTTGAGCTGCCTGTTTACAAAACCTGAACGCTGCAACGAACCAGAAACCAGGTTTGAATTTGAAAAAACTGAAGGTGACAATAATAATCAGCCACCGCTGGATGTGGTCGAGGTGAGTTTACGTCTTCACCATAAGCCATTTGAGTATTTCAGATGAAGCGCTACACAAATGTAATCTTCTTATTTATGCTTGTAAAAATGAATGAATTAAGTTTAATTAGTTTGTAGGCGGTGAGCAGCAACACACGGTGTAGTGAGAGTCTGTGTTCAGGGTGAACATGGCAGAGAATGCAGACAGTCCTGATAAGACACATTCAGGGTGTGAGCGCACACACAAACACGTACCGCACTAGTTCATCGGCACAGGTGGCGGCGACGGCCTCCTCCGCCTGCCTCTCATAATATTTACACAGTATGTTCTCTGGTAGGACTTTCTCCAGCTCGCACACCGGGTAGGAGCACGGGCAACCCCCCTCCATGCAGCTCAGCTCCGACTGCAACACACAACAACACGTTAACGCACACATACATGCACAGGTATGTTCACAGAGGCAGCAGATTATCAGGGGCAAACAGTCTGGTGTAGGTGGACAAATATAAATCATATTTTATTATAATGAGACACAGACGTGGCGATCCACAGCCTCGTGAAGATGAACGCTTTTATTGGACTGCGTTCGATTATACGGCGCCCCTAATAAACTCTGTGTTTGCCACGACAAATCTGGTCACCGCATTTTACGACGCAGCGTTACAATAACAATAAACGTGACTTCTGCGTTTCAGTGCAGAATAGAAAAACCCCTGAACCTTTAATACTGTCGACGTACGTTTGAATCAACTGCAGCCTGTCAACAAAAACAGACGGAGCAGGAAAACAAAAAAACATACATACGGTCAGTAGGAGTGAAAAAAAATGTTTATTTTGAGAGTAAATTGCCCCAAAATATAAATATCTTTTGCTTAGATGTATTATTTAAGTTGGCAGTTGTGTAATCGCAATCATACATGAGAGGTCGTGCTTTAACGACGATATTGGCACGTCTGACGTGCCAATATCGTCGTATCGTCGTTAAAGCACGACCTTTCGTGTAATATTACATAAACAGACGACAAGCTCTGTGGAATATTAATTTCTAGTTGTCTGGCAACATTGGCGGTGTGTGTGTGTGTGTGTGTGTGTGTGTACCTTTCCGGAGCCGAACACTGCCTCCTGAGCGTATTTGACGAGGCACTCTTTGCAGAACAGGTGGCCGTCCGAACACTGCGTCATCTTCTCGAACGCAAACTCTCCGTAGCAGCAGCCGCACTCGATCAGCTGACCGTCCTGCAGAAACACAAATCGCACAGGCTTTTAAAGTTTTCTACATTTTTTTTACAGACAGCCTCGGGGAAAACTACAAACCAACCACAGTCGGGAAATACGGGTTTCAAACCATCTCGTGTCATGATCAGAATGTTAAAATCTGCATTTGTGATCTTTGAAGAACGAGGTCGCTCTTTGTCACGTTGCCGTATCGTTGGAACCATTCTGAAACTAAATAACCATAAATGCTACACAGGTGTGTGTGTGTGTATGTATGTGTGTGTGTGGGTTCTACCTTCTTGTATTCGTCCTCGTTGACCTGCAGAGCCAACAGGAAGTCCTCATGCTGGAGAGAGAGAGAGAGAGAGAGAGAGAAAGGAGTAAACAAACTGCGCTTATGTTAGATGTGTATGAAGCCTCGAGCTCATTCTTTGACTATCAAGCCAACCAGTCTAGTAGCAATGATTGTGACTAGCTGTCGGCATTTCCTTCGTATTACATTCATGTTATGTTCACTGCTTTCACACCTGAAAGAAGCCACGTCTTGTTAAGCGAAGCAGCGTAGGTGACGTTCGTCTCTCCGCACAAACACAGACTTGCTGTTACATGTTTACTTCAGTAGTTCAAGTCGCACTGATACAGAAATGTTTGTCGCACACAGACACGTCGTCTCTCTGATGACATAACTCACACACATTCATCTTCAGCTGATGCGCATGTTGGATCATGCACATATCTATGTGGAAGAGTAAACACAATTGAATAATTTAACTGCACAAAGTGGTGGTGGTGTTTTCTTTTTATGTTATATTGATGTACAGTCGTCCCTCTTTATATCGCGGTTCACTTTTCGTGGACTCGCTGTTTCGCAGATTTTTTTTGTGTGTAATTTTGCATGCTTTTTTTTACAGCGTACTGTACAGTATGAAGGGGCAATGTGTTCTTTGCCTAAATTGGCTAAGGGAGAACCGAACATGTGTTCTGCGTCCTGTTTAAGGGAGTACTGTACAAAATGCGTGTAAAAAGGTGTATAAAAGTGTGTGGTTAGGGGTTTTACGGCCTTAAAACATGTAGAATAATTGTAAAACCCAATTCACTGATTTCATTTATTGCGGGTTATTTTTAGAACGTTTCCCCCGCAATAAACGAGGGACCACTGTACTACTACTACTAATTATACTACATCATATATATTTCATACTATATTACATTATACCAAACCATGTTAATAATACATTAACTTCTGGACGAGTCATTTGATTGGACAACAGTCGTGTGCCGATATAGAGAATAACAGCATTGAGACTTTTCACCACGTGTATCACTCCACTTTACATGAATGTTCTTCATCTGTCTTAGCTATAACAAACACTGTACCACAAACGTCGAACCAAGAAGTTGTAGTAGTAGAAACATCACAAAACCTGTGTGTGTCTGTGTTCGTACCTCTGCCCACTCCTTGGCCTTTTGCTGATAGAACGAGAGCTCCTTCTGCAGAGAAGCTTCCAGATTGTTGTACGTCCGGCAGTAACGGCGGTCGTTCTCCAAAAAATACATCCTCTTGTCAAACTTCACTGATCCTGGAGGACGGAGGGAAACCGGTGAGTGAGACAAACTGCGCCTAAAAAGATCCTGCAGCTCTGTGGTCAAACTCAGTTACTGAAGCTTCGGCAGATGAAAGAATTTTTTAACAGGCACGCAGATAAAAGTGAATGTTTTGTTCACCGTGCTCAAAATGGAAATCAATGTAGCAGCGCTCAGAGGACGCTCTGCTCCTCCGCCTCTTCCCTGAGGGGTCGCCTGAATCCTGCCACTTCTTCAAAGCTTCACATAAGGCCTGAGAGAGAGCGAGGAGAGACGTTTGTAACAAGAAAGCAGAGAAACGGGAGATTCGCTACGAGGGGCGCGGCGTGTTAACGCGACCACATGTACCTTGCGTGTGATTGCATAGTGTCCCTTCAGAGCGTTGAGGGCCCATTTGATGTCCTGACAGCTGAGCATCCTGAAATCCGCCATGAGCAAGTCGGCGGCCTGCATCACAGCTACCGGTCCCACCGTGCCCAGTTTGGCGTAGTCAAAAAGGTCCTCCGTCACCTGAAAAGACCCAAAGCAAACTCATGAATACACCCTGGCGGAGATACAAGATACGGAGGCGGCTTTGGAGCCGTCATCAAAAAGATGAATGAAAAATGAGATTCTGACACGCAAGGCTTTGATCTGATTGTTCTGACGGCGGAGGGAACAGCTGAATAATCAAGTTTGAAAAGAGAGGAAAGTCTGTTTGTGCTCGCTCTGCTGTTTTCTGTGAACAATGTAAAGAGAGGTGAGACTGCTCTTTCCTGTACTTGGGAGAAGAACAAGTACGAGTTATAACGAGTTATAATCTGTGCTGGGCGTCGTATCGAACACGCTGTCCGTCAGTGGTTTCAACAGACGCTCACCTCCGTCTGTAGGTCTCCAGACTCCAGTAGGATGCTGGTGGGTGCTGCTGTGGCTGCTGCGGTCTCCCTCCTCGGATACTCTGGGTTCTCCAACAGCAGGTTACAGATACTGGAAACACAGCAGAGTGTGAACGAGCAGTCAGCCAACAAAAAGAAAACAGGAGCACTTTGCCCTATTCTACATGGGCTGATGGCAAGTACACTTAATTATTGTTCTGCTTTCCTGAGGAAAAAGTTTAAGCGACCGGTCAAAACGCTGCCAACAGATCTAGAAGTATCACTCAGGGTTCAAATAAACTCTTAAAGTCGGGCGCTTTTCTTCACTAAATCCCTGAAAGGACAAAAGGCAGAGACCTTTAAGCTACAATAAAAGTTAACAAACAAACGTCAACTCTATGAGCACGCAGGAAGCTGCAATCTGACTCTGTACGACATGATTATGGTTGTTAATTACCAGAGAGATCTATCAGTAACACGTCTATGATCACACAAACATGACACAGCACATAAATACTGAGCAGGTCGACAAAGAAGCTGCAGAAACTGGTGGTGAGATGAGCTAATAAATAAAAAACGCAGAGCCTCGACTAGATGAAATTAATCTCAGTTAATCAGCTGTTACTGTTACTGGATATGAAGGAATAAGGTTCTTACACATTCAAGTCTTTCACATTATTGGTTTGGATCAGTTCTGCTACATAGGCTTCCTGGATGTCTGGGAACAGATCCAGCTGTAGAGGACACACACAGAGTTCATGTAGTCTGGACAAAAATCATCAGACGTGATATTAACCGGCTCAGATGTGACACTCACAACACCAGTGATGAGGGTTCTCACGAGGGGCTGCTGCTGCTGCTCCGCCCTCCCGTGTGGTGCAGAGGGTCCCGGCCTCGCGTCCTCTATTCTGGGAATGTCCTCTGGTGCAGGAGGCACCGCGACCAGGCCAGGTGCCGGGTTGACCCTCTCTGGGTTCGGTGCTGGAGCTAGAATGAGACGAGCTTCTCCTTCGTTGTGGGGGACGGCGGCCGTGGGAGCGGGAGGGTTAGGGATCACATTAGCCACCCTGATGGTGAGGCCGCGGGCCGGTGGGACGACGATGGGGGCGGCAGCCTGTGGCGCAGCCTCACCAGGCGCCTGGCTCCCCAGGATGATGGGGTGACCTGCCTCTGGAGGTCCTAGTCTTTCTGGGGCTGCAGCTATTAGCACTGCAGGCGGGATCACCGGGATCACCTGAGGGGGCTGAGGGGCCTGGACTTGAGGCTGGGCCGGTGCCTGAGCCAGCGGCTGCGGTTCGATCTGAATGAGATTACCCTGCATGTGATTGAGCGACGCAGGCGGCAGCTGGGATTGGGTTATCAGAGCGGAGGCTCTGATGCTCGGCTGCTGTCGAAGAACAACAAGCACGCGCGGCTGGAGCTGGGTGGATGTACCGGGCTGAAACTGCATCCTTATGTAAGACTGTGTGGATGCGGATGAAGTACTGGCCTGAGGATTGTCCTGTGAATGAATACTTACACTCGCATTTTCTTGAGTCTTTGTCGAGGAACTTGCGACCGCACACGAATGGTGTGTGGAGCTGGACGAGGTTCCCGCCTGGGGCTCCACCGTTACATGTGCTGAGGAGCCAGCATGCGGCTGCGTGAGTCCAGATGTGCCGGGCTGTGGCTGTTCTTGTGAAGGTGCTCTGGAAGTGGCGGCGCTAGCCTTGGCGTTCGTGGAGGTAGACGGGGTTTGGATAGAAGAAACTGCATGGAGCTCCACTGTCGTATGTGCTGACGTACCGTCCTGCTGCTGTGAGTGTGTGTTGAGTTTTGGCTGAGACAGTGTGTGTGATGAAGAGCCAGGCTGTGGCTGTGTGTGTCCGGAAGTGCTGGACTGCACTGGTGTTCGTATGGCTGGCCTCACCAACGACGAGCTGGCCTTGGCATCTCGGGAGGTAGAGGGGGCAGAACCAGGGTCCCCTGTGGGAGCCCCAGAAGTTGCGCTACTGTGACCTACAACTTGAATCAGGTTGTGCAAGGCCCCGCTCCACTTTGCTGCTGGGCGAATCACCTGTCTGCGTGGAGTCAGAGGCTGCAACAGAGAAAACCGATTCACCTTTTGTGCACAACAGGGTCAAAGTCCTGTAACAAATCTTAAGGTTAAAGAGCCGTCACCTCCAGGATGCTGATGTCGTCGTCATCTGCATCGTCTGGGACTAACACCGGGCTGCCGGGCACCAGAGTCACAGGCTCCTCATCAGAGTCATCCGAAATGGTGATGAGCTCCCTCTTCCGTGCACGAGAACCTGAACACAGACACCGTGTAACATCAATGTCACGAAGTGTGTAACAGAGCATGACACGAGCCCGATTTGAGTCGTCTTGATGTAATTATTACACTCATGTTTACACTGTTTAGGACACACAGCGATGACCGGTGAATTTCCCCGGTCCCCCAAACTTGATTAATTTTCTTTATTTATTAATTTTTCCAGTAGAGATTGTTACGTAGCCAACACATGGAGCACACGGCGATACAGATATACCTGCAGTGACCTAATATCTCCCGATATATCAGCCGGGGACTCCAGGATGTAGGTGAGGGTTTGATGTGTGGTGGTTGGATGGAGACGGATTCACGTTCTCCAGCAGCACTTTACTGATTTCCACAAACTTCATAAGTCAGATGACTAAACTAACCAATCACAAGCCAGGACACAGACCGAGGTAAACGTGAGGGAGTCAGAGATTCAACAGAACATTGTAACTGTTTAAAAGATGCAAGTATGTGAATAATAAACGTGTAACATAAATATGTAAACACATTTTTTACTCCTCAGCCTTACGCCTCTCAAATATGTGAATGAACTTTTAAACCTGGTCGACTGGAGTGACTCTGACCTTTGTGTGAGTTGTTGAATAAAAATGTTGACATGACATGAATCAACTGATCTCGACACAAACATGATGCTTTGTTCCTGTTTGCATCAATGAAGCGATCCCAGCGCGCTCGAAACATCACAGTCTCAAACAAGTGAAACATTTTAAGTATATGAAATCAAACCAAGGTCAAAAGGGATGAAAGAGGAGGTTGTGCAGAAGACTCGGTTTATTCAGCCTCATAATAACCCAAGTCATCATCGATGACTGAATCGACATGTTACTAAACTACTGACACAGGCTGCGGTCCTCCAGACGGGCGTCCCAGCTTGCAAAGTGAAACCTCTCGAGGTGATCCAGAACACAGCATCGCGCCTTGTCTTACCCCACAACAACACACATTAAATCAAACTCTCTAATGCTGACTACAGAGCAGTCTCTGGTTCTTCCAAACTTTTTTGTCTGTTAAACGTCCTACTAGATCAGGGGCGTCCCTCTCTACCTTCAAAGATCTCCAGCTCTTCAGAGAGGACCTCATCTCCAACACCACCAACAACTGGACGTGATACATCTATCTATAGTCGTACTTATTGCTGCACCAACACATCCTTGTCACACTGCACGTTGATTGTTTTCCTTTTGGATAAAAGCGGAATGACTCAACCTGAAGTGTGTGTGTGTGTGTGTGTGTGTGTGTGTGTGTGTGTGTGTGTGTGTGTGTGTGCGTGTGTGTGTGTCACCTTGGCTGCGGTGGACGTTGAAGCTCGCCAGGTGAATGACATCGTCGTCGCTGCCTCCATCTGCCATCGTGAAACTACGATTACCAGCTCCTTAAGTCACTGCTTAATCAATAACATCTACACACACACACACACACACACACACACACACACACACACACACACACACACGCACACACACACACAGTTAAAGCTGGTATTCCCCTGGAATCACAATAGCTAGTTTCATTTTGAAATATCAGATTTGTGACACAACATTTCCCAAACTGGAGATGGGGTTTGACTCCACCCTGATCATACACTGAATAATCTGATGACACAGGTTCAATAAAACAGGAAGCTCGTGGAGGACGAAGCTGATCTGACTTTAAAGTTGATTTTGTTTTTTTAAGCTTGATCCCTGGAGAACATGATGAAACACTGACTCCGTCATCTGTGCTGGCTGAACCCAGCCACAGCTGCCTGAGGTCTGATCACAGCTGGCATGAAACCAGTGTCAATCTCGCATGTTGTTACAGCAGAAAGACGCTGAACAAACTGCGAGAGGAGCTCTGCCAGTGTTGCAACACTGAGCTATATGAAGTTAGCCTGGCATTAGCCGTCACGGCGAGCTGTTGGCTCGGAGTTTAAGTTAAAAACAAACATGTCAGAGCAACAATCGATCGTTTCCGCACGCGCGTACACACACACACACACACACACACACACACACACACACACACACACACACACACACACACACACACAGAACAAACCTAAAGCTAATGTGAATTAGCATCGCCGTGCTAGCTCCAGTTAGCAGGTAGGTTAAGTAGTTAGCCTCACTTCTGTCGGACACCGTAACACCGCCCCTAGAAACAAACACACCCGCTCTGGAAACAAAGCGTGAAGCGGTAAACAAGCAGAAATGTTCGGTACCGCAGCGTCGTGTCGGATGAGCCCGTGTGAAACGCCTTCTTTGGTGGACTGACAATCCGAGGATATCGAAACAAACTGCCAAAACAAGAACAGCGGTGACGTCACGCGTACGGTGTCTTTCCGCTCACGCACGGCGTCGGGGCGGTGGCCCTCTGGGAAATGTAGTCCGACAGCAGAGTTCATTGCTGCTGGACACTCAGAAATACTTTATTAATCCCAGGCGGAAATTTTTTTTCTTACAATATTTCAATATATATATTGTTCTTAATATATATGAATGAATGAAGTCTGAATATATTGAATGAAACACACACATACACACCATTAATATATATATTAAAGGTATATAAAATAATACATTTACAGTTAAATAATGTGCAACAATGTTGGTTTGCAGAGAGAGGGATGTACATAATAATTACATAAGTAATTTCTGGTCACTTTAATTCATTTTATACAGTCTAATCTAAGTTGTTATCTCTATTTCTTGTTTATTTTTTGTGTTTCTTTTTATGTGTATCTTTGTACAGGTTTAATTTAAATTCAGATGTATATTATAGGTTAATTTGAATGTATGTTTACATTAACATACAAGTGGAAGTGGGAGAAAGCCGGAGCACCCGAGGAGAACCCACGCAGACACGAGAACTTTAGAATCTATTGCCAAATAGGTTAAATAAAATAGTAAAAAAAAATGTAAGAATTAAAAAATATAAACAATATAAATATGTTCTATTGTATATATATTTCATCATTTATCATGCAACACTTTGATTCAAACTGAAAGACTTGAACCAGGAAACTTCTTGCTGTGCCGTGCTGCCCCTTATGATAAATAAATAATAAAAGAGAAATAGGTAGACATATCATTAGATACCTGGAGGTAGGTTTGCAGAGGATAGATAGATAGATAGATAGATAGATAGATAGATAGAAGTGATTTATTTGCACAGAGAGAATAATGACACCACACAGGAAATGTATTTTCAATTTAATTTCTTTTAATATAATCTTATTTACATTGTATTTTTTCATAAATGTTTAGTACATAGTAAGTTACAATACTCTTGCATCCATTACACAGTGAACTCAGAACCTAGAAAATGCAGATTGAAATGATACCGCTTAACAGTCTTCAATTTTCAATCCCAACTTCAATCTTCAACAACAAGACCCCTCGCTTGACATTTAATGTTTTTTTAAAATTATTTTTCATTTTTAATCTTTCACTTCTATGGAGGATTAATGACTGCAAAGAGACTTTGTTCATTCATGGTGGTCTTGATGGACGATGACTAAGTTTTTCTAACATTCAGGCTATGAAGACTGGGGGGGGGGCAGAGACAGAGCCACAAACAAAAGATGGTGATGGATGATGAAACATGTATGAAAAGGCTTGTGAGATTTTATTATACATGTTACATACAACCAAAATAAAAATAAAAAATAAAAAATTCCTGAAACTGACTTCCTTCTTTCTCATCCTTGTGGCTCGTTTTGTTAATTAAATATCCGACTCGTGCCCTCAGACCTCTCCATAACGTCAGTAGAGTAAAGATAAAAAATAAAAATAAAAAATAGGGGCTTTCACATCAAATAAAATGTAACATGGTATTTAAAACATGAACAGTTTTCATACACCGACAAAGAGGAATTCTCCAATAATATGAATGTTAAAAAAATGTAACAAAGTTCAATAGAACCCACTTTGTGGATTACTTGAATTGCAAAGTGAATTGACCCTTCGGCTCTGGTAAGAGAGGCTTGAGGGAGAGGAGGGTGGTGAAGAGATTAGTGTGGGCTCTGTGTCGAGCGTATAGCAGCTTGGTCAGTAATCACTTAGTAATAAATAATAAAATATCAGAGTGGATCAGAGTGGTCGCAGATACAAACGGAAGAGACAAAAAGTCACCAAAAGGAGGAGGAGCAGGCTCTTTTTTTTTTTTTTTTACAGCGTAACCGGGTGCCATGCCTGACAAACACACACTCACACACACATACAAACACACACTCACACGCATACAAACATACATGCACGCATTCGGATACACGACAGTGGTTAAACATGAAGCATGAATACTAGTCAATCAGCTCGTCAGACAGACAGACGAGGTCTTTCGCCTTTTGTTCTTCTTGTGATTTTTCAAAGTCTCTGTTCGCAGGCTCGCGTTGTGATTGGCTGATTCTGTCCAAACGTTTGTGTGTGTCGTGGAGTCGCTGTGGCGGTAAGACGTTCTGAGGAATGACATCAAAGCTTGTTAAAACTGAAGGATAAAAATGCTTCTTCAAAACATCTGAAAAATTTTAAAATACTTTTTTATTTTTTTGTTTGTTTTTTGTCGTTTTGTTTTTTTTTCCTCCTCCTGCTGTGCTTCCTCCGGTAAACCCTCCAAACAGTTCGGTGGTGAGGAGGTTGGCAAGAGACCATGTGTGTCTTTTTGTGATGCTTGGCCGCTCCGTATACTCCTCGTATACTTGATATTCTGTCGATGTTTGTGTATATATGTAAAATGTCAAATAGGTTGTGTGCAAGTGCAAGCGTGACTGTGTGTATTGTCGGTTTGGGTTGTGGATTCATCACTCCACAGCGAAGCCGCAGGTCTCCTCCACAGCCGTCAGCAGTTTCTCGTAAAGTTTCTCGTAAGACTCGTAGGGAGGGATGTCTATCCGGTTAAAACTGGAGACAGAAGAGGATCATTAGTGACATCGAACCCGACAGAAAAATAAACAACATGCATCTTTAGCGAGTCCTTACCACGTGTGAGCCTTGGGCAGGTTGTCTGTGTTGGCGTCTATCAAATGAATGGTGAAGAGCCTTGGTCCTGCAGAACCTGTAGAACCTTACACACATACATTCTAGTTATCACTGCTCTACTCTGGTACACAGAGCACTCATCAGTCTTCACACAGGAAAGGCAGTCATTAAATCTCATCTCTGTTTTCATTTAAGTAACTGCGACTGCACGTTAAACTTTGAAAAATGTATGGACATCAACAGCAGCTGCACTGAAATGGTTTTATAAACTTAAAATCAGGTTTTCGATGGGTCACATGTGCAGCTGCAGGCTGAGTGTGAGAAACATTTGCTGTTTATAGCCTCTCAAATGAGAAAGTTTGATGCTTTCATGTGTCAAATCTCTAATATCTTTGGATTTGAACTGTTGGTCGGATGAAATTCGGCATTTTTTTGACATTTTATAGACAACTCAACTCAGATTAATTGACAGTTCTCTTTGTAGAGTTGTAAGACGTGATGGTCGGTCAGTGGGTAGTTTGGAGGTATTTAAACAAGTAAAATGTCCTCAAATACAGTAAACAGGCCTTTGCTGTAACTTTTTTTAGTTATTAGGGCATTCAGACAGGATCAGACGCTGCCAAAAAAAACTAAACAACAACCCTGCAGTGACCTGCGGCAGAGAAGTTAAACCAACTTTTAGAAAAACGGAGCACAAACATCAAACTGCAGCCGCAAATCAGACAGATATTGTTAATCGGAGGAATAAAGTTATTTCTTGATCGTTTCACAGACACACCGCCGGACAACTCTGTGATTCTGTCTTAATGCACCCTTTGTGTGTCAAACCTCTAATATCTTTGGGTTTTCTGCTGTCTGAAGACGTCTGTTTGGACTTTTTGGATAACTTAGGTCAGATTAGTTGATGTTTGTATAGCTTTAAGATAAATTAAGTGTGTAGGTAACTGTTAGCATCGAATGATGTGTGTGTGTGGTGTCTAAGCCAGACCATGACCCACCCTGCAGCGCTTTGAACCCCTGTAAGGGGACCCTGGTGGAGCCGGTGACGAACTGCAGGAGGCGTCCTCTCCTCTCCTCGCTGAATGCCTCCACCGCCTGCCAGAACCACCGCACCACGTTGCTTTCGCTTGTGCAGTGCTTCAGGCGCGTGTTGGTCTTCCAGTCTGCGAGATCTATTTTACCCAGTCCACCGATGATCAGCTGGAAGACAGAGAGGAGGAGGATTAAGTAAAGGTGGCTCGATTTGTGAGAAAATAGGTTAATCATGACGACACAGGCGGCGGTACCTCTAGTTCTTTATGGTCAAAGGGTTTGAGGAGGTGCTGGGGGATCAGCTCGCTGAATCCTTTCTGTAGAGCCAAAAACTGGGCTTCAATTCCACGCATGAACCTCCAGTTCACATAAAGTCTGAAAGACACAAACACAAATGTTGTAGGCCGAATAAATACACTGTAAAAAACTGTCAACAGCTGTTTCTGCCAACAAGCGGCACATTGTTTACACAGTTTGAAATAACACACACTGTTCTCACCTCACATATTCTTTCTTGTTCTCCTCG
The DNA here is from genome assembly GCA_004119915.2 of Collichthys lucidus. Classification (NCBI taxonomy): domain Eukaryota; kingdom Metazoa; phylum Chordata; class Actinopteri; family Sciaenidae; genus Collichthys; species Collichthys lucidus. Next base: position 7,961,525 of record CM014100.1, read on the forward strand.
GTGACTGGGATGTTGCGGCCGTTAGGTTTGAGTTCATGTTGTAAGAACTTCCCGAAGGCATTGTGCTCCACGCAGAACGTGTGGTCGAGGACTGAAGTGATGTCGTTCTCTCTGCATGGAGAATTATTTGAGAAGTTAACACTGAGACGGACGATGATAAGGACAGGAGCTGAGAGACAGTTTATGATCGTTTGCTCACAATATCCAGACGAGGCTCTTGTGCAACTCCGGGTCTGTGGTCTCCAGGTCGTTGAGCTGGATCGGTTTACCTAGCAGCTGTTTGTAGAAGGGTAGCGTGAAGCTCCCGTTGATGTAGTGACCATGAAAAACTGCCAGGCCCATCACGCGACCCACAAAGTGGAAGTATGACAGGTGGTCCTGAAACACAGCACAGAGACATCAGAGAGTCAGACCCATCTTAAGGCACGTCTTTTTGTGTGTGTGTGTGTGTGTGTGTGTGTGTGTGTGTGTGTGTGTGAGTGTGTGTGTGTGTGTGTCCACTCACAGGGTTGATGGAGGAGTCGGGGTTGATCTGTAGTGTGTAGATATTGTCTGTGGAGTACTGGAACAGGCCGTAATAGGGGTTCAACATTTCATGACACAGCAGGTACAGCCACTCCCTACAGACAACCACATTGTTAATGTCAAGAACTCACAAAGAAACTTAAAAAACAAAACAAAATTAATCATATATAATATGATTACACAATGTAGTCTGTGTTCACACTCACACACACTGTTTTTAATCTAGGCGGTCATTGCTTGAAGTATTTAGGTTCAGTCCCATCAGGCACGACTGATCGCGGCCGTTCTAGATAGACAATGTTCGTGAAGAAGTGCCAGAAAGGTCTCTGTGCTCTGCAGAAAATATGCTGCTGTTCTATTTTTGATGGACGCCACACGCAGTCGTGTCAAGCAGCACAGAGCAGATCGAGTTGGCTGGAAGTCAGTTTACAAAATAAAGTGTGGCAAAAACGCTCTGCTGTCGCGGCCGTGACGTGACAGAGACGAGCCCGGTGTGATCTCCCAGTGATTCAACTCAATCGTTAAAAACATTTAATCAGAGTGGAAACAGTTTGCTCACAACGCTCCTGCTTGTTTCAGCTGCACATAAATAATGTTTAAAACTAGGGAGATCGATAATGTCCCGGCCAGCGTTGGAGTTTCTCTACGGCCTCCAGGAGGCTCTGCAGCAGCTCTTAGCCAATCACAGCTTTTACTGGCAGAGCGACACCTTTCATCCGGAAAAGCAGATTTATAGATGTACACCTGTACGACTTAACGATAGACACACTAATGCTAATTACCTTGCGACCCCGCCGTAGTCCAGACCTTCTTCTCCTCTGAACTTCACCATCAGTCGCTTCTTCAGGTCTTTGGGCCTCATCTTCATTATTTGTCGATACGACTCCTACATCCCCACACACACACACAAAGGAAACAGTTAGTGACCCACAACACAGCCCTTCATATCAGTGATGTTCTGTTTATTAACATGCACAGTCAGTGCTGCTTTTGTGTTGTGAAAGAATAGTTTGTTTTGACTGGTGTGTGTGTGTGTGAGTCATGAAGAGTGTGGACAAGTCTGTATGAATGTCCACCTTCACAGAGCTACCCACACTGTGAACACATTTGTGCAAACGTCTGATCTATGTGCGTGTGAGACGGCATTGTTGTCTAGTTTATGTGCCACTAATGGGAGATAAATGTTCTTGTAATGTTCCGCCCTGGTTCGTCATGTGCGCCCACCTCAAAGATCTCCTCTCGGGACACCTCGATGCGACAGTGTCCCGCCTGAGGCTGCTGCAGCGACAGCTCGTGACGGAGCAGCTTCAGCTTGTGGACCAAGTCTCTCTCGTAGCGAGCCGCCACGTCTCCGTCTCCACCACCGCCTCCTCCGCCACCTCCTCCGACGCCGCCCACTCCTCCACCTCCCACCTCCTCGCCCCCCACGTCCATCTGGGGGGCCTGGGAGGATTCCTTAGCTTGGGATTGCTGGCTGGAGACGACATGAGGAGAGGAGACAGACTGGATTAACACACTGCAGCTTAACATCTGTCAAATTGCACGGCGTCGGCATCATGAACAGAGCTGATGACTGTTAGTGGGTCACTTACAGAACCAGTCTGAGTCCGGCATTACAGCCGTGAGAGATTAGATTAGACAGATTAGCTGAAGCCGTTTATTTTGCCACATTGGCTGTACCTGATGATGGTGTGTAGGCGCGGGTCTGTGAACTGCGTGGTTCGGTTGTTGTGGTCCACAAAGTAGATACGACCCGACACGGTGCTTCGGACCTCCCAGCCCACTGGCAACGGCCCGAGCTCCTCGCAGCTCACACTGGCCAGGTCCCTGCACCAGAAACAAGGATCCAGACTGAGACTAGAGCCAGCAACGCAAATCCATCAACCAACACCTCTGACCCCACATACTGGATGTTCTTTACCTCTCATACTGACCCAGAACCTGGAGGTCCAAAGGAAATAACCTGAGATATTTGTCTTAATCTGTTGGTGTAATTAGTGTGTTAGCTAACGAGAAAGTGAGGCTCCACTTTGAGCCATGAAAACAGAACATGTGCGGTCATTTGTACTGTTGTTCTTCTTTTGTTGTACTCTTCTCTGTGTCCTCTTTCTCTGCTGCTGCTGCTGCAATGACCTACTTTCTCAGTTGGGTTTATTCAAGGTTCATCTCATTTCAGGTTATGCTTGGACAACACAGAAGTGAAGTGGTGGTGGAGAGGAGGGGTGGGATCATACCTCGGTATCCGAGGGTCGTGCCAGGTGCTGACGCCTGTCTGTGTGTGGAGGAAGTACACCTGGCCTTGCACTGTTGTTCGCTGCTCTGTTTTTTTTAAAGAGACGATGGATGTTTTAGAAAACATGAGAGATTCAGAGGAACATTTATGAACGTTCGAACGCTTCGACTGACCGTATCCCTCTGGCAGGTCGGGCGGTTGGTGCCCGTGAGGTCTGTTCTGAGGGGTGTGGCCGTGGCCTCTCGAATCTTGCCCTCTGATTCGCTGCGTCTGAAGGCGGTTCTCCTGGCTGGGCGAGTCGAGCCGACAGTTCCCGCCTCCTGCTGCGCCGGTTGGGTCGGAGTAAGGCAGCGGCTCTTCGCTGAAACATCCCTCAAACACAGGCCTACACACACACACACAAACACCAGTTAAGTCCTATTTTCTGTCTTACTGGAATCACATGATTGGATAACTGCTTTTTTATTTTGAGAAGCAAAGATTGGGAGAAGATCAAACAAATGGTAATTATGACTAAAGTAGTCGAGGATCACAACAAGCAAAAAATGGGTCTCTGTCCTACTTCACATGACAGAGCAGAGGCATTAAATCATGTTGATGCTACACTGATTTGTAATCAGGTGAATGGTGTCTCTTGTAGAGCTTGTAAGCAAAGTAAATATCGCTATCACGCTACGGCACGCTCACCCATCGTTTTCCAACAGTCCTCTGCAGTCCACCACAGGTCCTCCGCTGCCGATGCGATCTCGCGTCTGTAAGCTCACTGGAATCAAGCAGGAGGTAAAGGTCAGAGAAATGACAGCGAGAAGTCAGAATATGCACACAGTGACAGAAAAAAGTGACGCACAGAGGGTCATCTGTACAGATCTGCGAGTCCAGCTTACCTACGATCTGCCCTCGTACTGCGTCACTGTCCGAGGGGTTCAGCTTACATAGATCTAAACGCTGGTCTGTTAGACGAGGAGAAAGGAAATGCATTCAAACCAAAAGCTTTTTTATGTGAGTGTGTGTCTGTTTATTTAAAACCAGAAGGACAGACTTACATCCTGTGTCTTTTAGCCTGCTGATGGCATTGGAAAGAAGCCGTATGCAGCCCAGGAAGCCCGCCCCCTGTCGTTTATGGATCTTTTTGTGGTTCCATATGCTGATGGTGATGGAGTCTGTCTTTCCAATGTAGCTGAAAAACAACACAGACTGTAAGATCCTCGTGATTCTCCTGGTTTTTCAGCTCAGTCTGCTGTCAGTGTGAGGTGTCGTCACCCACTGTGACATTTGAATCAAAGTAAAAACAACAAAATCTGTCGGAAAACATCCATTCATTCATTCATTCATTCCAGCTCCTCTTGGGGGATACCAAGGTGTTCCCAGGGTAGATGGATTACCGTATTTTCCAGACTATAAGCCACTACTTTTTTCCCCCCACGCTTTGAACCATGCGGCCTATACAACAGTGCGTGGTAATTTATAGATTGTTACTGGTCAACGGGGAGCACTCTCTAGCAGTAAATGCAAAAGTGAGACAGACATGTGGGGAAAGATTATGTGCCGAAGAAGACACTAGTTTTGATTATGGTATATAGTTTCTGGGTCCACCCCGGGGTCTCCAACCAGCTAAACCTCAAAATAAGGCGTCCATCCCAATCAGACCTTTCGACACAACGGAGCACCGGCTCTACTCTGAGCTCCCTCCAGATGTCCGGGCTCCTCACCCTATCTCTAAGACTGAGCCCAGGCACCAAATGGAGAAAGCTCATTTCGGTTGCTTGAATCCGCAATCTCATTGTTTTGGTCACTACCCTAAGCATAGGTGAGGATTGGGACTGGAAAATTGAGATCTTTGCCTTCCAGTGGTCCACACCAACCCGCCGGTCCACCTCACACTCTCATTTTCCCCATCAAGGCCGAGATACTTGAACTCTTTCTACAAAATTGAAAAGAGTATTAGCTGCGAGACTCACAGGTCGTAGTGCTGATTCCATTTTGGGTCCAGTGTGCTCTTGACTGTGTCGGTTGAGTGGCATTGACCTGATCCGTCCACCACAACCTTGGCAAATGGATCGGGAAGGCCTGCATGCACAAAGCCAAAAATAAAACAGTGATTCACAATAACACAGCTCCTTTTGTCCATCTAATGACTGAATTGGAGCAGGGTGGCCTGCATCTTACTGAGAATATAAATAAAACACGTTGGTTACTGTTACTTAACAACCAAAAACAGCATATTCTATTTGGTTATTTCTGACAAACTGATTGCAGCTTGATGGCTGCGGCTGAGCACAAACCTTCATTGAAACCAATCATTTAATCATGCGTACCAATGCCTATAACGTTGAGATTCATGCACATGAAAATGTAAAAAAGGTACTTACGAAAGAAGTCTTTCTTTGCGAGGTTCTTGGCACATAATACTGCAAGAGATAAAATCACACGCACAGTCAGAGATATGTAAATGATGTTACAGTGTGTAGGCTAGTACACATAAATACTGTTTGAGAAGGAAGAATGCTGGTTGGGATAATATATGAATGCCAGAGGATGGTAATGTGCAAGAAAACTTATGTGACATGCAGACCAGCATGAGCAGTAAAGTATAGACTAGTGTTTGGACACAAACCCACCCACACTGCCACATCATCTTTAAGGATTCAGAGAGCAAAGCTCAGCGAGACAAAGACCTGTGTTTCCAAGTATTTAGTTTACTGTTTGCGTGCATGGTGCGAGAGCTGGCGTATGTCGCTGCTGCTACAAACACTGACCCACAATGCACCAATTTTTAGAAAACACAATCATGTCCAGTCACACGTACGAGTCTTGATTATAGGGCAGCGTTCGCAGCGAACAAAAAAAACAAGCTGTGTGTTTGTGTTCAAGGCTGATGTAAGGCGCTCGAAAGTGACTCTGACCTGAGGTGTAACTGACATGAAAACAATAATATACAACGTCATTATGAAATGTCAGCATTCAGGCCCATTGTTGAGAATCACTATGTGGTAAAATAAAGAATATAAATGTCCAAGAATAAATATAAAGGTCCGTGAATTTGCTCTGAAGGAAGTTCTTGTTGGTCAACAGTTTAAACAGCAACCATCACATACAGAGAAAAGGCAATTCATCTAAACGCACTGCAGATTGCCAAATTATGCAAACTTCAGTTTTGGTGTTCATGTGTAGGCGACAGAGTAAAAGTAGTAGCCAGACTCCTCGCTCCCTTTTGCAAGCTATTTCCTGTGGCTGCAAAGCATCATGGGTAAAAACGTACTCCGCACAAAGTCACAGAGCGATTGCACAATGTCAAAAATGATGTGTCTACAAAAAAGCCATTGCTAATCTATGAAACACACATTACACATGATTGAAGCAACATTGTGTAACTTTTCTACCATAAATAACTTATGTGTAATCAGGTGAATGATGTCTCTGTCATTCGTACGTCTGTTCTCACACTGTGTAACTTTGTGCTCCCGGTACAATCACCCCCGAGAAGTACGTAACGCTTTACGGCACTAAGTCAACTATTTCACTGATTTTGGTAAAACTGGATCATATTTTATGGAGGAAATGTTTCTCCGCCTCAACTCTGAGATTTACAGTTTCCTGATGGACAGTGAAGTAAACTGCTGCCAATTATAGCTGCTGTTAGCTCAATCTGATAGCCAGGGTGTGAGCTCAGAGCACCAGGGGGGAGTGTTACTGGGGATTCACACCGGGGACGTAAGCGTTGCGGTTTAACTCCGTCCTCTGCCCAGCGTCAATCCCCACCGAGCACGTGGCGGCAGCATAGTGAGCCAGCCGTGTTCACGCGAGATCACGTGAGAATTCTGAATGTACGCAAGACCCCTACTATGTATAAAAGAAAGAACAACAACAAACAGCTGACTTTGCTTCTCCGACGTAGAAGAGATTAGAAAAGACAGACTCTTGTGTCATAAATTATTTTCTGTTGTTACACTTCAACAATCAGTCTCTCATCGTTCATGTCGAGACCCTTTGGTCATGACGTAATGATGATGTGAAGTTGTGATCGGCTACATGAACTGCGTATTGTGTTTTATTTTAAAAAGGGAGCGGAAGTGTGAATAAGGCTTTAGTGTTGGTACCACAAGTGTTTTGAACCACCAGGAAGAAGAGGCCGTGCCAGAACAGGAGCTCAGGAGCTTCGAAGCTTAGCATGTAACTCGGCTTAGCAGCCTCTGTGGACAGAGGCAAAAAAGACTGAAGAGGACGTTGACGGAGGCCGAAAGACAGACACAGGGCTGGGCTTTTGGACCAGTAAGTAACATGAGCTGGCTGCTATGTCTTTGTCTGTTTTTGATCATAAGTAATATAATCATATGTACACGTGTACAGCTGTCCATATTTGCCACAGTGGGATTACACTCTGAAACTGGGGGCACTAAATCACAAAAATACCAATTTCTATGCAGCGCTGCTTTAAGTTTAATGTTCAATCCAGTAGAACATACAGTATTTCTCGAGCATCAGTGTTATATGGTATCATCATCATCATCATGTTCAGCTGACTATTCATGAACTACAGTGAACCGGGGTATGCAGTTACTCTGGAGCGTCACTAACACCTGCACAGGTGTTAAATTACCATTTGGACTCTTGCCTTAAAGCTACAGCCGCTCATTTTCATTTCATGAACACTGACTGACAAGTGATTAAAATAAATAAATGTCATGTTTGATGGCCTGAAACAAGAAAGGGAATGTGACAGGATTTATTTATTAAAAAAACAAAAACACTGGTCCCATTTCAAAGACACACAAATTAAGCATGAACCCATCTGACCAATGCGGTGTAACTATATCACTTCAATCACCTTTGTACAGTTAGAAGAGGAGATGTGATAGGAGGGGGAGGACGAGGAGTGTCATCCCAACATTGGTTTGAATTATTCAAGGTGCTCTTGCTCTCCTGTGCTTTGCACCAGAGTTTCATACCTGACAATTTAAACTGAAACAACTAATCAATCAATCCATTTTAGTAAATAGTTAATGATTTGTTCTTTCAAGCTAAAAATACCAAACATTTGCTGCATTTTCTGGGTAAATTCTTTTGGGTTTTAGACTGTTATTCAAACATAGAAAGCTCACAAAAACTATCAAAGCAATATCACATCAGCATGGCTGTGATTCGGTCGTAGGTGTGCTGATATTCGGTATAACAGCACTGCCTCGAGTCTGATATTACTTTTATACAGCAGTTCTACAAGAGCCATTCACTGGTTAACAGTAATACGTGACAACAGATTATGATTTATTTGAATATTTCATCATTTATTTGAGTCCGCCAACACAGTTTCAGGGAAAAAAAGAGTCCGTGGACAGTTTATATTTAGATCATATTTATGCTGAACTAACAAGAAGACTGTCGACATTTGACGTCCTTTATCGCGTGTTTCTAGAGTGTTAAAATGTCATAATACTTAAAGAGTTTGCTTTAGGATGGCACAGGGGGCTAATATGTTTATTTATTAATGTTTTGTCAACACTACAGAAACATTAGGTAACTGTTAAATATCATAAGACTGTCATTGGTTTGATTAATGGTCGTCTATTGATTACCGACGACCACCTAACAATTTGTCAGCCAATTAGGTTTCCAATGGAAGTAAAGTTAAACTACTTATAGACATATGGTAGTCTTTGTGGTGCAAAGTTCCTTACAGTCTAAGATTGACGATGTGAAAACATCTGTAGTGGAGTGATGCGTGTAGTTAAACGTGCTGTTATTCTCTATATCAGCACTCAATGAACGGCTCTTGTCCAATAAGATTTTATGGTCGTAACTAACCGTTGTATAATTATAATTATAATGGGCTTTATTATGTAAAATGATTCAGATTAATCAAGAAAATAATCAGCAGATTAACCAGTAATGAAAATTTTAAAATATAATGGAGCACCACCTGAGCCGTTATCCAGGCTTTAAAAAGGTCCAATTAAAACCTGCCGTGATCTGGTTTTGGCCCAGACGGCCATCGAGGAAGTTAGTCAGTCTTCCAGTGGTTTCGGATGTGGTGAGTGTGTTGTGGCGTGGATGTGTCTGGCGTGGCAGCCTGGTTTATTTCCTGTGATTAACCCGTTGAGAATGGCTGCAGGATATCCTTCCCTCTTCCTCATCAACACCCCCTCCTTCCACTCCTCCTCCTCCTGACTCACGCATTCCTCACAGAGTCCTCATCTTTTCAGACACAACGGAGGAAACACCGCTCAGAGAGAGAGAGAATCAAGTTTCTGATTTGTCCCTGCCTCCTCTTTCAGACAAGCTAGCGGAGGAAGACTTCCTGTCAGTCACATTTGTGTTATCCACCCCTCCAACCCGGCCAATCTCTCGCCGCCAGAGACAAGGGACACCCCTAATTTCACCCCATCGCTCTGTGACCAGCACTTCTTCTGTGGCACTGACTGTGTGACAGGAAATTCCTCATCCTGCCAAGGTCACGGCTGGTGAAGACACACATAGTTACAGCCCAGCTGGTTCTCAATTTCCCCCCCACTGCTGCTCTCTTTTTTTGGCATTAATGTCCTTCCTTTCTGGGGGCTGGAGAGAAAGAGAGAGCGAGCCAGCGGGGGAAGAATTCATCCAATCTTGAGGGAACAAGCAGAAACAGTTCAGGAGGAGATGATGAAAAACTGCTTCTGTGCCACGCCAGCAGCTCCTCGAGGAATCTGAAGTCACAACATGTTTCTGCCACAATCAGCCGTCTCCCACAAACATTTCAGGCGCTACTCTCGCCCCATAACCACAGCGAGAGCGCTTGGTATTCTTCAGGTAACAACACAAACACAGGAATTGGAGGAGCTTAGGAGCTCGTTACAACTTCTTAAATCACAGATAATGTTTGTGCTCTTCGGAGAAGATGCCAAGATGCTTTGTTCATGGACATTAATAATCGGGACGCTGAGATCCTTCAGAAAGAACACAGATTTACAACTGAAGTAAAGTGACCCATGTGAGATTACGTAAAAACAACAACAATGTAATTTCCTGTCTAACCGTCTCCTCTCAGCTCCAAGAACACTGAGCAAAACACTGTCATATTTCACGGCAAAACCTTCATTTATACAGCGTTTTATACGACATTCATGTGGTATTTTCATGTCAATTACACAGCAAAGCAGCGCTTCTTTTGGTGGAAAAAACTAAAATATGGAATAAACTGCCAACCTCAAAGATGAAATCAAAAGTTCTAATATCTTTTTACTGTAATATCGGAAAAGTTATACCGTATTTATTACGGTAAAATTCTCGCAACCACAACTAACAGTTTTTAACATTTTTAACACTGTAATATGTCACAGCAAGCCTATATGACATTTTAAGGGAATGTATACAGAATAGAGTAGTACTTTAAATGACAGACTGTTATGTACAGTAAAACACTAATATTTGATGGAAAAGACGGCATTCATTTGGTATGTTAATGTTAATTGTACGGCAAAATTTTACCGTAAAAACAACTTTTTGCAATAAAACACATTTCAAGTCATTTCAGCGGCAAAACGGAGGGAAAAAAACTTTAATTTATGGAAAAATCTAGAAAAAAACACCAACTTTAACTACAAATTAAACAGTACTCACACTCATCACTTCTACAGTAATATTAGGAAAAGTTATACTTTATTTATTACGGTAAAATTTTGGCAACCACAGCTCAGAGTTTTCAGCCCCGCAAAAAACAACAGTTTTTTTTTTAACAGTGTAGCAACCAGCAGGCACGTGAGCAAATATCTCACCTACTTAACAACATGGACCACACCAACACCCCAACAAACACACAAACACACACACACAGTTAAATAAACAAACATAAAAACTGAATCATCCGGTACTGTGAGCATCTCATTGATGCGTTTGTTTGAGTGATGGTGTCACATTCTTCGTCTTTCCATTCTCAGTTTCTATGCTGTGTGTGTGTGTGTGTGTTTGTGTGCTGCCAGCTCAGTAAGTGAGCGGATTAGAAGTGCTTATGCTGCTTCCTAAGTAAGCAGGATTCCCAACTTTCCCCTTTCTCTCTCACACTTCAGCTGCTTTCTGGGTCGCCTTTCTTTGCTTCAGTCATACCTCATCCTTCCACTTCTGTGTTCCAGCTTTCTACATCCATCCTTTGTGAGTATCTCAGGTTGTTATGTCATCATGACGCTGCCTTATGTTGGCTCTTGGACAAGTCTGTGTTCAATCCGACGCACTGGCATCAAAACCTGAACGGCACGTGTGGCTTCCATAAGTAGATTAATTACAGAACTAAAGCTACAAACACTATTTAAATAAATATTTAAGTTTAGCCAAGTGGCAACCTTACAACCTCCTCAAACGTCCACTTGAGGCTGGCCCCAGAAGTGAGTCATTCTCCATAAGTCCCCATGTTTCACAGCAGAAATAAACATGTTTACAGCCTGGTACAGTTTTGGTCTCTATAGCTAATTTCCCCGCTCATGACAACTGTACTGAGAAGGAATTTATATACAACTCACCTGTTTAAGTTATATTGAGGCTTAAAGTTATGCATAATTAACAGTGTGGACCGATGTTCCACGTGTTTGACGGTTTTTAGATTAGCTGGGAGGTGGAAAAACCTGGACTACAAACATGCTGACGGCCAGCAACACAGGTTTTAAGCTTCAAAACATCTCCTCAGAAACCTGCGTGCAACATCAGGCATACGCTGTCCAGTCTTTATACCGTCAGTGGTTCAATCCGACTACCTGGCACCAGAACCGAGGCAACACTTTCATTCAATAAACTCCACTTTGTTCAACAATAGAGCCGATTCATGTTCGAGCAAAAACAACTTTTCTTTCTAATTTCTGGCTCATCTATTTCCAGCATTTTGCTGCATTCAAACAAAACACAACAAAAACTGGGCGGGGAGTTGTCTGATGTTCTTTAATTTTGAAATACCAAAAAATTACTTACCAAAATAAATCAATTTACTACTGAGACTTTGTTCTCACTTCCAGGACTTAACAAACACTGTCATGTACTCACTGCACTAACACAACCACACAAGAAAGAGCACTAGTTTCTCTGTAACGTCTAACCCTATCTGTTCACATCTCACTAGACCACACAACCATAAGATAATGTGACACTTCTCTTACACAACAGTTGATATAGAGACAAAGACATAACAGCCACCTCTTGGCCAGCTAAAACACGTCCATATAAACCCACCGCAGACTGTGGATTGTGAACCAGCGTCAGACTCGCCTGTTCTTTGTCTGTCTGTCGCTGCCACGGACACATTGGCCTTTCTGATGTAGGCCAAACAAACCCCTCTCTCTGTGACAGACTAAACACAGAGCCAGCCAAGCAGGCAGCATTGCTCTCCCATTGGCTCATGGCGCATTCCTCACCCAATTAGAATTCCTCTCATACCTGAGGGGGCGGGGCTCAGTCAGGGGCAATAACCTTTGTTTGTATCCGAGCTGAAATAATGAGCGACTGCTTCACACACGCACAAAACACACACCCACGGCCTCAAACATCCATACACACTTTCTCTTTACTGTCTGTTCTACAGTTCACACTTAACTTAAGCTACAACTAACCAAACTCAGGGTTTATTTCCACATTATTTTCTTGACTAAATGTTTCATCGGTCAAGTCGATAAAGTGTCTCATCGCATGTCATCAGGAGTGACGTCTTTGCTGTTTTATCTGACAAACAAGACAAAGATTCGCAGTCTACTATCATAAGTCGAAGTCGCAACAGCAATGTTGATCAAAAATAGAATAATCAAACTATCAGAAACGTGTTGATTTAGGGTATATTCAGATGAGATCCAGCGCTGCGGCGATGACATACATCCTACTTACTCTGGTACACAGAGTACTCACCAGTAAAAACACTCATCAACAACTGTACATTCAACTTGAATTCAGGTCTTCTATGGGTCAAGTGTGTGTAGGAGTGTTTAAATAAAATTTTTTAAAGGCAAAAATGTCAAGAATTTGTCGTTTATAGCCTCTCAGATAAAAAAGTTTGATGCCTTTAGGCACATCCATCCAGTGAAAACGCAGGGTTTTCCATTCATTTGAGTAGGGGCAGTGCAATTTGGCCATGGTGGTATCCATGTCTGACTCAAAATATAGGCTGCAAAACAGCGACACAAAGTTGTTTAATTTGCAGTGGTTGAGTGACATCGGCGGTGAATGAGAGCGAGCGAGCGCTCGCATCTATAAAGTCCGGAACAAGCTAAATAAAATGTTATTTCCAGATCAGATCGTGTCTGAATGTAACAGCTTTATCGCTTATGTTGTTTACTGTATTCTGGAATATCTCCATCGCCTTTCTGACAACACAACAGCGCACTTATTTGCATATCTGTATGCTTTTAAAAGGTGTTTATATATTGATTCTTTGTATTTTATTTCTAATTTCTGAGTACCTTTCTTACCCTGCTCGTGTTTTGTGTGCCTTTTGTAATAATACAAAGTCTATCCTGCCCCAACTTAACTGTCAGAGAAAGGACAGAGGGACAAAAAGCAACATTTTTCATAACTCGAGCACTTTCACTCACATCCATCACAATCAAACACATGATTTCTGACAACACAACAGCGCAATTATTTCTGAAATGATCCAATATGCTTGAAATGTGTTTATATATATTGATTCTTTGTATTTAATTTCTAATTTCTGAGTGCTTTTCCTACCCTGCTCGTGTTTTGTGTCTATCTAATTCTAACTTAACTTTCAAAGAAAGCACAGCGACATTTTTCATAACTCGAGCACTTTTACTCACATCCATCACATGATGTGCCCTTCATACAAGCTTTGTGATGAAACATTTAAGTCTATTTTGGTGTGTGTGTGTGTGTGTGTGTGTGTGTGTGTGTGTGTTGACTTGAATTTCTGAACCAGGAGAAGGACAAGGCGTCTGCCCAGCGGCACAGAGAGGTCATTTCCATCTGAATAGAGGCCCCTGGGTCGCTCGGTGGGGTTACATTAGCTACAGTAAAGACCATTGTTCCAGCTGTGTGCAGTGTGTGAGGGAGAGAGGCTCCTACGTGCCCCTGCAGAGGAGAGTCTGACCCCGAAATGACGAGCACACACACCGGCAACCGTGTGTGTGTGTGTGTGTGGTGGGTACAAGTTGAACCAGCAGCTGACACAAGAGCGGTCGATACTTTTTTTGGGGGGGTAATCTAGGCTAGCGTGTCAGATTGATCTGTGTGTGTGTTCGGCATCGGTACACAGCCAGCCCGTCGCATTCAGGTCAAGCGGCGGGTTCGGCTGGTGGTCAGCCCCCACCAACACCACCACCACCTCCAACCAACCAACCAAAAAAAACGGGTGTAGCTAGCATTAGCGTTAGCGGTCAATATTAATGTTACTATTAGCTAGCTGGCTACGAGGCAAAGTGTTGGGAAGTTTCTCTGAAAACAGCGGGGTGGTCGGGCTGTCTGAAGCCGCGGAGCCCTCACAGGAGAGCGGGCAGCGTCCTCACTGTCCCCTCGGTGATTTAGGTTAGCATCGGAGCTAACAGGCTAGTACACACAAAAACCGGATGTTTGGGCAAACGGCTGAGTCGCGAGCCAGAAAGACACTCCATAACGTGTCGTTACTGTTATTAACACTTCACAGCAAAGCTTCACAGGTTCAAACGTCTCCGGTTCAAACATGCACCGTAAGCGCTTTCTTTCTCTCTCTCTCTTTTTTTTTACCTGTCAGTCGGATTTTGATGCTGGACCCGTTCCTCCGAGTCCCAGGATTCGACATCACTCCGGGAGAAACGATCACACACAAACTTCCCGCTGGACTCTCCCCGAAAACACAGTTTCACCACTTCAACGGGAACCCGAACGACTCGAGTTTAAAAACATGCGGTTTGTTGTTGTCCTCCTCACGGGTATAAATGTATTATTTCATCGCAAAGTCCTGCGCTCCTTCGAAATCCAACAACACGAGAGAACATTTTCGGGCAGGCTCAAGCACGTACTGACGTCATGTCCTTAACGGGTATAACCCTGACGTGCTCGCGTCTGGGAAAGCGTGGGCGTGCCCGTGAGGATCACCTCCTATTCCAGAGAATCCTCCAAAGCTTTTACTTTTGTTTCACACACACTGTTAAAACACGGAAAGTCCCTGATTATTTATGTTATTTGAAGTGGTTAATAATGTTTATTACTTGGCTTTTATCTGACTATTTTTGGTTTCATTTAACTGATATTTATAGATAGATAGATAGATAGATAGATAGATAGATAGATAGATAGATAGATAGATAGATAGATAGATAGATAGATAGATAGATAGATAGATAGATAGATAGATAGATAGATAGACTTTATTTATCCCAAGCTGGGAAATAGTATAATTATTATATAGACTACTCATGCTATAAAGACAATTCGATTAAGAAATGTGATAGGATAATAAATAATAAGATAAGACAGAATTTACCTGATTTTTTTTTGAAATATTTATACATTTAATATTTATTTGATTTAAGTTTTGTATGTTTATATGTCTGTTTTTATTTCTGTCTATTTAAATTATGATTTTTTAAACCTTTTTTCTGTTTTTGTATTTATAATTTTTATTTGTTTTTTTAAATTTTATTTCTGTTTGTTTATATTAGATGATAAAATATATTATTTATATTTTATCATCTCAGTTTGTGTTTTTGTCGATAATTGCGGCTGTTTAACTGTGTGAATCACTTTGTGTTACATTTTGTCTGTATGAAAAGTTCTGTACAAAAAAAAGTCTGATTAATTGATTGAATGACTGACTGATTCTATTTCAAAAACTTCCAGCTGTTTCCTCTGTCTTCTAATATCATGACGTCCTAAAGATTTGTATCTATCTGCCTCTGTTCCATCGCCTCAAACAGTACTACATATAGAAATTAAAGTTATGTGAGAATGGAAAGGTCTCGGCTGTCATGCATCTTATTTATGGTTATTCTGTCCTCCAACATGATCTCCAACAACAAATACATTTCAGTGGCGTGTTTTCATCAATAATCTCTCCCTTTAAAAGAGCTTGTTGTTTGTCATTGCTTATATTAACCCTCCCGCATTATTTCTTATTTACATTCACATTTTTCCATTATTTAACGGCTTCATATTAATAAATAAAGTAAGAATGGTCTCATTGTTTTACTTCTGCTAGCAAGCACAAAGTATTTCTTGATGCTTTGCAACATACAGACTTTAAAATCAGTTCACAAATCGACATGGATGATGTGAAAAGGATTAAAAGGTTGACATTTGTAGAGGTCTGTATTTAAATTAAATGTGGACACTGAAGTTTATGTATTTGACTTTATGTATTTATTGAGTCTTTGTTCTAAAATCTGTGTTGAAAGTTGACTTTGTGAATGCAGTGTTGCTTTACATCTGACTTAAATCAGTGAGGCAGATTGTAAACAACAGTAGATACTCTGCAGTTCCTCAAATAGCCACTTGAGGCTGGCTCCATCTTTTGGGAATGTATGTACAAAATTTCCCATCCACTTGAGATGATATTTGACAGGATAAGAAAGCTTTGACCTGCTGTCAAAAAGTGTATTAGGATTCATCCTCTGGACACCAAATCTTCCAGAAATCTATCCAATAGTTATTAGCAGCATGTTGCATGGCTAAAAAGTTAAAGCTAAAGTAAGAATACAGGTGAACTGCTGCAAGATGCAACGTTTAAATGGAACAAGATAAAAGACTTCACACAACAAAATCTGTCGTTTAAACTACATAATTATGGCGATGACGGAGCTGAGATTATCACCCAAGAATGCAGGTATGACTTCAAATCAAGCTGGAGTAAACGCATGACTTTATCTGAAATTATATGCTTCAAAACGTGTTTGTCAGGAATGTTAAGTATAGCATACAGTGGTCTGTTAAAGGAGCCGGGTGGGCAGGGATAACGGCTGCAGGGATTTGGCTGCAGTATTAGCTGGTGGAACAATGAGCCCTCTCACCAGCCTGTTTACTGGACAAAGTAAATCCACATAAGCAGTGAAACACACTGGACAGCACACGCATCTAGAAGCAAGGCTCTCACACACACACACACTCACACTCACAGAGTTACAACATTTATATGAATTTCTTCTCACATAGATTCGCTCCTAACAAGAACAGCAATGATTTAGAGATATTTCAGTGTCTCATGTCACTTTTTAATCTACAATCACACACCTTTTTGTTTATGTTTATAATACATGTGCAAAACTGTTAAATGAGAGATATTAATGTTAATACTCAGATTTTTCCAGGGTTTCCAGGGTTTCCAGGGTTTCAGGGTTGTGGGTAGCTGGAGTAACCACAGTGAGCCTTTTCAGAAACCTGTAGCGACGTCTATGTTCAGGATTCACCTGAGCCAGGCCAAACTATAACCTCTATCAAAAAGGAACTGACTCCTAAATGGGGTGAAGGTGTCTGCCACCAGAACCAGAACTAGGAGCTGGTTCCTCAGGAGGGGACACTTTAGGAACCACAAGGAAACGTTCATCCACAGATCACATTGTTCTAGTGAGGCACTATGAGCCAAGATCATGAAGAACCTTGTAGGCTTGTATTTTGGATTTTACAGGTAGCCTGTGCAGAGAAGACAAACTGAACCATGCAGGTACCTGAGGGAAGACTGGCAATAACGAGATAGCGACAGGTGAGAGCAGACATCTGTCTAACAAGCGCTTGTGTTTGTGTGTATCATGTATCATGTATGTATCACGTACGTGTCAACACTCCACAGGTGGCTGTAGTAGTCGCCAGGCACACACACACACACACACACACACACACACACACACACACACACACACACACACACACACACACACACACACACACACACACACACACACAGGCAAATTAGTTTATCCAAAACGGTCATGTACAGCTGTTAGTATGATTATGTGATTATGTGTGTGCGTGCGCGCGCACCCATGCGTGTGTATACAGCGTGTGTGTGTTATTCAAAGTGCCGTTGGGACCCCTGAGACAAACCGAGTGTGTTCACAACTACTTAGATCATTCCAATCATAGAGACCGACTTAGTTATACCTCAGGGGACGCACACACACACAGACACACACACACACACACACACACACACACACACACACACACACACACACACACACACACACACACACACACACACAGTTATTGCAGATGAAGTCATTCATTGCACTGAACAGTTGGGTGGTCAAATCTGAGGTTGTTCCTGCAAAATGATTTCAGGAGAACAAAAAGAGTTTGTTTGTGAAACTCGTTCATACGTGACCTAAAACCAAAAACAAGCGAACTCTCAGTCGACTCAAGATATCATAACATACATGTCTTAATATATATATTTGAGATAATAGAGATGAAAATCAAGGTGTGGAAAGGGGGAGAGGGGTGAAGAGTATCTATCTATTTTCAAGTGGTGAGGTTTCAGCGGGAGCGATGTCTTTCCACGGAAACCCTAAATGGACGGAGGCAGATTGAAGAATTCCCAGATCTCGTGCTGCCAAGCAGATCAGAGGGATGAGACCTCGGGGTGATGCTGGTTTTAGAGTTGTGACCATATCAGGAAGGAGACGGCTTCATATATAAGAGCACGGCCTTCAGCTCACACATCCATATTCCTCCTGAGCGTACCTCCACCTCCAGCATCTGTGAGTATCTGAGACAAACATTGGATCTTGTTTAACCGACAGTGTCCTTCCTATTATGACTATTTAAATTTCCCAGCCTGTCTCTGCAGCAGTAGGTGAGTGAGCTGGTCAGTTGGTTGGTGTTTGTTGGCAGCAGCAGCAGCCATGCCGGGTGGATATAAAGGGGAGTGCGGGGACGATGTGGACCCCATGCCGTTCCTGGTTCCCTCTGAGAAGGAGCGCCTGGATGTCATGAATAAACCCTACGACATCAAGCGCTCCTGCTGGATCAAAGATGAGAAGGAGGCTTTCATTGCCGGGGAGATTCAATCTGAAGATGGAGACAAAGTCACCGTCAAGACCACCAAGAACACGGTAAGACCACAGCTAGAAAACTTTTTGAAATACAGGTGAGTCTGTTCATGAAAATCCTGATGAGTGATTTTCGTTTCTGCTCAGACTATCACCGTGAAGATGGGCGACGTTCAGCAGATGAACCCTCCAAAGTTCTACCAAGCCAGCGACATGGCCAACCTCACCTTCCTCAACGAGGCCAGCGTCTTGGAAAACCTGCGCAGCCGCTACGTCAGCATGAGGATCTATGTAAGCTGAGTAATCGACACAACACGACACCTCGAGGACACAGATTTTACACACAAAGATCAGTTAATTTATACTGCGCCGCCTGTGGAAACAAGTTCGGTCAAGCCTTAGAAAATAACCCTGATGATGTCATCGGGGTGATCTCAGCTTAGGCTTGGAGAATACAAATTTTTGAGTTGTGGCGTTTGAAATAGACGTTAAACAGGCATGGTAGTTGGTCTAGGTTGAAAAGAGGCTATTGTTTGCATTATGGGAAATGTAGGATCCAGTGTTTTTGTAGATTTACCAATACTAGAGACTGAATGTGAGAATCTGTCTCTCTCTGCTGATTTGATTTTAACTTGTTGAAGGGAGTGCCTCTTTAAAGGGAAGTCCAACTATGAAACTTCACTTTATCTCACTACTATCTATGATTTATGATGAGCACTACTTTGTTTTAACTTTGTAAATTTTATGCTAAAAGCATCTTTTATATTACAAAAAAAATTAATTACAATGATTAAAAAATATACATAATACGAAATAAATAAATAAATAAATAATGGTGCATATGTGGATTAGTTTACTGTGATATCTCAAATTAAAGACAGATACCAGGCAGTCTGGTGTTAATAAAGGAGGCAGGTGGTCATGCTGCTACTTGAAAATGATTCAGTCACTGACAGTATAAAGAAAGGACTGTGTATGTGTGACGTCTCTCACAGGTTTCTGAAGAGTTTTTAAAGCTCAGAGTGATATCAAACATTATATATTTATGTATTCAGACAGCAGATCGTGGACTTTTAATGCTTAGGTTAGATAGAAACGGGAAAAAACACCAGGGGAAAGGGTCATCGACAGCTCCCTTAAGATCCTTCACATGTTCCTTCTCGTAGACCTACTCAGGCCTCTTCTGCGTGACGATCAACCCGTACAAGTGGCTGCCCATCTACGGTGCTAAAGTGGCTCAGATATACAAGGGGAAGAAACGCAACGAAGTTCCTCCTCACCTCTTCTCCATCTCTGACAACGCCTACCACGACATGATGATGGGTAAGGAGAGGGAGATGTAATGGGCGAGGGGAGGGGAGGTAAAAGCTGGAAAACATGCATGTGGTATGTGGTGATTGGGGATGCCGCCCCTCGAGACGAGTTGCTCAAAAGTCATTACATCGTTCTTAATGTGGAAAGAGGGAGTGGGGCAGTTTGTAATCAGTGTGGGTAGGGAGTAGACAAATATTTGAAGCCATTATAAGGCATCCGGGGATAGCTGACAGCTGTCCGTGCTGTTGGTACCACTGACAGACAACATCAGCAGTGCTGTGATCTGCTCAGAGGAAAATCAGCAGTAATTATTCTCGTCTGTCACACTCTCTCTGTTTCTGCCCTCTTTATGTGTCGCCTTGAACAGAGCATGAAAACCAGTCTATGCTGATCACGTAAGAAAACTTTATTTGTTCCCAGAATAATGAATACAGACTACAATCTGGATGTCTTCCTCTGTAATTACTTTATTGTTTCTGTCCTCCAGTGGAGAATCTGGTGCTGGCAAGACTGAAAACACCAAGAAAGTCATCCAGTACTTTGCCAATGTTGGAGCGTCTGGGAGCAAAGCCCCCGACTCCAAGGCAAGTGTGTGATTGTGTATGCATAGACCTTTATTAATTCTTTGGATCCCCATTGGCTTCCACAAAAGTGGTTGCTAGTCTTTCTTGGGTTCACACAAAAACAACAATTAACTATTTGTTCATTTTCACCCATTAAGTAATGGGGTGCAACCCAGCATGTAGATTGTTGGGGCACAGAACAAAGATGACATATAATAGGTTGTTTTATAAAATTTTTTTAAAAAAGTGGTCCTAAGCAGCTCCCTTGTGGAACGCCGCAAGATATTGCCTTGTTATCAGAAGAACTACCATTAAAGAAAACACTTTGATTAAAAGTATAACACTGGTGCACTGGTTCTTCTCTCAGGGCTCTCTGGAGGACCAGATCATTCAGGCTAACCCGGTGCTGGAGGCATTTGGCAACGCCAAAACCATCAGGAACAACAACTCTTCACGTTTTGTAAGGATCATGTTTTACATCATCAAATTAAAAAAAATAATGTCCATCTCAAATTAATTGATGATGGTATGTATGCGTCATTTTAGGGAAAATTCATCCGCATCCACTTCGGACCAACAGCTAAGCTGGCTGGTGCTGACATTGAGAGCTGTGGGTGGATTTCTATTATTACTTTATTATAAGTTCACCTTTTTATGGCCATGTTAATATTTTAAAAACTTGTCTCTGGGGTGTTTTATCATTGTCTATGCATGTTTCAGATCTGCTGGAGAAATCAAGAGTGATTTCCCAGCAGGCTGCTGAGCGAGGATACCACATCTTCTACCAACTCCTGTCTGGAAGGAAGCCAGAACTCATTGGTGAGAACATTGACTGTATATAGATTGAAATGAAATGTTTCTGCGAGTAATGAATAATCCAGTGTTAAACAGTGCTTTCAATGTGACAAATTATTATTAAATTCTCATTATATTTGTCTCACAGAGGCTCTGCTGCTGAGCCCAGACCCCAAACAGTATGTGTGGGTGTGTCAGGGAGTCACTGTGGTGGACAACATGGATGACGGGGAGGAACTGCAGCTCACTGATGTGAGTTTAGAGTTTTTCTGTGTTTTTAAGAAATAAATGCATCAGCCTGTCGGTGGTGCTGTTGCTTCTCTCCTTGTGCAGCTCTGATATTCTAATTTCTGTCATGTCTCTCTCCGCAGGAAGCCTTTGATGTCCTGGGCTTCACTCTCGAGGAGAAGATGAGTGTGTACAAGCTGACCGGAGGCATAATGCACTTCGGCAACATGAAGTTCAAACAGAAAGCCAGAGAGGAACAGGCGGATGTGGACTCCACTGAGGGTAAAAGTCCCAGCTCATATTTTTCAAGCTCTGTATGTCCTTGCATCAGCCCCCCTATCCTTCCTTGTGTGTTCTGTCCTGACCCAGTTTTTCAGCACGTGCTACAGGACATTGTTGAAATCACTTCATGGAGTCTTTGTCCCCTCTCTCCTTCCTTTGCTAAAGTGGCTGACAAAGTCGCCCACCTCATGGCCATCAACTCTGGGGAGCTGCAGAAGGGCATAACGCGGCCCAGGGTCAAGGTTGGCAACGAGTTTGTGACCAAAGGTATTGTGAAGATGTTATTGAGATGATAAAAAAAAACATAGATCTACATGTTTATATAGACAGTATTTTTTAGTTTAAACGTTATGTTTACCTCTTTTTTATTATTTATTATTTTCTACATTGTGAACAACACTATGACAAACGATAACAATGTTTGAATTTGAAATGTCAGGGCAGAACCAAGACCAGTGCGTGTACTCCATCGGCGCTCTGGCAAAAGCAATCTACGACCGCATGTTCAAGTGGATGGTGACCCGCATCAATAAGACCCTGGACACCAAGATGCAGCGGCAGTACTTCATAGGAGTGCTGGACATCGCTGGGTTTGAGATCTTTGAGGTGAGTTTTGAATTGATTCGCCGGGTTGAGTTAACATCATCTCATCCTCCAGCCTGAGATCCATCTCTGTCTTTCTTCTTCCAGTACAACAGCTTTGAGCAGCTGTGCATCAACTTCACCAACGAGAAGCTGCAGCAGTTCTTCAACCACCACATGTTTGTGCTGGAGCAGGAAGAATACAAGAAAGAAGGCATCGACTGGGTCTTCATCGACTTCGGCCTGGACCTCCAGGCTTGCATTGACCTGCTGGAGAGGGTAACAACCACACACACAGAGCACAAACATGAACATGGGCCACATTCTTTCTATTTCGACCTCCCTCTCTTTGTCTCCTCTCTAGCCTATGGGCATTTTCTCCATCCTGGAGGAGCAGTGTGTTTTTCCAAAGGCTACAGACGCGACCTTCAAAGCAGCTCTGTATGACAACCACCTGGGCAAGTCCTCCAACTTCGCCAAGCCAAAAGGGGGCAAGAAAGGACCCGAGGCTCACTTTGAGCTGGTGCACTATGCCGGCACTGTGAGTACGGGATTATAGATGTCATTGGCTAGAAATGCCCCCATAGAGTAGGATGTGTAGCTTCAGTTAGGTGATGTTAAACCCTTTGTGCCTCTCATAGGTGGGCTACAACATCAGTGGCTGGCTGGAGAAGAACAAAGACCCGCTGAATGAGACGGTGGTGGGACTCTTCCAGAAGTCCTCGATGCCTCTGCTGGCTCTGCTCTTCAAAGAAGAGGAGACGGCTGCAGGAGCCAAGAAACAGAAGAAAGGGTCTTCGTTTCAAACCGTCTCCAACTTCTACAGGGTAACTCACACAGACGCACATAGACAACTGTACAGTGATGTAATCTGACAGCAATCAGAATACTTAGTCTTAAAACTAAACTCAGAACTCACTCAAACACACTCATGCTCACAATCTCTTTAACTATTCATGCACAACAGGAACAGCTGAACAAGCTGATGAGCACCCTGCGAAGCACTGCTCCTCACTTCGTCCGCTGCATCGTGCCCAATGAGTTCAAGAAGTCAGGTCAGTGAAGTGTGTGTACGATGAGGGTGTGTGCTGAAGTCACTCCAAAAGAGTGACAACAATATTTTTTCTCATTCGTGTTGTAAAGGTGTGACAGATAATCACCTGATCCTGCACCAGTTGGCCTGTAACGGTGTGCTGGAGGGGATCCGTATCTGCAGGAAAGGATTCCCCAACAGACTACAGTACCCAGAGTTCAAACAGAGGTCTGACTTCAGTTCTTTCTGTGTTTATCTCAACTCTTTATCCCCTTCCGGTTCTTCTTTTCTCATCCTATTCCTCCTCCTAATGTTTCCTAGGTACTACATCCTCAACCCCAATGTCATCCCAAAGGGATTCGTTGACAACAAGAAGGCCTCCGAGCTCCTTCTGAGTTCAGTTGGCCTGGATAATATGGAGTACCGCATCGGCCACACCAAGGTGCTGTGAAAGTTTAAAAGACCTAAAACACTTTCATCCTGCTCTTCCTCTTCCTCCTCTCACCTGTCGGCTTCTCTCTCTGCAGGTGTTTTTCCGTGCAGGCGTCCTGGCAAAGCTGGAGGACATGCGGGACGAGCGGCTGGCGAAGATCATCACCATGCTGCAGGCTCAGCTCAGAGGACTCCTGATGAGGATCGAGTTTAAGAAGATGGTGGACAGACGGTTAGTGTCTTCTTAGAGACGGCTGGGTTGCAGTATTCGGTGCTGACAGCGTTTTTGTATTTATGTGCAGAATTGCACTGATGGCCATCCAACGCAACGTGAGGAAGTTCCTTCAGTTACGCTTCTGGGGCTGGTGGAAACTCTACAATAAGGTACAATACAGATTTCTGACCTCATATCACATCATAAGCTCTCACCTTCATCATTATCACCGTCGTGTTTCCTTTGTGGGCTCCTGCAGGTGAAGCCCCTGCTCATGGTTGCCCGTCAGGAGGAGACCTTCAAGGCTAAGGAAGAGGAGCTGAGGGTGGCAGTGGAGAAGGTCAAAGAGCTGGAGGGCAAAATTAAAGATCTGGAGGGGAAGATGGTCACTCTGTCACAGGAGAAGAACGACCTCGCCTTGGCGCTGGCTGCAGTAAGTGCATATTAGCGAACAGAGATTCGCTGGCACTGATGAGGGGAAAATACTTCTCCTGGCTTCAAGGAGATCCTCAAACTTTGTCCTCTCCACAGGAGCAGGACACGCTGGGCGATGCTGAGGAGCGTGCTACCCAGCTGATGCACCAAAAGGTCCAGCTGGAGGAGTTAGCGCAGGTAATATATTATCAAAAAACAGTGTATTCAGTTCTTGAATATGCAGCAGTAGTTCCTCCTGGTCGTGTACTACAGCAACAAACAAGCACAGAAAACAATAATCTGATAAATCTGATAATAAGACCTTTGGGAGGGTTCTTGGAAACACTGAGTCTAAAATAACTGTGACTTTAGGATCTGCGTGAGCGCCTGGAGGAGGAAGAAGGCAACACAGCCTCCCTCCACGGCCAGAGGAGGCAGCTGGAGGGGGAACTGACTGAACTGAAGAGAGACCTGGAGTCTCTGGAGTCCACACTGGCCAGGACTGAGAAGGAGAAACAGGTAGAGACGACTGTGGAGATTAATCTGGGTTAATGAACAGAAAACCAGGATGTCAGATTGACTGAAGTCTATCCGATGCTGTGTTTAGGGTCTGGACTTCAAGGTACGAACTCTGACAGGTGACCTGAGCCAGAGAGACGACCACATTGGCAAACTGCAGAAGGAAAAGAGAGCTCTGGAGGAACTACAACAGGTAGACAAACATGCACGAATGTGGTGGACGTTCATGCGTGATGATGTGCACTTCACTTATACTATAATTTATGTAATTTTATAACTGAATCAGAAAACTCTGGACGATCTCCAAACAGAAGAGGACAAAGTCAACCATCTGACCAAGACCAACAGCAAGCTCAACAGCCAAGTGAACGAGGTACGAGACGAGGAAGACCCGAAGATTGTTTGTCTTCATGACTTTCGACTAGAGAGACCTCCAGCTGAACATACCGAGCGTTAATCATGTTTGTGTTTGGGTGTAGCTGGAGGACAGCTGGGAGCAGGAGAAGAGGATCAGGGCGGAGGTGGAGAAAGCGAGGAGGAAGGCGGAGGGCGACCTGAAGGTGACCATCGAGAACCTGAACGAGATGGAGAACGCTAAGATCGACCTGGAGGAGGTCATCAAGAAGTGAGAGAGAATCTGTGTGTGTGTGTGTGTGTGTGTGTGTGTGTGTGTGTGTGTGTGTGTGTGTGTGTGTGTGTTCCTCACTCTGTTTTACACTCTGTGTGTTTTCTGTGTGTTCATCCAGGAGAGACTTTGAGATCAACAACATGAACTCGAAGCTGGAGGACGAACAAGCTCTCAGCTCCATGCTCAGCCGCAAGCTCAAAGAGCACCAGGTGCCAAACACTGCGTCGTCTTCTCTTCTTCTTCACACTCTACACATGTATTTGTTATGATTACATTACTTATGTCAACATCAACATGATTTATAAACTTTTTATGGTACAAAAGTTGCTTTAACTGCTTTACCTTAATGTAATTCCCTATACCTATGAAACCATTTTTGATTTAGGAGCCGTAAACAAACAGCTGATTCTTGATATTTTGCAAATACTACAAGAAAACTGGCAAAAGTGAGGTGATTAATGTTACATGAGGTATGTAGGGTGAGAGGCAAAGGATTGTGGGATGTAAATGTGCGATGAGGGATGAGGGTGTGGAGGAAAAGAGACAGCACGGTGTGAGTAAAGGTTCGAAAAAAAGGAGTTGAAGAGGATGATGAATGGTCCGATCTGAAGGATGCTAATTTATTGTTGTTGGTGTCGCTTCTTCTCTTCAGGGCCGCATCGAGGAGCTGGAGGAGGAGCTGGAAGCTGAACGAGCCATGAGAGCCAAGGTACAGATTCAATCTGCAACCTGCAGTGTTAAACATGAATAGGCAGCCAGGTGGGATATTATTATTGTTGTTTTCTGTCTGCCTTCTGAAAGGTGGAGAAGCAGAGGGCAGAGCTATCGCGAGATCTGGAGGACCTCAGTGACAGGCTGGAGGAGGCTGGAGGAGCAACCGTTGCCCAGGTGAGCGTTACCTCAACCATCAACCTCAATTTCAACCATATTTGTTTTTTTTAAACAACCTCCATCCATCTGTGGCTTCAGATCGAGCAGAACAGGAAGCGTGAGACCGACCTGCTGAAGCTAAGGCGGGAGCTGGAGGAAGCGGCGCTTCAAGCCGAGGCGACGGCATCGGGGCTGAGGAAGAAGCACTCCGATGCGATGGCCGAGCTGGGCGAGCAGCTGGAGAACCTGACCAGGCTGAAAGTGAAACTGGAGAAGGACAAACAGTGCATGAAGGCGGAGATCGAAGACCTCAACGCCACCATGGAGGCCACTCAGAAAGCAAAGGTGTGACATTTGGAGTTTGTTTTTCAAAAAAGCACTCCACACTAAATCTAAACTTATACGCTCTGTGTGCTTTACATGTGTAGATGAACTCTGAGGCCCACGCCCATAAGCTGGAGGACAACCTGGCGGAGGCCAACGCTCGCCTGGCTGAGATGGAGCGCACTCAGACCGAGCTCAGCACCACTAAAATCCATCTGACTGGTGAGAAAACACACATGGGTGCCCAGAAATGTTTTTTAGAGTGCGTTTAAATCTATCCCTTCTTTGTGCAGCTGAGAACAACGACTTGAGCAGGGACCTGGAGGACGTGCAGAGTAAGCTGAACCAGGTGACCAAGCTGAAGGCCTCCCTCACCTTGCAGATCGACGACCTCAAGCGACAGGTGGACGAGGAGAACAAGGTACAACTCACCACAAACACTAATACTTCCTGTGATATTCTGCTCCTCTGACCTTAACCTGTCTGGTCTCCCTCTCTCCTCCTCTGCAGGGCCGTAACGCCGCGGTGGTGGGCCTGGCCAACGCCCGTCATGACCTCTCCCTCCTGAAGGAGCAGCTAGAGGAGGAGTCTGAGGGCCGCGGCGAGCTGCAGCGCCTCGTGTCCAAGCTCAATGCTGACGTCACCTCCTGGAGGAGCAAGTATGAGACGGACGCCATCCACCGCACCGAGGAGCTGGAGGAGACCAAGTGGGTTGAACAGAAAGAAACAAACATGGTGGATGTGAAGATACTTTTTAATTTAATCATCTTTAAGCGTCTCCTTTCTCCTTCTTTCTCTTTCCACCCACTCGCCTCCAGGCGTAAACTTGCAGTCCGTCTCCAAGAGGCTGAGGAAACAGCGGAGGCGGCCCAAGCCAGAGCTGCCAGCTTGGATAAGGTCAAGCAGAGGCTGCAGGGAGAGGTGGAGGACCTCACCATAGACCTGGAGAGGGTAACACACACACACATGCATGGAGACAAATACATGCCTTGATGAGAAACCAGACTAAAGACTAAGTGAGTGTCTAAATCTATGACTCACTTTCTTTATGTCTGCCGTCTAGTCCAATGCAGCAGCGGCGGCTCTGGATAAGAAACAGCGAGTCTTTGACAAGATGGCTGCGGAGTGGCACCAGAAGAACGAGGAGCTGCAACTGGAGCTGGACAACAGCCAGAAGGAGAGCCGCTCCTACATGACGGAGCTCTACAAGCTGAAGACGGCCTACGAGGAGAGCCAGGACCACATAGAGACCATCCGCAAGGAGAACAAAGCCCTCTCAGGTAACTTCTGGGTTGACAGAGCTGGATAATAAAACATAGAGTGCATGTGAATACTTGATAATATGCCCTCTTTCGCCAACAGAGGAGATCAAGGAGTTGGTGGACCAGCTTGGAGAAGGAGGCCGCAGCGTCCACGAGCTGCAGAAGGCGAAGAAGAAACTAGAGGTGGAGAAGGAGGAGCTGCAGCTCGCTATGGAGGAGGCCGAAGCTTCACTAGAGGTACACAGAGAGAAACAAGTGTGAGCGGGGATCATTAAGACATACATGCATACCTGCAGCGTCAGTGGCAGAGATCCCAGAAGGTACCAAACAAGGAACTTTGGCTTCGATCCAAAGTGCAGTTGTCTATTTTTTCCTGTGTCCAGGTGGAGGAAGGCAAACTGGTACGTGTTCAGCTGGAGCTTGCTCAGGTCAAGGCCGACATCGACCGCAGAATCCACGAGAAGGAGGAAGAGTTTGAAGTCACCAGGTTAGAAAACAGACGAATGGAGATGAAGATCCAGTCTTCATCCACAAGCGTTGTACCCGTGCCACCAGGCAGCTTTAGCTCTGTTTCATGATGAATTAGTCCGTGACATGTGGCCTTCGTGCCCTCTTTCTAGAAAGAACCATGCCCGTGCAGTGGAGTCGCTGCAGGCCAGCCTGGAGGCGGAGGCCAAAGGTCGCGCCGAGGCTCTGAGGATGAAGAAGAAGATGGAGGGAGACCTGAATGAGATGGAGATCCAGCTGGAGCACGCCAACAGGAACAACGCTGAACTGGTCAAAACCCTCAAGAAGCTGCAGCAGCAGATCAAAGTAAGAGTTTTATCTGACGCAGCATGAAGCAGGTGCTGCAGTTTGAAAACGACACGGCGTTAATCTCCGGCGTCTCATCCAGGATCTGCAGGTTCAGATGGACGAGGACGCCCGACTGCATGACGAGCTGAGGGAGAAGTACAGCCTCCAGGAGAGGCGCATGTGCCTGATGCAGGGAGAGATGGAGGAGCTGAGAGGAGGCCTGGAGGCGTCCGAGAGAGCACGCAAACAAATCGAGCAGGAGCTGGTGGACACGACGGAGAGGTTCAATGAGATCAGCATGCAGGTAGAAAGCTGAGCACAGCTGCATATTTGCAATCGTCTGTACCGTCTTGTCTTGTAACTTTGATTTTCTGGCTCCAGAACCAAAGTCTGATGATCCTGAAGAGAAAACTGGAGGCCGATCTCACCCGACTGTCGACTGAGAACGAAGAACTGATCTCAGAGTTTCGCTCTGCCGACGAACGAGCCAAGAAGGCCGTGACTGATGTAAGCTGCATGACTACACTCCACTACAAAAATGTCACATTAAATACAGAAGATACATAAAACCGATACATGTCTCCATCAAGGCAACGCGACTGTGCGAGGAGCTCCGGCAGGAGCAGGACCGGAGCTCCCACCTGGAGAGGATCAAGAAGAACCAGGAGCAGAACCTCAGAGACCTCACACTGAAGCTGGAGGAGGCTGAGCAGCAGGCCCTGAAGGCTGGGAAACGCACCATCCAGAAACTGGAAGTCAGGGTGAGGAGTCGGGTTGATATTACCTTGATCCGGTCGCCTCACCTGATCTCTTACGGTACATACCGTCTCGATTTTTTCCAGATCAGGGAGGTGGAGAACGAGCTGGAACAAGAGCAGAAGCGCCACATGGAGACGGTGAAAAACCTCCGTAAGGGAGAGCGTCGACTCAAAGAGCTGATCTTCCAGACGGAGGAGGACCACAAGACCAATCAGCGCATGCAGGAGCTGGTGGAGAAACTCCAGAACAAGCTCAAGTCCTACAAACGGCAGATAGAAGAAGCTGTGAGTGGGAGTGGTTGAATGTTCTTTATAAACACAGGAGTTTATTGTTCATTCTTCTTCATACAGCCTAGAAGGTGAATAAGCAAATTTCCAGAAATGTTGAACATTTCCTCTAATTTGTGCCACTTTTAATTATGCTGCTCGAATCCCAACAGAGCCTGGAAAATGTGCCAGAAAGATAGGACACTTTCCTTTAATTCCTCGAAAACAGAGAGCAGATTTATTTAACACTAAGACAAACATCTCGTCTGTGCCGCTGTAGGAGGAGCAGGCCAACAGCAGCCTGTCCAAATACAGGAAGACCATCCACGAGCTGGACGATGCCGAGGAGCGCGCAGAGGTCGCGGAGATGACCTTAAACAAAATGAGGATGAGGAACCGAGCCTCCGCCACGAAGGGCTTCACCTCGGTGGAGATCGTCCAGGTCAACAAGCCTACAGGTGGAGGACAGGACGGGTAGAGGAGGAAAGAGACACACACACCGCTAACAGGTAAACAAGTCATCTATGTGAACATGTCACCATGAACACACATTATTGCTCAGTCTGTGTTTTGTGTCGTCCTACAGAGTGACACACACCCACTCAGCCCTCCGGAGGACGCTCGATTGAGGACGTACGAGCTCAGACACCCCAGGGAAAGTCTTAATAACGCCCAGACGGACCTCGAATCTAAAGTCTTAAATAATTAAAGAGTCTTTAACATCACCAATAGTCTTAATCAATACAGTCACCTGTCGAGTTTAACCTGCACGCTGTGTTTTCCTGTCAGTGCGCCCTGAATGTGTCTGCAGTCTTTCGCTTTATGCCGTGTTATTAGTGTGAGTTTAATGTGTGTGTGTGTGTTGCATGATCTCCACACTGGAGGGTGGAGTGGGTGAAGCTGTGTTCTCACGTCAACGACAGAGAGCTCACCTGTGTGTGTGTCGCTCTTTGTTACGAGTGTGTGTGTGTGTTCTGCAAAGTCTTAATAAACCACAAGCAAATGAGCAGAGAGGTCTGTCATTTATTCAGAGGAGGACGTTTAATGAAGACTGCATAGAAATGAGTATCTTTGTGATTTGGTGTCCCAAGTTTCAGAGTGTAATACCGCTGTGGTAAATATGGACAGCTGTATGCGTTTATTTATGATTTTATTAGTTATAATCAAGAACTTTGCTAACGGGCAAACATCAAACAAGGTCAACAACACAGGACACAGCAGCCAGATAATATTACTGACTAGTCCAACAGCAGTCAGTCCAGCTCAGCATCTGTCTTTCAGCCTTTTATTTCACCAACCACTAAAAGTCAGTCCCAGATTTACACCTGTCCAGAGACTTGTTATGCTCGTTCACTCTCTCATTTTCTCTTCTTAGCTTCCTCCGTCAGCCCGGCTAACAAACTGTGTTATCATTAGCTAACAGCAGCTACAGTTGATAGCAGTTTACTTCACTGTCCATCAGGAAAGTCTGTAAATCAGAGAGTTAAGGTGAAGCAGTGACTTACTGCTGTAAAGTGTTACTTGTTTTTAGCTTCTTTCAGCTCATTGTTTTGGTCTCATAACTTCACTGTTTAGGTTCTGTCTTCTCATCGACAAAGATTTGTTAAAACCATTGACAAAAGCTCATTTTAAGTTTGAATCCTAAAATTATCCGTTTCCTCCTTATGCTGAGATTGTGAGGCATTAGGGCTGATTTCAGAAATTATTGTTAAATGCAGATTAATTAAATCCAGGATTAAGTTATAGTTGTGATGCTAACTAAAATACTACCACAATGCAACAAGAACAAACCAAAACAAAAAAAAGGCACCTATCTGATACATCAACATGGAATTTATTTTCATTTTAGTTTCAGATGAACGTTTCACATTTTATACAAAATCATTAGAAAATGCCTGACACTCCAAAAATCCCCATGGCTAACCCTCGTTCAGCGGCTTCAGACACCATGAGGATTAACGGGGCATCAAGCAGCGTCCCGGACCAGTCGACAAGGCTCAGCCTGAGCTCTAAGATCAATCAAGTCGCCTCGATGGAAAACACAAACATCCCATCTTATCCCAGAGAGTGTAAAATCTCAAAGTCATGGTCATAACCTGACAATATGGTACAGTGATATCTTTCCACATCTAATAATGTACAGAGCAGAGATACAGGGATGCAGTCACTGACGGCTTCCTGCCTTTCACAACCCGAATGTCATCGATGTACGGACAAAG
This sequence comes from Collichthys lucidus, assembly GCA_004119915.2. Lineage (NCBI taxonomy): Eukaryota > Metazoa > Chordata > Actinopteri > Sciaenidae > Collichthys > Collichthys lucidus. The sequence goes on from CM014100.1 coordinate 7,993,699, forward strand.
TACCACGTCAACAACACCATGCATGTTTTCTTACGCATGACACATCATTGGTTATGATTGGTTATGTTAAGATTTAAAATAATAAAAAAAAGATCATTAATATCAGTTTAAAAATCAACCAATGACTGCAGGCCTGAGGATGAGGAGGAGGGAAGGTCCACTGAGCCTCTGTTTGGATGAGGTAAAAGTGAAGGGGGGGGGTCTAATTACTCAGTGTTTTGCTAATGTACATGCCCAGCACACACACACACACGCACACACACACATATATAAATGAGGTCTCAGCACAAGCGCACACACTCTTATTCGCAAACACGTCTGCCTCATGCCACAAGCTTCGTTCTTTGGAGGGTTAAGTCGAGACTCCTCGCAGGACGGTGTGTGTGTGTGTGTTTGTGTGTGTGTGTGTGTGAGAGGAAATGATAAGGACACACACCTCTGATTAAGATCGGACAAATGAAAATAGGTTTTATTAAGCCAATGCGAGGAGATCCCTCAAAAACAGAAGAGACCATGACAGCGGGGCAGCGAGGCACTTACACAATCACTTTCATATTTTTACACAGTGCTTGCGTCAGTGTGTGTGTGTCTTTAGTGGAGACACGGCTACATTTTTTATGTCCAACATACACACATACACACACACACACACACACACACTCAGATACTCTTCTTCACATGTTGTGTTTTTTGTTTTTTTTGTTGCAGTTGGCACATGTACATGCAAAGCGTCGAAAAACGCGGAGCGCGGGGAGAAAAAGGTTCGACATGTATGTATGTGAGCGGACGGACGCACGGACAGACGGACAGACAGGCTCGTGAACACGTTGAGCGTTTCCAAAAAACACCCGCGGTTTTTGATCCTGCCTCACCCACCCTCTCCCTCCCTCCCTCCCACCCACCCTTCTGTCACATGTTCATAGCAGCACCAGAGGAGCCCTCTGATCGGTGGGGTTTACGAGCCGGTCCGTTAAGTCAGTCGGTCTCCAAGATGAGCGGCGGCTGCTCGTTCTCCTCCTCCAGGCGCAAGTCGTTGAGGTCGTCTTCTAGACCCGCCCCTCCGACGGCGCCCTGCTCTTCGCAGTAACCTAGGAGACGAGAGGTCAAAGGTGAAACAGAAGATGCTTTTCTGACTTCCTCTCTAAAAATTACTGCAAATAGTGTGATGAAATCTGAGCCTCTTACCCTGCCATACAACATTTTAACATCTCAGGTAATTCCCTAATTAAACTGTTATAATTATCTAAAGGAAAGCATACAATTAAATCTACTGGAGAACAGAAGTCCTAAATATAATGAAAGAACTGATATTAAACTTGGATTTGAATAACTTATATAATTATAATTCTATTGGAGATATATGACTGCATAAACTTGGCACAGAAAAGAAAAAGAAAAGTCTGACAGCCTCACATCTGAAAACAGTCTGTTAAAACTCAGAGTTTTTAGGATTTTGCAAAGACTGAGGATCTCGCAGGATCACTGTTAAGACTACAACTCAATTTTGGGATTATTTCCCAAAAATAAAATAATTTTACAAGAAGAAAACCTGTGGAGCAGAAACAGAAGCAGTGTTTGGTCACAGTTGTAGCATTACCTGGTAACTTCTTCTACTTTTTTAAAAGCACTGGCCATGTTGAGAGACTAGTGCACCTATTGGTTGTCAAAACTAAAAACCTCCAATAATATAATATAAATAATATAGTTTGATTATATCAAACAAAACAAAAACGCAGCTTGGACTGAATTTTCAGATCACGCATGCCCAAACTAAACTTTCAGGATTTTATACCAAAACTGAAATTTTGTCTGTGACCGTTTGTCTACTCGAGTAACTAATTCCTCATAAGTATATTCATTCCACCAAACTTCCTGCAACATTATAATATTTGTGACTTACCTTTAGTTACTGCAGCACTGTAGGTCTGAGCCACAAGTGGGTGGTCATGTGACCCCTGCTCAAGGATCTCATTGGATGGCTCGGCACTGCCGTCTAACCTGAAGTCAACGATGGCAAAGAGTCAGTAACAATAAAACTACTTTTTAGTGTGTGTGTGTGTGTGTGTGTGTGTGTGTGTGTGTGTGTGTGAGTGTGTGTGTGTGTGTGTGTGAGTGAGAGTGTTACCTGTGCTGCTTCATAAGTGTGCACTCCCCTCCCTCTTGTGGATCCAGGTTGTACAGGTAAAGGTAACCATCAGCTGCTGCCACCAACAACCTGGGAATCTTCTGAATACTAAAAAACAAAAAAAACACCTAATGATGACTGACAGCAAACATGTGTGCTGCTGTTACGCAACAACTGAAACTGTGTTTGGATCACAGCTGCTGTTCTTGTTCTCAGAACGCATCAGCTATCGTCTGACGGCGATTTAATTTAGTCAGATAGATATCCGGGCTGAGACTTGTTCTGCAGTCCAATTAGCCACTTGATGAGCTGGATTGAGAAAGACACGTTGCAACCAAAGCTCGATCAAACATGACAGAATTTATCTTGGTCTCTCGCTGACAGATTGTTCTTTTATATGCAGATATCTGATCATTGTGAGTCACATGTGTGGAAAAACTGCGTGTCATTTTTACTGTAGAAACTCCACAGAGGTACGACGAGGTACAAAAAGCTCTGAACAAAGCAGCCGAACAAAAGCCAAGCAAGGGCATCAATAGTTATACTGTGGTCCCTCGTTTATCGCGGGGGATACGTTCTAAAAACAACCCGCAATAAACGAAATCCGCAAAGTAAGTTTTACAATTATTATACATGTTTTAAGGCCGTAAAACCCCTAACCACACACTTTTATACACCTTTTTACACACATTTTGTACAGTACTCCCTTAAACAGGATGCAGAACACATGTGCGGTTCTACCTTAGCCAATTTAGGACGCAGAACACAATGCGCGTTCATACTGTACAGTACGCTGTAAAAAAAGAAAGCATGCAAAATTACACTGAAAAAAATCTGCGAAACAGCAAGTCCGCGAAAAGTGAACCGCGATATAGTGAGGGACGACTGTATACTGCATTAGTTATATTTTTAGGAATAAATAAAAGACACAAGACTAATTTGCATGAGCTGTCTTTGTACGAAAGCCCGAGCCTGAGAACAGAAACGAGATGTTACTTCTGATTTCACTTCATCACAAACAGTTTGACCCTGTTTCAAACACACGGCACGATAACAGTGCTGCATGTTTACATATTTAACGTTTAAAGTGTGTGTGTGTGTGTACTCACACAGCTAAGGCGCAGATGTTCTTGTGTCCGCAGAACGGCAGACGTACGGTGGCGAAAGCTCGACCCTGTGTGAACATTTCTGTGACCTGGGAAGGCAGGTAGGTGGTGGACGCCATCAGGACTTTGCCCAGGTACCCTCCCCATGTGGTGGGCTCCTCTGCTGGCCTACACAAACACACACACACAGGATGTTATAAGGCGTGTTTCTCTGGAAGTTAAAGCATGATGTGGATAAAAGGACGGGACGTCCCAACTCTTTAAAAAACAGACGAACAAGGACGGAAACGAGAAAGTTACGTACACATACTTCTTCTCCTGCGTCTCTAATTTGAAGATGTGGACCGTCTCTGTGTTGCTGGAGGCCGACAGGTAGAGGCCTTCCATGCTGAACGCCAGCGAGCAGATGCTCACACACCTGAGATACGACACAGAATCATGCTGGTAAAAGCAGATTCGATTTCTGAAAAACTGTAGCGCATTTAAATCATCTCACCTCTTGACTCCTCTTCGAAACTCAAACAGCTTCAGTCCCTCCGGGATCGAGAAGACACGAATGACTGTTCCCTGAGAGGAAGTGAAAGATAAACAGAGGACAAAGACGACAGCGGTGATGTATTTGCTCAGGCAGAAAACATAAGCCACACAGACGACGGCGGGCTGGTGTACTGTACAGTCTTACTTTCTCTGAGGCGGTGGCCAGTTTGGTTCCACTGGCGTCAAATGCCAGAGCCGCCAACGGGCTGTCGTGGGCTGGAATCATGTTAGCCGCTCGCTGGGAAACAAACACACAATAGTTAAGAGATGTGCTGCTTCAGGAAGACAAAAATAGTGAGCTGTGGTGGTTCATGACAGGAAACACTGACTGTCATGACAGTGTGATAGAAAAAAAGAGGAAACAGGAGCTGAGGGAGAGGTTCACTGCGTCTGTGTTCACCTACCAGGTTAACCGTGTCAAACACTTGAACTTCTCCTATCGTGGCACTGCCGGGGTACGCCAGATAACAGTTGTCGTTGCTGATGGACAGAGCGCACAGTCCTGCAGAGACACAAAGTGATTCACTAAAAAACAAAGGCCAGACTTTGACGATGAGTGAAACTGAAAGAGCGACTTGAGTGAGGACGATGATCTGACAGCACGAGTTGGTTTTGGTTCTACACAAATATCACAGAGGTGACTCAGATCTCAGAGACAGTTTTAGGCCTTCAGGGCAGCGCTGAACAAAAACTGAGTTGGACTGCGAGTTCAAAATAAAAGAGAAAGAAAAATCAGTAGTTTCAGTATGAGCAGTCTGCTCCGTGCAGACAATGAGCCCTTTCCTTTTGTGCTATCACATTACACACCTGTTACACCAGACTCACCTGAAGGGTTGGGTGGAGTTTCTCTGATAGTGTGCAGCACTTTCATGTCTCGGATGTTGTGAATGTAAAGCGACTCCTCCAGACACACGATCAGCCTCTGCGGGGAAACGGCAAAACATCAACATCCCTGACGAACGCCGGTTTGACGTACATATCTTATCTGATGTTTTACATAAGTAAGAGGGGCCGTAAAACAAGAGTACACACACACACACACACACACACACACACACACACACACACACACACACACACACACACACACACACACACACACACACACACACACACACACACACACACACACACACACACACACACACACAGACAAAGCTCATCAACGTCTGGTGTGCGAGTCAGACTGTGACGGCGGTCACACGACTGTAGAGATGGTAGAGACTTTGCAGAAACTTTACAGAATACAGCAGGAGGTAAATAAATAACAGAACTGCGATATACGGACATAATTATCTCATTTAATGGAATAATCTGTTATAAACGGATAAATTACAATTAAAAGTTTTATTATGTCACTTAAGCAAATTGAGCCAAACTTTCCACACTGTGACTTTCAATTATATTTTCTCCTTATTATTATATTTGTCTCTTTCCTGTATTATGATGAATATTACTAAACAGCATTTTCACAACATAAATACGTCCTCCGGTGTTTGTTTAAGCGACACACGGATCGTGTAGTTCGCATCCAGTTACAGCAACAAGTCTCTGCTTTTAATATTTTTCGTACTTCATCAGTTTTTGTCCAAACGTGAACTTTCAACTACAGAGATAATTCTGATTTGTCTTTTTTTTCCTGTTATACAGACTATGACTTCACAATACATCAATATGAAGTGAAAATATGCAGATCATGGTACAAACCATGTCTGCTATGAATGTAAGATCACTTTGCAATAAGATGGAGGAGATACAGAGGGAGCTATGAGAGCTGAGGAGAGAGAGAGGGGGGAATGACGCACGGTCCACAGGCCGGAGTCAGAACCGGGTCGCTACAGGAGGAGGACCAGGCGCGCAGATAGGTTTGAGAAACTGGGGGGGACGAAGCCCCCCCCCCCCCGGGACGGAGATTTTCTCGTGCGCCCCTGGATGCGCCGTGCGCCCTGATCAGTCTGTCCGGCTCCCCCTCTACCTCGTCAACCCCCCGCCTACGGGGGCGCCCGCTCCGCTGTCTTAATGAGCGGTATCGAAAATTCGCGAGGTTATTGTCGGGCGCCCCCCACGAAATGGCGCCCTGGGCGGCTGCCCTGTCCGCCCGTACCTAAAACCGCTACTGGCACACACCTCAGTAAACCAAATATTATGTTAATTCATATTTTGGTTTCCTCGTGATGCTTGAATCAGAAGATTTGAAGAAGACAAAGTTTAAAAAAAAAAACCCAAAAAAAACAAAACGTTAAGCTACATAAAAGTGGGTGGGACGGATCTACGGTCATTCAAAAGTGGGTGTGTCATGACACACCTGACACACCCACTATCTGCGCCCCTGAGGAGGACTCAGCCCACGTTGCCCATATTTCTGAGCATCTTATCTCACCTGTCTGTTGAGCTTGACGGCCAGTATGGTGTTGGAGTAGGAGTAGTTGCAGATCTCTGTTCCCTTCTTGAAATGACAGACTTTGAGCTTCCTCGGGGCCTTCAGGCTGACGATGGCGACCAGACTGCTGGAGAACAGACGCTCCACGATACACACATCCTCTGTGTCCGCTGCAGACAGACACACACAGACAAATCATAACATCACAACACTCATCCAGTGACATCTTTCATCTGTTATTGAAACAATTCAGGGAGTGAAGCGGTGAAAACGAGTCACAGGCTGGCGCCGCTTTAATCTGTGTGAGAGTTTCTTTCTTCCTGAACACACCTGCGAAACTTTTATGTACGTTTAGGGAATGGATCGAGCATCGACCGAGCTCGTGAATTATAGATGCCATGCTCATCGTCTTCCTCTCGCTGTACAACTCAACTCGGATACAGTTAATGTAGAACAAGCAGCTCTAAAACGCCTTTTGTACTTTGGAGTGTGACAGAATAAAGACATCGTGCAGACGAACAGAGCACAGAGGATACTTACTACATTCATATATCTGCTCCAGTTTGTCCACAGAGGACAGGGAGAAAAACTTGTATCCTGATTTGGTGCCAACAGCTAAAGACCTGTTTAATAATAGAAACAGAGACAAGAGCGGCGGTGAACAATCGTTACATCAGCAAGTTATCAGAGATAAATGAGCAACACAGAAATCTGCATTCGCGTACAAACTCGAGCACCGGCGGCTGGCGCTGACAAACGTTTGGCTGGAATTACTCCATCGTGGAAGTCTGAGGAACGTTCTCGTACCGTCGTTATCTGCGTGTTATTTTGTACAAAAACAAAGCCAAACTTAACACGCAAGCATTTTAGGTTACAGCTCTGACTGTGAGTCATATTCGATGTCAAAATCAGTTCCAAATTGTGAGTCGCAGGCCGGCGTTACGATGGACGGAAGATTACCAAATCTTCTGCATACATAACATGACTAATATCTGCATGTAACTGTTGTGATAAATCCTGAAGTAGTATAATCCCATCTGATCCAACACTCTGACATAAATTATACTTTTACGAATCTTTTGTTGACACAGTCAGAGAGATCGTTCATCTCAGACTCCAGCAACACCAGCATGACTTTCTACTAATATTTATTTATTTATTTATTTATTGTCCACCTTGTGTATACGAGCTGCTGTGACAGGTGAATTCCCCCGGCTGTGGCATCATTAAAGTTTATCTTAGAATTTGGATTTACACTGTTTTTACATTTTTAAGTAAAAAATCTCAAATATCGCCACATTTTTTATCAAATATTAACAATTAAACTATGAAGACGATCACAAAAACACATCCTGTCGCTGATTTTCTGAAGTCTTTTTGATCTGGCTCCACCTAAAAGTCAATTTTGTCTCAAATAAATAAATATTTGTGTCTCTCGTGCCAGTCTGGGTTGATATGAGGACTCATATCTCCTTATTAATGGTCTGATATTCGATTATACATGGATGCATTACAGTCAAACCTCTGTGAATATAAAGCTAGATGTCCACACACACACACACACACACACACACACACACACACAGTAACAGTGACAGCAGTGTGTTGTAACAGAGACAGGTCTCTGCGGTGTGGAGCATTTAACAACAACAACAACAACAACAACAACAATAACAGTAGCTGTGTATGTAACTACATGTCTGCAGCAGGGACCCAGTTTGACATTATTATTTATATAACTGTGTCTAAACACACGCACACCGGCTTCAGTGTGTCTGCAGTGAGTGCATCCATCATAACAATCGTCACCTCGGCCCCTAAACTTAATGACACCTCAGCTTCATGTGTACAGAGGCTACACTTAGCATCGTGCTAAGCTAAAGACGGGTAAGACAGCACGTAGCCTCCCCGCGTTTAGCTTAGCTCCAGCTACAGTTACCCCGTGCGTCACAGGGGTCATTGTTACGGCGATAAACGGCGTTAAAGCCGGTTCACGTCGCGTCCTCACGACGCCCGGACATGTCCACAGTGAGCTAGCTACCCGTTTAGGCCGTCCGTCCCCGGAGCACACTCGCCCCCCCCCCGGCCCGGCCTTACGTGTTGTCCTGGTTAAAGTTGGCGAAGAGGAGCTGGCTTCCGCCAGCTTCCCCGCTTTGACTGGCCAAGTTCATGAGCTCGGCAGCATGGACATGTAAAGTAGAAGCTCCGGGTGAAGTAGCAGCTGAGGACAGGTGCTGTGATAAAGAGGAGCTGGGCTTCAGGGGGCCATCATCATCTCTCTCTCTCTCTGTAGTGATTGTTGTTGTTTTTCACAGGGGCTGTTGCTCCCTCTCACCGCGCATGCGCCGAGCCAGGCTGCGTGCGCTGGCTTTAAAGAGACAGAGCGGATCCACGGACAGTCCACATGAGGACGGAAGTCTCTGAAATGTCTCTGAAGTCCAGTTTTTTGTCTCTTATTCTGGTTCCAGTGGACAGAGAAGTTTAAATAAACTCTCGTGGAAAGTTTAGCTGTGCAGAAACTATTCATGGCTTGATGTAACAGCGCCCTCCACCGTCCAGATGTGCAAACAACACCTAAAAAGAGACATATCGTTATTAATACAGGTAAATTCTTATCTCCTTTTAACTCCAGTCTGAATTTGTAATATTAGTTAGACAGTTGTTCCTGCAGTTCTCCAGTTATTTGCATAGTTCACTATTACTTGTTTTTATTTTACTGTCACTGGTTTTATTTAACTATGTGTATATAGTGTTAAAATAGGATATTGTATAGGTTGTATAGGGTTAAAGTTTTGTTTTATTGCCATCACTCACTATCTCACTTACCATTTGGGAGCTGCTGTAACAAAAACAATTTCCCTTTGAGGATTTATAAAGTAATTCTAGATTCTTATTATTTAGAAGTAATTATTATTAATAATAATAATTAAGATGGTTGGCTCTGGTGCTGGGGGACTACTTTGGACCTGTTGGAGCCGGTCATAGACAGAAGGATGCTCCACAAACTTCTCAGCATCATGTATAATGCTCGTATCCCTTACACTATGATGCACTGGGCTCTTTTCTCCATCCTGCATGTCCAATTAATACATGTTAATAACTTTGCTTCTTCCCTCATAGTTCAGTTACACTTTTATGATGTACCATGACATAAAAAACAGATTCTTTTTCTCGCTATTATGTATTAGTATAAGATAATTTAATTTTTTAAATATTTTGAATAACAAAAGTGAAAGTAAAAGTGAAGGCACACACACACACACACACACACACACACACACATATATATATATATATATATATATATATATATATATATATATATATATATATATATATATAAATATATTCAACTGCATCTATTAATTCCAATAACACTGTTCTTCAAGGTGATTATGTTATGAATGGCCTGTCTTCCCACACACGAGCATCAAAACTTAACCTAACGCACCACAGTGACTCTGTTGGCAGGAGCAGAGATGTCTGAGGCGTGGGATGAGGAGGAATCAGTTAACCGTTTGATGTGTTGACTGTAATTTGTGGTGTGAGTCACAGTTTCTGTCTATGCGTATACTTTCCTTTGCAGTTTCAGGTGTATGTCTGAGCACGCCTGAGTGTCATTGTAATGGATATAAAAATATCTGCTGGATAACAGAGTAAAGCTTAGCAGCACAGTGAATGGTCGACTGAGAGAGAATTTCAAAAAAGGAAAGTAAGACAACAAAGATGCAACAAACACGAGAAAACTACAAAAGAAAATAATTTTAGCCTTGATGAACTTTTAGTCTACACTGTAAAAAAAATAACTGTCAGCTGCAGCTGCCAAACAGAAACTGTAAAGTTTACATATCAGTAAAATTAAAGTAAAAAATAATGCATTTACAGAAAAATTCAGTCGCAGTTTTACAGAGAAACACAGTTTTTTTTGTTTGTTTTTTTACAGATTTCCTGAATTATTCCAATCAAACACTGTTAACAAAGTGACAATACTAATAGTTCTACAGAGAAACACTGTTATTTTAAAGTTAAAATATAAAATCACACATAAATGTCAAAGATTTAGCTTAAAAATTCCCCCCAAAAAACCCAAATTGTTTGTATGGACATGAACATTACAGATTATTATTGTCATTTTATATACATTTACATTTGTATGCAATTTAAGAAAACACAAAAAAATATTGTATGAATGATATATAATAGTGAAATAGTGATCGTAACTTTACTGTACAAACATGAGAATAAACATAATTTGTCATTTAAGTACATTTGGTTATTATTTTACAGATAATGTAAATTGACATTAATACTCTGTAATTTTACAGAGTTTTGTTTACACTTTTAAAAAACAGAAAATGACTGTAATAGTGGGATTTCTCCGTAAATTAGGTTAAAGGGAAACACTAGTGTCAGGTAGTGTCTGTAATTTTATACAATTAAAAAACAAAACAGCAGAAAACTACTGTAAAAAGAGCTATTTCCCAAAAATCTATGTTTTTTTTTTTTGTTTGTTTGCTTGTGTGTAAGACAGTGAAGTTAAACTAATCTTTCTATCAGTTCATAAATATTTGTAATCAACAAGACTCTATTAAAAAGCATTACAGATCTGGGATCTCTGTGTGGAACTCCGTGTTGGAATCACGTTGTTAATCTTGTTTGTTTGCTGCTGCGTGGTTGTGATTCTGCGTCAGACGTGTCCTTTAGTCCAGTTTACTGTTTTCAGGATCTGTCAGCACGGGCACAGGTCCAACACAATGTGTACCGGCCTTTGGTTTACACAACCCACAGCTTCCAAATAAACATAATAGACAGAGAGAGACAGAGGAGGGGTTTGTCAGAGAGAGAGCAGAGCTGCATGCCCTGGTAAAAAAAAAAAAAAGTTTCTTCTGATCCTTTTGATGTTTAACTTCTTGAATGACAACATGCAAAAATATGGTGTTATAATATGCAAAAAAAGCCTCTACGAGCTCTGAGTAAGATAGTCTTGCTGTGAACAGCCAATCTGTTATTTACCTGTGCAAATATGCCTGCCTGCCCACTGTCACTGATATTTTGAGTCATATCTCCAAACACTGAATGTGTAACACTTTTTGTTTGTTTGTTTGAAGTGTGGAAACTTGTTTGAATGTCTGTGTTTGCATAATGTGTGTGTTCTGTCTCACACAGCTGCTGCACAGTGACACAAAGGGCCTCTGCTGCCCACTGTTGTTGTTGTTGGATAATATTTAATTTTCCATTCAGTCCATTCTGTGTGTGTGTGTGTTGTTTGAACAGAAGCATGAATGGATCTGCGAAGGGAATGATACACTCCCTTTATTTAATATGAGGAGGTGAATGTGCTGCAGAGCTGGCTGTAAATTATAATCATGTCTTTTTTAAGCTGAACATATCAAACAGCACATGTATACTGTATGATTATAAAGTAAATACAGATTGTCAGACTATTCCTCTGTATTTTGTCTCAAAATAAAGTGTTGTTAGCAATTCTACAAGAAAAAACATACATTCGTGAGTATTTAACAGGCTCCATATATTTTAATTTGAATACTTTTAGGCCAATAAATAAACACTTTTACAGTCGTATAGACTCCCATTTAGAGAATTATATTATAATTAATATAAAATATTATAAATTTCAGGTTTAAGCAAAATTCTGGTGATGTTGCAAGTTGTTACTACTTTATTTACACTTAGTCAAGTGGTTCTCAACCTGAGGGTCAGGCCCCCTCCAAAGAAGATTGGTCTTTTCTCCTCTGTCATTATGTCCATAGAGGCTGCTGAGCCCAGTTATATTACTCAGCTCCGGTTCTGGCACGACACTGGCTCCATTCTCCATCAGCCATTGCCTGAAAACGTCCTCTTCTTGGTACAGAAAATATCTTTCAACATTTAAAAAACAACAACATCCAAATGATGTGAAAGAAACTATTTTTGGTGTCTTGTCACATTTTGTGAGTGTGAGAGAGGCTGGACTCCACTGACAAATGTCTTATTTCCAACCTTTCACCTTTTTTTCTGTCATTTTTTTCTGAAGGCAATACAACATGAATAACTTTCTTTTTAAAAAAAAAATAATTCAGTCAGTTAATTGTCACCTTTTGTGTCTGTTTGTCGGTACATTAAAATGTCAGAGCAGGGCAGCCAGCTTTGAAAAAGAGGCAGTGTTGTGGGTGGAGGGGTTGATGTTTGCTGGTTTGTTATCATCAGGCAGTGTTCAGGATAAGAGAGGAAAAAAAGGGGGAGGAGGAGGAGGAGAGGAGGGGTCACACACAAACCCAGCCCCGCGGAACATCCTGCAAACACATCTGAGAGAAGCTTGGAACAAAAACTCTGTGCGGGTCGCCTCGTGCTGCTGTCTTTGGATAAAAGTCGTCCAGTTGTTGTTGTTGTTGTGTAGTAGCAGTATTGTTGTTGACTCTGCAGGTCGCTGCCCCCTCCTCGTTGGACTTATGTGTTTATGTTTGGACACGGTGGTGGGACATCCGGAATGGGGCATCCATAGGAGGAGGACGACGCTGTTGGTAAATAGAGTTCGAGCGCACGCAAGGCGCGCGTGAGAGCCTGCACGAGATGGACTTTAAGAAGACGAAGTTTGGAAGGTAATTTTATTTCCACACAAGTTTTGACTCATGCTGATTTCAGGCACTGTGTTTTTGTCATGTGTCACAGATCCTGTGCGTTCATGCGTAATGACGCGCTGGCACCAGGACAACCAGAGCACCAGAGGGATGTTATAGATTAGTTTGTGTCTGTTAGAGATAAAGCGAGGGACAGAGCCAGATGTAACGAGGTAGAAGACCCTTACTTTTGTATCCAGGTACCCAAACAGACTTTTAAAAGTACGATTCCTGTAAATTTACTGCCTACTGAAAAAAGTTCAATTACAGGTTATTACTGTGATTGGGCAGCAGCAGAATGTTGTAGTTTTACAATACTGATGTGGTTTGGTCAATGTAAAAACAGTGCATTGCTTTAATGTTGCTGTAAGTTGTGATTTTACAGTAACATTACAGATTATTAAATATCATTTTGTAATTTTACATTGAAATACTGTATTTCTTTCAGTGATATCGTATCTTATTGTTACCGTAGAAACACATTACAATACTGAGGGGTTCATCTATACTGCTGTAAAATATTTTTTATACATAAATATTTAAAATAAAATAATTTACTGCATTTTTTTACGGTAAAAGTACAATAATATCTAAATTTAACAATTTAAATTAAAATTTATTAGGTGCAGCTGAGCTTCTCCACCATTATATGTAAAAATACAGTATTTTAACGTAGTACACAACCTGTAAATTTACACAAATTTACTGGCTACTGAGTGGAAGTACCCCATTAATGCAGTAAAAACGGCAAATTACAAATAAATACTGTGATTATGATACAGCTACATTAGAACTACACTGTGATTTAGCAGCAAAATACTGTTGTTTTACAGTAATGTTGTGGTTGGGTTAAAAATACAGTACATTTATGTAATGGTACTGTCATTAACAAACCGTTTACAGAAGTTTTACTATCTAAATCGTCTTTTTAAATCTTCTCCAGGCTCCTTGTTGGCTGCACTTTAGTTTTTTTGCATCATGTGCTGCTCTGTTTCACTGGACATCACACACACACACACACACACACACACACACACACACACACACACACACACACACACACACACACACACACACTCTCAGTACATCACGTTGGATTCTGCTTGGGTGCATTCATCAGTCAGTTTGTGCATGTTTGTGTGTGTGTAGTTAAACGTGAGATGGCGATAATCGTGAGAACCAGAGTTGGAGTCCCAGAGGAGATGAACTTGATCTTTGCCGTAAAAGGAATAGCCCTGGAGTTACAGAGAGCGTATACAAACACACACACACACATTCCTATAACGTACACTATCCGATGATCCAAAGGTTCTGATCCTCTTAGACGCAACCGATCCTATTAATGTGTGGAATGTGCCGTAATGAGCTTTTACGACCAAACACACGTTTGACACACGTGAAGAGAAGGAGAAAGAAGTGTGTGTGGAAGAAGAATGAGGATCGGGACAACAATGCTCCCTCTGATCAGAGCCTGTGAATCTCTGTCCCTTCCTTTCAGTTCATTACACAGAGACTCTGTCATAACCCATTAGCGGACATCAGACTGTTACATTCAGGTTCATTGACAGCACCACAATACCACAGCAGTGCTCAGAAAAAAAATACTTGTTGTGCAATTGGCACAGCCTGCAGGGAAATACCAAAGGAATGGCAGCTATCGTTGATCTTTCTTTGGATAACACCTTGAGACAGATAACACAAGCCTGACGGGGACTTTATTTACTAGATTTTGCAATAATATGAGTCTGTGTTATGATAATGCACTGACAGGACGTGCATCGAGAGCAGGAGAGTGAGTTTGGAGGAAAGACAGATGTGTGTTTGGAGCAGTAAAAGAGCCCCGATGTCTTGCACCGCCAACCAGACCTACAACAGGAAAACACACCGACATTCTTGTTATGAGGGTTTTGGTGGTGAGTGCATAAACACACACACGCACACATACACACACCTCGAGCTGGAAGTTTAAACAAGACAGCCCACGATTGTTACTCCCCTGCTGTCCAGCGAAGCAGTTACACATTACAGCTGCTCCAAAGTCGAGGATCAGGAGAGGAAATCAGACATGCAGCGCAGGATCACATGTTGACGTCTTCCTCTCGCAAGATAAATCTGACCGCAGTTAAAGATTAGAAAGTTTCTGATGCTAAAATTTGTGCAGCTTGAAATGTTTGGACTCTGAAACTTTGCCAGTTGTCAGGTCAGTGTGTTATGCAAGACTTTTCCTGTTACATTATCCTGTTAGTGTTTTGGTAATCCGCTGTTTTCTAGACTTTTAGGTCAGGTGTGTGACAGTCGTACATCCCTTTGTTTGCTACTTCTGATTCTCCTGAACGCTCCACAGAATAAATAGACTGTACAACAAACAGCTATGGCATGTGTGTGTGTGTGTGTGTGTGTGTGTGTGTGTGTGTGTGTGTGTGTGTGTGTGTGTGTGTGTGTGTGTGTGTGATGCTGGCGTGTGATGCAGAGCCGTCGGCCTAAATGTGCAATCAAATAACACAGCTGACCGACACTGACACACCTGTGGCCCCTACACGAGAAGCTACATTCGAATGTGTGTGTGTGTTTATTTGTGTGTGTGTGTGTGTGTTGTGTGTGTGTGTGTGTGCATCTTGACGTATAAAATGTGGTTTCGTAACATGTCCAGATGTGTTTTTCCCCTGTAAGCTGGGATTGAGAGATTTACTGCTGATTAAATAGCCTACACAACACACACACATACACACACACACACACACACACACACACACACACACACACACACACACACAGTAACTTTCTCAGTACTATATGGCGACATTACAAGGAAAAATGCAAATGTAGTTAATGATTAGCGGTCAGCTAATGTAAAATGTTGTCGAGTACAGACAGTGACATCACCGGTGGTCATAGCAACAGTAGCAGACAGTTGCCCCAGTAACGATGAGGCGCACTAAAAATTCAGACAACGTGATGTGGATTAGAGACCTGTAAATCCTCCAAGAATGACCATCACACACACACACACACACACTATCTCTCTCACACACACAGACACACACCTACAAGATTTTACAGCAAACTACTGTAAAAATACAAAATTACAGTATTTTAATGTAGAACACATCACCTGTAGTTTAGCAGCAAAAATTATGTAGTTTTACATTAATATTGTGGGGTATTATAATTTTACATTAAAATACTGGATTTTTATAGCATCTGGTTACTGTAGAAACACAATACACATACTGTTATTTTCATGTATTTCACTGTAAAACAACTACTATGAATTACTGCAAATTTAATATATGGAATGTGGAAAGTATGTTAATGTAGTACACATCCTGTAAATTTACAGGAATTTACTGGCTACTGAGTTGCAGTAACAATACAGTAAAAATGATTTGATGTGATTAGGCAGCAGCAAAATAAGTACGTTTTACAGTAATGTTGTGGGTTACTGTAAAAACACAGTACTTTGCAGCAATACAGATGATAATTACAATATCTTATCACAGTTTTACATTAACATACTGTATGTTTTACAGAGCTTTGTTACTGTATCTTACAGTAACTTCTTCACAAACACAGCAGAACCTTGTTTTTCCTGCAGATCGACAGTCATCACTCTTTTGTCTCCCCCTCCTCACCTTCTCACCACCTCACCTCATCTCTCTCTCAGGTTCATGAACTGCAGGGTGCCGGCCAGTAAGAGATACCAGCCCACTGAATATGAACATGCTGCAAACTGTGCCACACATGGGGTGAGTCCAAACGAACACGAACACACACACACTCCAGATTAAAAGCTGTCCTCGTGCTTTCTGTGTTTAAGTTAGTCTGTTAAAAAGGGAAGAAGAATGATGGGGAGGATTTTGAGACTCGCCATGGAGGCAGTGGGATATAATCTGTGATTTATCCTGTGGCTTTCTGTAATCTGCTGTAATCCCTGTGTGCGTCTGCCTCCGAAAGAGCAGGAATGAATCAGAGAGTGAAAGATGACAGACAAAACACAGATGAAACAATAACAGTGACTGTAAAGCGTCTTTCTGCTTCTGCTAAAAGCTGTTTCCAGTCTTTACAGCCTAAGTGGTTTTTCTTCTTATCTATCTTATATATGGCATACATTGCCCGGCTCCTGTTCTGGCACGACACTGGCTTCACACTCCCTCGGTGCTCTGAGGTCACAGTCCGGGCAGCTCGGCTAACAAACTGAGCTAACAGCCGCTACACTTGGCAGCAGTTTCCAATGTTTATAGTGTGAGAACGACCGTACGAATGACAGAGACGCCGTTCACCTGATTACAAGTGCGTGTAGTATCGACATGATTCAGAGAGGAATGGTAACAATGTCAGGAAACTGTTTGGCCGACTAATTTTTTTTCCCCAAGAGGCTGGAAAATAAAATATGTGTCTGGTTTTTTGAGGATGAAAATGATGTGAAACTATTTTTTCTTTATTTAATTCTTTCCAGTTGTGGATCCTTCCCAGTCTGCTGGGCGGGTCTGTGCTCTACTTCCAGTCTGTGGACCAATGGCATCGCATGGCCGCCTGGCTCTATGGGAGTGGTCTCACCGGCTTGTTCGTCACCTCGACACTCTTCCACACAGTCGCCTGGAAAATCAGCCACCTCCGGTGTGTATGTGTATGTGTATGTGTGTGTGTGTGTGTGTGTGTGTAGCAGAAAAAACGCTGGTAGGGATTTGGCAGATGTGTGTGTGTATCATCACACACACTCAGACGTACACTTTGTTAATTATGACACAGCCAGATGCCCGTAAAAGCCAAACAACAGATGTGGTGATGAAATGGTATCTTCAGCTTCACACATTCACATATTAAACACCTTCAGGGCATTTCCTCTTTCTGTTTTGCCCAACCTTCCCGTCATGTCCGACAGTAAACACATCATGAAAATCTCAGACGTTGTTCAAAAGTGTCTCAACTCATCCAGACTAACACGAGCTTATCGGTTTAAAGTTTAAGTTGAGATCATGTGGGTTACTGTTCACTATAACCTGAGCTATATAAGTCTTATTTTTAATTAGCTGATTGAGTTTAAGCCTATTTTGCCTCATACAATAAATTTAGGTATTAAGATCAAAAACCTCAGAGGTACTCTGGATTCTGACCTTAGGTCAGGCTCACACGAAAAAACATATTTTAACATCTTAGAAACGTCGCTAAGGCTGAAAAATGAATCGAGGCTCGACTATTGTCTTCTTTAAAAAAATATCTGTTTTTTTTAAAGAATTGATTTTAAGATCCTCTTATTAGTTTTTGAATAGCACCAAAACGGCTCCAAACTTAGATATGTATCGAGCAGGTTCATCAGATCTTCTGCAGCTGCACTCCTAAAACACACGGTGGAAAATAAAAACAGACACATAATTTTTCTTGTATTGATGATTTAAAACCAGAATTAAGAAATTATTGAAGAAAAAAGTTCAGTTTCTTGTATTCTTATACTAGAAAACCTCAAAAGTTTGTGTGATTATTTAGTTTTAATTTCCCTTTCATTTTGAAATTCTCTTTAACAACACAAATTATTATGATTTTATTAACATATTTAACTAAGAATATGGTGAATAATTCTAAAACTCTGACTCTGCTGACCTTTCACAGTCCAAAAAGACACAACAAACACTGTTTTATATTTAGAAGGACGAGTCAGAGGAGGTAAAACTCTGAGACAAACCTCAGGACTCCCGAACTAAAGCTCTTTTTAGTCGTCATGATTTAGAAATGAGCTCTGATCTCTCCCTCTCTCGTTGTCGTGCAGGAAGGTGGAGCAGCGTTTCCACATGTGCGACAGAATAGCCATCTACTTCTTCATCGCCGCCTCGTACTCTCCCTGGTGGGTCACAGTGAAAGCACGACGTGCAGTTCAGCGGATAACGAAGCTGACGTAACAGTAAATGTACTGATGTGTTTCCTCAGGTTGATGCTGAGGGAACTCGGGCCCTGGTCGTGCCACATGCGCTGGCTCATATGGGTCATGGCCTGTGTAGGATCCATGTATGTCTTCTTTTTCCATGAGAGGTAACACAGTCTCTCTTTGTGTCTCCGTGTCCTGGTTTTACACAATTAACCTGAAACCAAACTCCCGTCCTCCTGAGTGTTTACAGCAAACACGGCGCCGCTGTTTGAAGCAGAAACACTTAGACAGAAAATTGGAGGTTATTATCTTCTCATGTCCCAGTTTTCATCCTGCAGGTACAAACTGCTGGAGCTGCTGGGATACGTAGCCATGGGGGTTGTTCCTGCTTTGGTCATCCTGTCTATGGTAAGACCGTCTTCCTGTTGTTGAAACGCTTCCTGCTATTGTATCGGGATCAGACACTGTCAGTATTTACGGAGCCACACTGGTGCTTTTGTTTATTTGAGCCCATTACCTGCAAAACATAATAACTGAAAGAATATTTTTAGATCCCTCTCGCTTCTCCTTTCCTGACACCACACGCTGATACCTCTCAGGATATATGCAGGATTATTAGTTTCTTGAAATATGAACTCCATGTGCAACTTAAAAACACACAAAACATTTTTTATTTAGTTTATTTGTTTTGGATTTCCACTAGCTGGTGCCGTAGCAATCATCTAATCTTCCAGGGATTCATACGAAACATAAAATACATGACACATTACTGAGTAATTAAGTGAGAGCTGTGTCCGTATTCTCAGTGGGTGCTGGACTTCGTTGAGGTTCTGTTTGTGATATTCGTGTGCAACCAAGGTGGAGATGGTGGCCATGGAGACCATGGTTCTCCGCCAGATAATGGTGGAATGCTCCCCCTGGGTTGGGAGCCAGTTGCTTGGGAGATGAACCGGTGGGTCGATGCGGCATTGGCAGTACATTGCCGGACCATTCTTGGCAAAACTCTAGATTTTCCAGTCCATCTATGTTTCATCCCTCAGCCTTAGAGATGAAGGAGCTCAGCCAACATCTGATTAGGATACCTCCTGATCTTGCTGGAGGAACTACATATCCCATCCAGCCTGGGAACGCCTCAGGATCCCCCAGGAGGAGCTGGAATGTGTTGCTGGAACAACTCTTACTCTTTACTCTATTATGCTCTGTCGACAAAATGTACATGCTTTCTTCAAACTCTTGTTTTCTCGTTCCAGGTGGAGCGTGCAGGAGTGTGCGAGCTGGCGGTGGGCGGCGTCTTCTACGTGGTGGGCGTAGTCTTCTTCAAAAGCGACGGCCTTGTCCCTTTCGCTCACGCCATCTGGCATCTTTTCGTGGCAGCAGGAGCGTCTGTTCATTATTACGCCATCTGGAGGTACCTGTACTTACCGGGGCCGCTGCTGCACACGTCCAGGTGACTAACCGCTCCCACCTGAGATCATGTGTTTCCTACGTCACATATGAGGGGAGATGATGCTGATGATGACGTCTCATTTTCTTCTACCTGAGACTGTGACGTAAACTCCACCCTCTCCATACGTGCCAAACTTTACCACACGGGCATTCCTTTATATCGGTGCTAACCCCCCCTCTAACCTGTGTGTCACAGTTTTGTCATTTTATTCAAGTTTTGTCCATTTTTGCACAGCGGCAAAACATGAAAATACAGAGTAGAGTTGGCACGACAACTGACAAACATTTCACTGAAAGAAACTTCATGTTTTGAGTCAACATATTGTATTTTCCCCTGAGAGTATTTGAGCTAAAAAAAACATCTTCTTAGCCACTGGTGACACAATGATACAGTCACTCAGAGGACCGACTGAAGTTGACCCAAGATGATTTTTCGCCATGTGATTTACAAAGATAAAAAGTCTGATCATAGAGCTAATGTATCACTAACTCTATTCTCTGCGTCAAATCTTAAATTCACAAAGAATGTCAAGGCTATTCGATTATCTTGTTTTAGAGGACGATGATTGCCAGTTATGTTTTGTTTAAGTGATGCACTCTCAGGGTACATTCAGACGGGCGCTGCGGCGTAAATGCAGGTTTTTCCAAATCATTGGAGCGGGATCAACTGCAGTAAACACAGCGGAAAACTGAGCCGAATCCAACTTTTGAAATAAACGCAGCCCAACGTCACACTGCGGACACCGATCAGACGCTCAGATCGGTCAAACCTCCACAGAAATGTCTCTGAAACTGGGACTATCCAGCTGGATTCATGGACTAAATTCTAATAGTCTACCTGTTGTGCTCTGGCTTTGTTTATCTCATGTACCCAGCTTCTAAATCTGAGTCTCAATTTATGCTGCAAAATAGCGACACAAGTTTAATTTGGTTTGCGAGAGCGAGTGGTTGAGCGACGTAGACAGTGAATGAGAGTGAGCGAGCACAAACATCGATAAAGACGGTTGATCAGCGAAATAAAAAGTTATTTCCTATTCGTTTCACAGCGGTTACGTTCAACACAAACAGACACAGCACCAGATAATCGCTGCGGCGTCCGATCCTGTCTGAATGCACCTTAAACCCCGAGCACTTTTCCATCAGCAGCAGTGTTGAATGAATTTCCTAAAGTCGTCTGAATATGGCAGAATTAACACACAGGCATGTTATACATGTAAATTATATATATATATGCAGATTTTTATACTTCTTTGAACACTGTGTAGATCACACCTGCAGGTAGTTAAACTGTTTCTGTTACTCAGGAAGTGTTTTTAAAAAATCAGATTATCTATTTTGTACAAAAATTTTATTTTCACTGTATTAAAGACAGACACTATATTACACCGTGTGTTTTGTGCTTCATCAAGTCAAGCTTCGATCATAGAAAGTCGTTTATTTACAAAAATAATGTGCAAAAATCATCATACGTCATTCGTTTTTCTTCATGCTGATGCTTCGTGCGTCACTGTGATTGCGTGAGGTTGGTGAGGGCTCGCAGTTGAAGCGGCGTGGCCACGTTGGTGTCTCTGTGCCACCGGGGTGTCATGACATGTTGAGGCGGGGTCAGGACGCTCTGAGCCACACCGGGGCTCTTCAGCAGCGACCACAGCTCCTCACCTCGCGTCACTATGGCAACGAGGTCGTCCTCATCAGAGCACCAGGCGACTGAGCCGCCTCGGGTTACCGTTCTTAGCTTGGAGAGGAAGAGAGACACCCTGAAAGAGACGTGAACACACAGTTACACGACATGCAGAGGAGTAAAAGGTGAACTCAAACAGGTGCCGCTCTCAGTAACCTGGGTATGAGGTCATGTGATCGCGACGCCAGCTTAGCCAGAGCGCTCATCAGAGTGGTGACGACTCTCGGCGCGGGGCAAACGGCTCCGGGTGGCGGAGCGGATGAAGTGATCTCAAACAGCACCGCCTCCAGCGCCTCGAAACAGGAAGTGATGAGCTTCACGGAGCAGCGAGAGTCACATGACACAGAGAGATACTCTCCCAGCACCCACACCTGGAAGACAAACACGTGAAGTGTTATTTCAGTGTCACGTTTTTATTGTTGTGTGTGATGTTTCAACACTGCTGGGGCAAAAAAAAAAGATGCTGGAGTTTGAGAAAAGCTTGAACAGGATCCAGAATACACAGCTTCATTACCACGTGCGTGTAGATTTCCTCTTTGCTGTAGACGTTGGCGGTGGCTCCGGCGAACTCCAGCAGCTCGTGAGACTGGTCCACCACAAGAGACGGGTGGAGCTTACAGAACTTCAGCAGGTGGCAGCTGAAAACCCTGGAAGAGAGAGGGAGAGAGAGAGAGGTGAGGGGGTGAAGTTCACAAAGTGCTTTACAGAGCAGCAGACCCAACAGAGGCCACACAGGTTAAGATCAAGAAGTAAACACATGCAACACCACAGAAACTATAAAAAGAAAGAAACATTATTGATGATCTAGAAACTTCAAAATAAAAGAATAGCAGTAACATGAAGGGGCAGAAGGAAAAATCTGAGGTCAGGTTCACAGTAACAGGATAAAAAGGTGATAAAAGAACTGAGCCTCGTCTCCTCAGTCAGCTCATTGTCCTCCACCTCAAGTTTCCAGCCTCGACCGCGGAACAACTAGAAGTGACCCGCCTGAGGGTCTAAGGCTGCAAACTGGCTCATACAGGGTTACCATGCTGGCAGTGTGGTGCAGCAAAATCTTAAAATCGATCTTTAAAAACACACAGGAAGCTGAAACCAGTAAAATGTGATGTCGTCTGGTAAAACCGGGCCAGAAGCCGAGCTGCTGACTTCTGGACGAGCTGAAGGCGTGAAATAGCGGAGAGGAGCGAGTCACAATAGTTTTTAAAATATGAAAAGGTGTGGATTCATGTGTTGTTACAACGTTTAACTTAAGACATCTTCTCGTCTTCTCCTGCTTATCTGTTTGAGTCGGGTCGTGGGGGCAGCAGCTTCAGCAGGGAAGCCCAGTCTTCCCTCTCCTCGGCCACTTCATCCAACTATCCCAGGGGGACCCCAAGACGTCCCAGGCCAGCCGAGAGACGTAGTCCCTTTAGCGTGTCCTGGGTCTTCCCTGGGGCCGCCTCCCGGAGGGACGTGCCCGGAACATCTCACCAGGGAGACGTCCAGGAGGCATCCTCACGAGATGCCCGAGCCACCTTAACTGGTTCCTCTCGATGCGGAGGAGCAGCGGTTCTACTCTGAGCTCCTCGCTGATGGCCGAGCTTCTCACCCTATCTCTAAGGGAGAGCCCAGCCACCCTGCGAAGGAAGCTCATTTCGGCCGCTTGTATTCGCGATCTCATTCTTTCGGTCACTACCCAAAGCTCGTGACCATAGGCATTGACTGTTTAATGACTCATGAATCATTTTATCAAGATAAATCTGCCTCGTTTTGCGTCTCTGCTGCTGGTGCTGCTGTTCTTACCTGTGTGTCTCTGTGATGTATTTCGGGATGTTGAGGAGGAGGCTGCTTCTTTCCAGCATCACCAGAATCAGGTGAGCGAAAAGCTTCTCGTCAGCTATCTGTTAAAAAAACAAGACGCGTGCGCTGTTAGAGACTAAAACGTGTTAAAACGCAGCATGTGCAGCCGGGACGGAACATTTAACGTCTCTTCACCGTGATGACTGTGTTGAAAAAAATGTGCAACAGCACAGGGACGCTCTGCGAACACTGGACGACTCTCGGCCAATCGGCGGCCTCGGCCAGCAGCTCGTGGAGCGTGTTCAGCCGGTCGATTGTGTCGCCTGTGCGGGGAAACAAGGAAAACACAGTGATTCAAACCACGAACAACAGACTGCTCAACAAGAGTGCAGCTTATAGTGAAGTTAGAGGTAAATAAAACACCCTGACTGCATTACCTGAACCTGCTTCGCCTCGAAGCAAGAAGAGGAAAAGTCCTCGGAAAGAAGGGCTTCGAAATGCATCGAGTGACAGGAGGCCACGGGCACTGGACTCAGCGATGGGCAAAGAAGCTGACCTGCAACACACAGACACACTCATCAAGTAAGATAATGGTAAAACAAGTGACAGCTCTGTGTGATGTGTGTGTGTGCACCTGTGTTGTAAAACCAGCGTGGCAGAGAGACAGGGCAGGTCCAGC
Source organism: Collichthys lucidus (assembly GCA_004119915.2). Classification (NCBI taxonomy): domain Eukaryota; kingdom Metazoa; phylum Chordata; class Actinopteri; family Sciaenidae; genus Collichthys; species Collichthys lucidus. The sequence goes on from CM014100.1 coordinate 8,017,909, forward strand.
AGAGTGTGGAGGAGCTCCACTGCGGTTCCAGCTGTGACCAGAGAGGGCAGCAGATCCACAAAGTCATCCATCAGTGCGGGGCTGTCCCACGCCAACAACTGCAGAGACAGACGGAGACATGAAGACGCATGACCTCTTCCACGAGGACGTTCAGAAGTGTCTCTGTGAGATGAGCTTTCACCTTCAGCAGGTTCGGGAAGGAGCGGATGTACTGCGGGACTCGCAGCTGCAGACTCTCGAGGTTCAGCCGGAGGAAGCGAAGAAGCTCGTGTGCCAGGAACTGATCGTTGAAGAGCTCGGAAGGGAATCGAGCAAACACCAGCCTCCACACGCACTCACAATCCACGGCAGCCATCTCGCCTGGATAGATTCAAACACACACTTTTAAACGAATGCATACGTGAGGATGAGATATGTACACGTGGATGTGAACACACACACACACACCATGGTTGAGGTAGAACTGTGCGATAGGCAGCAGGACTCTGGCAAACGACAGATCTGAGCTGAGACGACCGAAGAGCGCCTTGATGCACGGGAACGTTCGGAAGACCAGCGAGGCGTCCTCGACGCAAACGCAGTCCAGGATACACACCGCCTCCACCAGACACTGAGAGAGGAAACAGGTCAACAGTGTGAGACAAACGTGAAACTTCATGGAGAAAACTAAGACTCATGCACAAGGAGAAAGAGGAGTTATAGAAAAGTCTGACAACCTGTCACATCTAAAGACGGTGTGTGAAAAGTTTGAGAGGTTTCAAGACAAAACGCAGCTTTCAGGCACAGCTGCTGCTCGAGTTTTCCCTTGGTAGAGTTTTATCGTGGTACAAATGTGAGGACTCGTCAAACTCACTCCGACAGTCTCTCCTCCTCCTTTTCTACAGTCCCAGACTGTGCCGATCATTATCTGGCAGAAGTCTGTAGAGACTTGGCTTGGGAACCTGGAGTGTGGAAGTCCAGCATGACAGGTAGCTGATGTGCCAGTTCATCCAGTTACCTCGAGCAAGGTACCGAAGCCGTAAGTGCCCCCAGGGTGCTGCCAACCACTCCACCATCTCTCAACATTTGCACGTCTATGAGTCCTCAGTGTGTATCGCAGGATTATATCTTTAAAAACTTTTATATCTCCACAGTTGTAATCAACGATATTCAGACTCACCGCTTTCTGCAGGTCTGCATCTCCCTTTTTGTGCGCCTCTGTGACAGAGACAAGAAGAAACAGCTGTTCACATAAACACGGTAAAATACAAACGTACAGATAAAATCACTCACTGCGATCGCTCTGCTCGATGAGACGTTGGCAGTACTGGAACGCCTTCTCTCTCAGACGCTCCTTCGGAGGCAGCAATCGGCTGGAGGAGGAAGTCGCTGAAACCATAGAAACCACCGACCCGTCCACCTCCGAGCGGTCATCTGCAAAACGGGGGGGTCAGGAACGAAAGGTCACGACTCGAAATTATTATTTAATCCAGCGTTCTTAAGACAGCTTGAGGCCAAGAGGAACGTCTGACCAGAAGCAACAAAGTTAATCTGCAGCTGTGTGAAGTTTTGCAGCAAAGAAAGAAACTTTGTTCACTGTCGCACAAGAAAATTCAACCAGGCGCCTTTAAACTGGAGATGGGTGGATGATTGTTCACTCTCACGTCTTGTGTTGTGCATGACCGATGATGTCTGAAGCTTCAGACGTCACCGGTGCCTCAGAAAGTTTCAGGTTTGAAAGTTTTGCAGCTAAACTTTGTGATCGGCACATCAGTGGAAGAACCAGAGGAATGCAGCAACATCCATTGATTGAATAAGGCAGCTAAGAAGCTAAGCGGGCTCTTTCCTGTTCCGCAGTCATGTCGGATAAGTTTTAAGGTGTTTATTAAAACGATAACGAAACTAAACAAGATGAGACAACAGAAAATATCTGAGCGTGAACAGGAAAAATAAGGAGAAACCACACAACTACACCCAGATGACAGTGATCCAGCGAACGTGTGCGGTCTAAACAAATAAACAACTCCACCCATAGACACCTTTTGGCTCTTACAAGAAGAATAACTGAGAAATTAAGAGATAGTTTCAACCTTATAGCAAAGATAGACCTGTCTAGTCTGGGTGTACCCTGGACCCTGATAAAGATAAGCAGTCTTGAGGAGCTGCTATAACTCGCACAAACCACCAGATGTCAGTGTGCAGCTTTAAATCTGTTTTCTGCTTCACCCTCGAATCGTCAACTAAAAAGCTTTCGGACAAACTGGCTGTTGAGGTTTAGACGAGAGATTATCAGAGAGTTTAGAGACAGACAACATCTCCCCTGAACGTCCCATTGAGAGCAGCTTGTTAGTCATTCATCAGAGCGATGAGCTCACGAGAGGGTTAAGGGAAGATAAACACACCCCGAGTGAAAGTCTGAGTGAAGAAGTCACAGATCAGGATTTCTGGTGCTTGTTAGACAAGAAGCTGTTGGACGTGTGAGTGAGTCGTGATCATATCAAGTGTGGTGAGCCCCCGAAGAGTTTAGTTTCTGTCTCAGAGAGGCACGCGCATGCAGGGAAGGTCCACAAACTGACATGTCTTACCATTAGAAAAGGAGTGGGAGTGGGAGAGGGAGAGGCTGAGCTGCAGCCTGTTTGCTGGAGATGATGAAAAACACAGAGCAGGTCATCGGAGGCGATACTCTGAGACTCTTTGTGTGTACTGTGCAGCTTTGACATGATAAGTAATGAGCCTCTCTGCAGCGGGTTTGAGTGGAGGTCATACCGGTGTCCGCTGTGGCGTTGCCATTGGAAACAGAGTGGTAGGTGAGAAGCCAGTGGCGAAGCATGGAGAAGGAGTAGACGTTCATCCACTGGTCGTCGGTGAAGCTCTGACCCACACACAGCACGGTGAAGAAATCCCCGGACACCGTCCCGTCCAGCTCGGCTGTGGGCACCGGCTGAAAACACACGAATGCAGATACAGATATAGAAAAAAGCCGTGACGCTCGTCTGTCTCCAGAGCTTAAAGAGTTTCATACCTGACGGGACCTCGGCCCCGTGAAGAATCCTCCAGAGGAGGCACATCCACCCTGAGTGATGCTCGCATAACGCAGCCAGTCCACGAGCTTTTTACTCAGGAGGGTGACGTGATCTGAAGCGAACGACAGAGCGAAATCAGACTTTATGTTTCAGCTTTTAAATTGAACCCTGTGATCCCTCTGTCCGTTACCTTCAGTGAGGCACTCGGGGCGGTGTGTGAGGACGGTGTTAAGGACGGGCAGGGTGTGTGTGAGCGGGTGAGCTGACCCGTCCGATTGTCGGCTTTCCAGGCCGCGCAGCAGCTGAGCGCAGAGAGACGACAGGTCGGCCGTCGATCTCGCCTGTTTGGGGTTAGAGGTTTTTTTAGGTCGAGACAAAACAGACACGAATCAAACCGAATGAGACGTCCGCGTCGCCGCACACCTGTGAGAGCAGCAGGGCGGCGGCGTGGCTGTTCAGCTGGCTGACGTTCTCCTGGTTGTAGTTCAGCTCCTGACCAGAGAGGGGCAGCGTCTCTCTGAGCACAGCCGAGCCCAGAACCTGGAGCTGCTCCGAGGGCGACGAGAGGAGCGACAGGACTCTCTTGTGAAGCTCAGGAGGCAACCTGCGGTCAACGACAACAGAGCTGTGTGTGTGTGTGGATTAAACTGAATGTGAGCGCCGTGTGTGAGGTGTAGGCTGGAGCTCTTACGTCCGGGCGTACTTGGTGGCGGACAGAATGAGGTGCAGCCTCTGGAGGGAGTCCACAGTCTCATGGCTGTGCTCCTTCGCCTGGAGCAGCTTCACCAGTCTGCTGTAAAACTTCTGCAGCTCAGACTCCTGGATCTCCCTGAAAATGACACATGAAAGATTTTAGAGATCTGAATCCACCACTGAGTAAACAGTAAATGAACTGTACTCACACACACATTCATTGGCTACCATCAGATTTCTGGAGCTAACCATTCACAAACTTTCCCACAACGACAGACTGGAGGAACCAGGTCACACCAGCTGATCATTTAATTTGTGGACGACACGCTCGACTTCACCTGGAGAAGCTTCACCAGTCGTCCATAACAAAGAGAGTCCTGCGTACTCGAGTAAAAGTACAGCAGTTTTAGAATGATAAAAGTACTCTTTATGCTGAGATGTAGAAGAAGAGATACTTTTATTAATCCCTCAGTTTACATGAGTTTCAACCCAAAATACACACACACACATTTGATGTACACATTGTCATAAAAATCAGGGTTACACAGCTAGTTGGATGTTTTAACTTATACAATGTTTGTTCTTATATTACATGTCCTGAGGGCATTTCCCTTTATTGCTGTTTTCCTGAGACTGGCAGGGTAAAGTGAAGTTCAGGTTAATGTATAAATAGAGGGACTTCAGAGTGATGAGGTGGAGCCACCCAGCGAGCGGTTAGGGGGTTCGGTGCCTTGCTCAAGGGAACCTCAGCAGTACCCAGGTGGTCCAGCTACCAGTCCATCCTGGACTTTAAACCGGCCGAGTCCAGACTGAGCCACTTCGCAATCCTGCAATATTACTGCAGTACATGTAAAAGTACTGCGTTCAAGTTTGTACTCAAGCAAAATGTACTTAAGTTTTAAATATAAAAAGTACTGCAGGAAGAATTTAGACCCCTTCACTGAGTGACACTGCAGTATAAAAGTAATCTATTACATTTAAAAGTCCTGCATTCGGTGAAATGTGACACGTTACAGTAACTAAAGTAAAAGTATTAAGTATTATGCTGAATGTCAGAGCAGCAGGAAGGATTTAATAAGAAATACTGCAGTATGAAAGTAATCTATTACATTTAAAATACAGTAAAAATCTAAAAACACTTTAATGTAGCATCAGTCTAGCGTTAGCCTCGTTAGCTTAGCACGAGCTGCGGACACAGTTTTGTAGTTCTGTAGTTTTGTAGTTTTTCTTTTTCTTACCTCGCTTGTTTGATCAAACTCTCTGAGCCGTGAGAAAACATTTGGACAGAGAGACATTCCTCCAACACCACCTGTCTGTCTGTCTGTCTGTCTGTCTGTCTCTCTGCGTGTCTCTTCACCTGTCTGTCTGTCTGCGGAGAAACGTAAACAGTGCGGCCGCTAATTAAGTCCTGACTGGAATCACATGACCGACACTTTAGTTCCGCCTTCAAAGAGGGAAGTCCAACAAACAGACATAAACACAGAATATCAGCATGTCAATATTATATCTATTATTTATTTAATATATTAATTAAAATCTATCACTTTAAGGTCACCTCCTTTCAGCTTTCTCAGTTTAATCAACTTAAAATGTAATTTAATACTTGTATTTTCTTCACAAGGACAAACCAGCAACTCAAATATTGCATTTTGAAGTATTAAAGGTATTTTCTTCCTATATCTTTCTCGTGTATATCTATCTATTGTCTATCTTTTTAATTTCTTTAAAGCTGATTAGTTTATTATGTCCATCCTCACCGATAGTGGAGGAATAGCACCACCTAATTTACAGTTTTTTCACAGGCTCCTGAAACACTGCCGAAACAGACGATTTTAAGGAAACTTATTCAAGTATTTGAATGCATTTTCTTTTAAAGCAGCTGCACTTTTCTATTTCTATATTTCAAATACCTTTTTCTATTTCTACTCTGCTGCTTTTTTAGATATAATCTCACACTGTGTTTACTCGAGGCGTGTGTGTACTTTTCAGATAAGATTTAAAGTGCCTGAATTCATTCAAGTGGTAAAACCACATTTTACAATAATGGATTACAAGAAAAGTCTAACATAACATTAGAGGAAGTATTGCAGTTCCTGTCTGTGTTGTTGCTGTGGGTGCTTGTGAAACCCTGTAAGTATTAATAGTGTGTATGCAAAAACAATAAATAATACACAAAAATTAGTGTGACATCATTAAACAGACTAAGTCCAGCCCCGACTACACTCTTAAACACAAAGGTTTGACTTTCATCAAAGGTTCATGAAAAAAAAAAGTGTTCAAACTTCCCCTTTGTTTGTTGTTTTTTATCAACCGGACGCTGATGCAGAAGTGCCAGAAACTGCAGTTCCTCAAACGTCCACTTGAGGCTGGCTCCAGAAGTGAGTCAGTCTCCATAAGTCCCCATGTTCAAATGTCCAACTTCACAGCAGAAATAAACACGTTTACAGCCTGGTACAAAAAACAGTTTTGGTCTCTGTAGATAATTTCCCCATTCATGAAAACTGTCAAACTAAATTTTTATATAACTCACCTGCTCAGATTATACTAAGGCTTAAAGTTAGATAGATAGATAGATAGATAGATAGATAGATAGATAGATAGATAGATAGATAGATAGATAGATAGATAGATAGATAGATAGATAGATAGATAGATAGATAGATAGATAGATAGATAGATAGATAGATAGATAGATAGATAGATAGATAGATAGATAGATAGATTCATTCATTGATTCATATTGCTGCAATGCTGCAAAATAAAGACCTGAAAGAGTTTTATTTGATTTGTGGTTGAGCGACATGGCCAGTGAATGAGAGTGAGCGAGCGCCTGCATGGATAAACCCGGTTAATCAGCAAAGTTAAAAGTTTTCACAGCGGTTACATTCAGCATAACACCTCCAGCAGCCCCTATGAAGCCTGTCTGTATGTACCCTTCAAGGATAACAAGGTTCTGTTTTTTCTCAGAGTGTACTTTTTTGGTTTAATCTCTGTACAGTGCATCATATTTTCTTATGCAGACTGAAACTGAAATAAAAGCAAAGCCTCATAAAATGGAAATGTTGATTGAATGAAAAGATATTATGATGAGTAAACAAAGAGCTTAGATAACATCAGATCACCTCCCAAACGGAAATAAATCATTATAAAGTCACAGCTGGGCTGAATGAAGTGTTGCCAAATGCCTTTGGGTCACCATTGTGATTGTGTCTGATGACAGATACACAGAGTGAGGCAGGTCACGGAGGCTTTGCGCTCCTCTCACCTCTCTGCAGCCTGTCAGCTTGTTATTTCCATCTAAGTTAACACCGCCCGCCTCCGCTCTCTCTCTCTCTCTCTCTCTCTCTCTCTCTCTCTCTCTCTCTCTCTCTCTCTCTCTCTGTCGGTCTCTCTGTCTTGTATCTTTATGTCAGGTTGTGCGCTTGTTCCATGCGCTCTCCAGCTCCTTTAAAACTCCTCTCTCTGTCGGATAAATGGAGACAACCTGATCCTCTTGGATTTATGCTGAAGCAACAAGTTTCGTGATTTCTTTTTTTTTTTTTTTAAAGAAGAAGAAGAACAAAACAGAAACACCTGCCACACCTTTGGCTTTAATTTCCCTTCAACTCTTTTGGACTTATTTCTCCACCGGCAGCTCGGGTAGGTAACAACAACTCTAATCATCGAATCTTTTTTTACGCACAAAGGAGAGTCGATGCGTTTGGAAGTGAAAGATTTAAAGGTTTGGGTAAACGTGCGTCAACGTTTGAATGGAAAAACCGAGAAGCCCTGAGACGTGATATTACACCTCGTATCACCGCAAAGGTGACAGCTTTGTCATCTACAGCGGTGTCACATTTAACAGCACATGTCCAGACACTTTTCAAGGAGCCCGAATGATGGTTTAAAGTTTCAACTAGTATTAACTAGGAAGAGAGGAGATCTGCTCTGAGCCTGTATTCTCTCTCTCTCTCTCTCTCTCTCTCTCTCTCTCTCTCTCTCTCTCTCTCTCTCTCTCTCTCTCTCTGATATTTCTTTGACTCGCAGGTGAAAAAAGTTATTATTATTACTAAACCTGTTTCATCTGGCATGATTAAAATGGTTTGGATGCCAGCACCAGGTGCATGAAACAATGAGACACAGTGATGCTGGGCCAGACAGGTGCAGGCAGGTACACTGATGTGATGGCATTCTGCTGATTTATGACCATGCATTGATCTAAACTTTTTAATGACTCTGATGACGATAAGTGTTTGGGAAAGAGAGCTTAAGGCAACGGACTGGTCCATGAAGAGTGAGAGATCTTGGTCTTGGTTCCTTGACTTTCTGAGCTCCAGTTATGAGATAATTGGGTTTTGAGTCCAGTTGGTTAGGGTTAGGTCAGGAGTTGGAAAGGTTAAGGTTAGACAAGTTGTGTAGTGGTTAGTTATTACATTAACTCTCCTGGGACAGCCAAAGGCAACGGACCAGTCAACGCTTGTCACTCAAGCAACTTCATATTATGAAGGAGAATAGTGAGAGAGTGGACAGGAAAGTAAGAGTCGTTGGTTAGGGTTACACGAGACCTCTGTGTGGTCGGGGTTAGACAAGATGTCCAAATGGTGAAGTGGTCAGTGACTCTCCACGAGCTGTCCAGTGACTCACATGGTTTGGGGTAGAGAGACAGAGGCGATGCACTGGCCAGCACATGTCAATCAGGGTGCCCTCCTCTGTTATCAAGAAGAATGGTGAAAGAGAGAGGGGGTCTGTAATTGCTTGACCTTGACCTTGGTTGATTGATTTCCTGAGTATACGTTTGGGTTGAGGATGTTCCAGCTCCAAAGATGAGAGATAATCGGGTTTTGAGTCCATGTTTCAGGTCAGAAGCTGAAGAGCTCGTGTGGTTGGGGTTAAGATAGAAAATATCTAGGAGACTGGTGTCTGAGAAAATCTGGGGCCCTAGTGGTCAGGGTTAGGCAAGAGTCCAAATGGTTAGATGTTGTGGTTAGTTATTATCACACTGACTGTCCCCAGGCTGTCCAATGACTCACATGGTTTGGTGTTTTGCTGAAATCTGCTGTGACACGACTGTTTTCCACCTCACAACCAATGTGCAGAAATCTCTCCATTGGAACATAAAAACCAGTTGCAATGCAACCTTTATTATATTTGTTATATATTTAGGATTAAAGCTGACTTCAAACTGCAGATGTAAGCCTGTAGTGGAGCTCTGTCTCTCTTCCCTTTCCAAGGACAAGAATCCACATATCAAATTCCTATAAGCTTCAGCTATTCTGCTGGACAATGGAGCCTTTATGATGGTCCGTACACCTGAACCAGTCATATCTGCCTATCAGCTAGCCTGGCTGGCCAATGTCAGCCGGGTACACTAACAGGAAGCCTCGACACAGCCCCTGTGGAAAAACTGAGCCCTGTTGATTGAATTGTCTTGAAGCTTTAAAGAGATCGACCGTTATTTTTTGACCCTAAAGGTACGAGCACTTACCGCTGGGTTGCACTATGATCTTAACTCACTTACTGACTGAGTGGCACACTTAATTGTGTGTGAGAGTGTTCAATCTGGGTCATGAAGCTCACTTTGTAGAACAAGTGCATGCATGGTTGGCATTTCGAAGAAAACAAGGCGACTGTACACAGTTGATTAAAATGTCGTAAACTTTACTGCTTTCCAGCACAGATGTAATGTCAGTGGAGCTCGTGCTGCATGAAAGCACATCATCGTGAGAACAATGAACAGTGAATAATATCGATTTACATATCCAGTGAACCGTGAGCAAAAATGGATCCTCGTTCATCGCTAACGGAAAGTAGCCTGTCTTCTTTAACGTCAATGCAAAAGCTATCGTCTGGTTTTAAGAATGCAAAGCAGTGAAATGATTAAATGTATAAATATAAATAACAGAGATTACAGAAATACTTGACTGGATGCTGTACACATGTACATGTTCTCACATCACGTGGTTGTTCATGTATATTTGTACTTCCCTGTTAGTTTGAAGTGGTTGACATTTCTGCACGTAAGAAAGGAAGATCAGAAAATATAAAAGTAGCTACATTAAACAAAGTATGTACGTAATATATAGGGAGCGATGGCAGCCAACTAGTTCGTGCAGACAACTCAAGTTGCGCTGTGTTTTCACACTTCACAATTATCCAAATCCACCCTCCCAAAAAAATTTCCCATCTCTCCCTCTGCTGCTGCCCGTCACTGCAGCATCCGCCTGCAGGCTCGGTTTCAGCAGCCGACAGTAGCAATATCCTACAAGTCATTGTACTTCTTGTTTTTTAAGCGGTTTAATCTCTGCAGTCATTGTTTCTCATTCATGAAACAGATATGATTGAGACTTGTGCACATGCACAAATTGAAAACATATAGAATTCATCGATATCTTCCTTTTTTTCCAGGGTGGGGCTCCAATAACAGTTCTATGTACAGTTATAGAGTTTCATTTTAAAAGGTTCACGTGACACCCTGATGCAATCCTGATTTCAAAGAAGTTGTGTAAAACATAAATAAAAGTCAATGAAGAGATTTGCAGATCCAAAGATAAAACATTTAATATTCAGAGTTGTTGTTCCCTGTGGATATACCTTCATGTTTGGAATCAGGGTTGTACGTGAGGTTTTTACAACACGTTCTCACGCGATATGTGAAGTGAAAGTTTGATTTCTTTGAATAACATTGGTTGTAAACTCTTCTGTATGTCTTTTGTTGACAAAACGGTGGTCGACTGCGCTGAATATTTTATTTTAGAGTGCAAGCACTCCAAGATGGAAACACAGAATAGCTGGATAACAACTGACGGAGTGTTATCAGCTGCAGCCATGTAACGTGGAGGCAGAGCACGGATGCTGTAAACACTTCATATACTGAGCAGGGAGTCCTGCTAGGATGTATGTAGCTATGTTTGTGCGTCTGCCTTTTTTTTTTAAGTCTGTAGATGCTGAAAAATAGGGGGAAATTTTCAGGTTTAATGTGAGGACACATGCACACACACACACACACACACACACACTCAGCCATTCCCCTGACCACATTACTATAAACAAAAGCAGCCGACTGGGAGGACTAAAACAGAACACAGGAAGACAGCTACTACTCACATCTGGTTTGAAAAGGAGGAAGCAAGGATGAGCTTTCTCGGTAATGAACTCCAAAATAAGAGAAGAGAGAAGAGGAAACATGTATGTGGTTACTGAAGGGGTCTGTGTGAGAGAGTAGTGTGTGTGTGTGTGAGAGAGAGAGTCTGCATGCACTGTGTACTTCTGCATGAGTGCATGGGTGAGTGTTTGCGGTTTCATCATCTGCTGCGACTGTGGCAGTATATACACACACTACAGATACAAATAATAGCTTCAAGCGTCGAGAGGGGTGTGATGTGTTTGTGTCTGCCTCGGAAGGCATTTTGAAAAGTAGCCTCTCATTTATTTTGTTGTCTAATCATTTAAAAAGTCTCTGAAAGGAGCCGAAGATCAAATTCATTTGTGTGTGCGTGTGCAGTCTGCAGTATGAACATGTACAAGCTGTCGCATGCACAGCGTAGGTGACATCTGTATGCAAAAGAACGTGTTTTTAAAATGGGCAATGGCACCAGATAGGCTTGATTTGCCTAACTGTAATCACAAAGCAGGATTGTAGGATAACACCCACTAGTCAGACAACATGCAAATCCCAGAGATACGTGGACTGTGTGTGTGTGTGTGTGTGTGTGTGAGTGATACGATATAGAGAGGAAATCAAGTGGGAGTTAGAGGAAGATAGAGAGTAGAAATAGAAAGAAAAGTTACAAAAAAAAGATAGGCAAATGGAAAGACGTCAGTTGGTTAAAGTTTGTGTTTATAAAGGAAACAAATGAAGTGGAGAGTGTGTGGGACTCAGATGAGCAAAGTCTCACTCTCCGTCCTGTTAATGCTTCATGAAGGAGGCTGCGCTGCAGATATGCACCAGTACTTATCGTCATATCAGTTGTAGTGCACAAGAAGCACATCATCCAAAGTTACCTGACCTTTGCTATCCGAGATCAGTGTGCTCAGAGTGATCATGTTGTGTTATTTGTTTACTCATTCATGCACGCTTCATTCATGTAAAAGGGATCTAGTGCTCAGACGGAGTGAAGGTTAACAAAATTGACGTTCACTTGTTGGTCACCAAAATAATAAATAAAACAAAAATAATAATTATTTAGATCTACCCTCTGTCGTGTAGACGTGCCCAGATGTGCCCTTCTAGTCTAGAAAGCGAACACCAGAGGGAGTACGTGGGGACGGATCGGGCAGATCCGCCTAAAAACGCAGTCGGCGAATGGACAAACGTTACTAGGCGGACTAGTTTCTTTTTTCAACCAATCAGTGGAGGGTATCTATTATGTATTCTAGCTAATCAATCAATCATTTCACTCATACTTCCTTTATAAGCACATCACAGCGGTATTCGTTTGTGCTTTGAGCACCTTCCCTTCCAAAGGTCTCTGCATGGCCCTCCTGGTCACATCATCACTATGTGACCCAGTTTACAGATTCATGCATGCAGTTAATCAGTTACAACTGTAGATCTTATAAATATGGACGTCATATCCGTGACGTCACCCGCAGGTTTATGAAGAGCCGTGTGAGGCTCAGACTAATCTAAAAATGGGCAGAGGCGTGGATCATTGGTGGAGCTGAGGCGGGCTGAATGGTGCTTGGCTACCCACCTGTCAATCAAAGTGTCCACACTGTTAATCCTGCATAACTTTAAGCCTTAAGATAATGTGAACAGGTGAGTTGTATATAAATTCACCTTCAGTACAGTTGTCATGAACGGGGAAATTATCTACAGAGACCAAAACTGTTTTTTGTACCAGGCTGTAAACATGTTTATTTCTGCTGTCTAACATGGGGACTTATGGAGACTGACTCATTTCTGGAGCCGGCCTCAAGTGGACGTTTGAGGAACTGCAGTTTTTGGCAGCCACAGATTTTGAGCTTCAGCTCTTGAGAAACCTGTGGGTAACGTCACGCCTACACCGTCCATTCTTTTTATTGTCAGTGGTTCATGTTGATTTACTTTCTCTCGTTTCCCACACACTCAAAACAGACGGACAGCTGAGATAAAAAGGCAAAAAGGGGCATTTCCACATGACCTTTTTAACTTCTTTAAAAAAAATAAAGAGATGACATGAAGGGATGGCTAAATGTGATTTCAGTTTAGAAGATTAAAATCAAAAAAAAATCAAAAAAACGTGCCGGGAGTTGTTGAGATATTTCAGCCTGAACGCTGTTGTGGACTTTGATAGAAGACAGAGGCATCAACACTTTTTCTAAAGACCCTTATCTTTAATAATGACCTGAATCTGCTTTCCTTTGAAGCAGGAAAAAGAAGCATGGCTAAAAACAATATTGTGTTTCAAGGGAGCCATTCTTTATGTGTTATAATCATCCCTTAGTCTGGCAGACAGCTAACCACAAGTAAACTAAGACAACATCTTGTGGTTCCTGAAAAGAAATAGTGTTTTTTTTTCTTCGCTGACCATTTTTGTGCCAGTGTTACGTAAAGGGAAATTCATCAGAAAACAACCACAAATGCCAGTTCCTCCCCCAACACCTTCGCAGTGTGTATCTCTTTGATTGAGTTGTGATGATGCAGCGTGGCAAAAACCCATCTGTTTGGTTTTCCACCATTCCAGGGTGTGAGAGATGGAAAACGGGACATCTGATGATGTGGAGGCGCTGTGGGAGAAGGTGGAGTGCAAACGTTACGAATTGTGTCGCAGCATCGCTCCGGCAAAGCTCACCCCTTACCTACGCCAGTGCAAAGTCCTGGATGAACAGGACGAGGATGAGATCCTCAACTCCATGCTGCTGGTCTCCAAAGCAAACCGCACAAGTAGGTAGAAGGGAGGGATGTTTGGGGATAAATCAATTAATGCCTTTGTGATATTGCTGTGCTTTTGTATACGGAAATATAATTAATCATTTCTCCGACAGGTCGACTACTGGACATCCTCCACACTAAAGGAGAGCGAGGGTATGTGGCGTTTCTGGAGAGCCTGGAGTTCTACTACCCGGACCTGTACAAGGTGGTCACAGGGAAGGATCCCACACGACGTTTCTCCACCATCGTAGGTGAGACTCAAACCTTTGGACATTTAACACTGAAGATATCACAGCTATGACTTATCAAATGTGGAATTATGTGGTCAAGTAAATAGAAAGTGTAAAGAAAGTTCAATCAGCTTCACGAAGTCGTCACCTGGAATAGTTTTGTCTTGAAGGAAATTCATGCTTGTCAGCTGCGGTCCTACTCATCCTCATCGGGCCTCATTGTGGAGGTGACCTTCTTGGTCAAATAGCCGTTACATAGTGTGTGTAGTGGCCACGTGCTCCATGCGTCAAGGCTACTAACATCCAAATTCCACTGGGCACGGATGCGTGGCATCAGAGCCGTTTCTAGTCAATGTTTGAAACCCAGCAGAAGCGCCATGGTCTGTTTCAGAAGTGTCCCAGAAGCTACACCAAGAATCAGGAACGGACCAAAACTGTGTCATGCCAGCAACGTGGTAAAGATGTGCCCGGTGAAGTTTGGGCTTTTGGCTTGTGTCTGTGCCAATCTTGTTGTGAAAACCCAAAGTAATCATGAAGCATCCAGGCAGGGAAACTTTCATATATCTGACCGGTCCATTACTCCTTTACTTTATATGGTCAAAAACTTGTGTCAGTCCATAACTCTGTTTCTACGCCAATGCACACCATACATTGTCACCAGCCTTGTCACAAACTGCAATGAGATCATCCATGATTCGTCATATATACTGACCTTTCATATATGCAACTTAAATAACAGTGTGGAGGTGTGTTTCCCACACAATCACACCTCCTGGGAGCCACATATGTGCTGTGTCTAAATCGGATACTTCCTTTAGTTTACTTCCGTCAAGTAAAGTATGTACTTCCTGGTGTAGTGCACTAATTTTAGCAGGGTAGTGATGTCTCAATTGATATTGGCTGTAGGCTTACTGGAACCGATAATTGCAAAACATTTTACAACTTCTTCTTCACTGCAACTATGTAGAGCGTTGGCTGTCGAATTCAGTGAAGAAGAAGTTGTAAAATGTTTTGCAATCGTCGGTGTGGGGACACTGATCTAAACATAAACATAAAACATATGTTTTGAATAACTTACATTTGTATATTGCGGAAGTCACTGCAACAGCTTCCTCCGCTGCCATTTTCACATTGCTGGTGGTTACGTAGCCAAAATGGTGACCACTGAGGGCGAGGAGTGTCCAGTTTACCATTATCTGTGGTACTCATAGTATGTCGTTTCTCTTTACTTAGTTGAGTGGTTGTTGCCATAATTTGGATTACTACAGGAGTTGAATAGGGTTATTTAATGTAAGCCAACACTACCATTGAACAACACAACATAACAGTACGTATACACAAGGTTGATGAGAAATTACTCTTAAATATGAAACACATAGAAGAAAGTCATGACGTCCTGCTGGTGTTAAAGAGTCTAACAACTGTAGGAATGGAGGACCTGTGGTAGCGCTCCTCTTACAGGGTTGGAGGAGTTCATGATGGATGTCAACTTTGCTAACATACTTCTGTCCACCACTTCCTCTGTGGAGTCTAGAGGGCAGTCCAGGATAGAGCTGGACCTTTTGACCAGTTTGTTGAGGACTTGGACTCTTGTTCAGGACGTCTGCGTTGTCCGACCAGTCCAGTTTGTTGTTGAGGTGGACACCAGGTAGATCGATGTCCAATCCCTGGATGCTCACTGATGTGGTTTGAGGCGTCTTCTTCCTGAAGTCAATCATCATCTCCTTCGTTTTGCTGGTGTTGATGTGAAGGTGGTCGAGATCGCACCGGTCGACAAAAGTCGTTGTCGCCCAGCTTGCTGTTGCTTCGTTTGCATCTTTAAAGCTTGATTGTTACAGAAGAGTGACACGTTTAACTTCCGGCTGTAGAGTTGGTTTTGTAGAGAAACAACCATATCAATGACACCATCTAGTTCTGACGGTTGACTTTAGAAACCAAGATTTATCTAAATCGGCTTGTACTGCACTCTGTACAGTATTTATACAGCATATATTGTAACCCTGTACTGTTCTGTCTGTTTCCTCACCGCAGTGGAAGAGGGCCATGAGGGTCTGACCCAGTTCCTGATGAACGAGGTGATGAAGCTGCAGCAGCAGTCCAAAGTGAAGACCCTGCAGCATGTTGAGCTCAGCAGGCAGCACCGTACCCTGGAGGATGAGCAGAAGAAGCTACGACTGGCCAACCAAGAGCTTCAGGCCTTCCAACAAAGTAAAAACACATATTACATTTACATTTCAGTCACTTGGCTGACGCTTTTATCCAAAGCGATTTACAGAGAAGGGACACAATCAAGGTACAGTGTAGCAATAAGTGCTGTGACTATTCTTAAAGGATTAGATTTAGTGCGTCCAGTTGTTGTTGGTGCTAAGAGAGCAGATACTCTCAGAAGAGCTGGAGGTCTTCAGGAGTTTTTTTAAAGGTAGAGAGGGACGCCCACCAATTAGGAACAACAGACGAGAAGAGTCTGGATTGCCTTGAGCGAACGGGTGGTAGAGCCAGGCATCGTTCATTGGAGGAACACAACGATCGTGAGCTAGCATATGCCTGTATAATTCAAGTAAGTAGGTACGGTACCGGAGACAACTTTGTAGGCAAGCATTAACCTGAATCTAAGCTCGATGAGCAGCGGGGTAACATGTAATCTTTCAGGTTGGTTGTAGACCAGACATGCTGCCATGTTCTGGATCATCTGAGGGGGTTTCACTGTGCAGGCTGGGAAGCCCGTCAGTGATCTAGTCTTGAGATAACCATAGCTTGTGTCAGGAGTTGGGTAGCATGTTGAGTTAGGTAAGGCAAGTGTAAGTGCAAAGACCGGGCAACTGAGGTGACATGATTGGAAAAGGTTAGTTGGTCATCAATCATAACCCCTAAGTTTCTCATCTCCCTGGTGGGGGCAAGACACAGGAAGTTAATTTTGATGTTGTATAGTAGGTTTTGCTGGGAGTGTCCGGCAGCTGGAGGTGGTGTGCCTTCATCCATGTGGAGATATCTGAGAGGCATTCGTAGATGTGCGCTCAGGAGGAAATGAGAGATAGTGCCGAGACAAGAGAGGACTTAAAATGGGGAAGTCACTCATGGTACCTGTTTTGTATGTCAAAGTAACAAATCCTAATGACAAGCTTACCACTGTGTACTGAAACTGCCTCCCACCACACAGGCTTGGTTTACCCCGCTCGGTGCACCACAGTTGGTTTTTATTAAAGCTGAGTTGCCAGTTATCATATTTTCTACTAAAGCACATCGATGAAACTAGGACACTGTGGTGTTTTTCATATCCTATGTAGGTGAAACTTGCAGCTGGTACATCGAGCACGAACACTTTTAAAAGGCTGCTAAAAATAAAGAACAATGTTCATGCCTGGTCAACTCATTTCTCTTTGAAAGCTAATACACTTGGCATGCACTTGTGTCAGGAAGGTACAATCGATATGGCAGCAGCTCGTTCGGTTAAAAGTTGAAGTATCTTAAACCCACATCTGTCCCTCTTGAGATTTTCAACTTAATATGTTGCTATTTGTGATAAATAGCTGTTGTGCAGCCATTTATTAAATTACTGAAGGCTTTTCTGCAGCATGTAGAGTCTAAAGAGGTTTGGTTACCTATTAACGTTTCACAGCTGATAGTCCAGGACAACACACTTATGTACTACTGGACTGTTATTGGCAGTGTTGGGGTTACTACGGTTAAATTAAGTGAATAACTATGGCTGGTTCTGCAGGGTACAATAAGCTGAGGGATGAAAGAAACACCTACAGCGACGAGCTGCTGAGAGTGAAGGATGAAAACTACAAACTGGCCATGAGGTACGCTACGCTCAGCGAGGAGAAGAACATGGCCGTGATGAGGAGTCGAGACCTGCAGCTCGAGGTACCAATGCATGAAAATACAAAGACATACGTCATCACGTTATACCTGCAATGTGCAAAAAAAAGGTATTTCAGGGAGTGTAACCAGCTCATGTGCATGTATTTTTTTCTGTGTCCTCTCTGTATGTGTAGATTGATCAGCTGAAGCACAGGCTGAACAAGGTGGAGGAAGAGTGTAAGATGGAGAGGAGGCAGAGTCTGAAGCTGAAGAACGACATTGAGAACCGGCCCAAGAGAGAGCAGATCTTTGAGCTGGAAAGAGAGAACGAAATGCTCAAGATAAAACTACAGGAGCTGCAATCCATCATACAGGTACGGCCTGATTAATACGAAGACGTTGTTCAGTAGCCCAAAGTTTAGAAGTCCACCTCAGACAGTGGGTCAGTAACGAACCATCCTTGGCTATAAAACAGTTTAGACCAATCCTGGAGACTACAGGGAACGTGTCTCAGCAACTGAGATCTCTGCAACAGATCTGGTACCTTTTATCCAACTAGGCCCTAAATACAACCACACACACAAAGCAGCTGTACAGGTGGAGTGAGGGGCAGCCACGTAGCGGTGCCCTGGGTTAGGGCGTGTTCAGGCAGGATGTGTGCGACGTGTTGGTTGAGGAAGGGAAGCTCGGGGTGTGTCTGTTTGTGCTGAACGTAACCGCTGTGAAACAATCCGAAAATAACTTTTTATTTCCCTGA
Source organism: Collichthys lucidus (assembly GCA_004119915.2). Taxonomy (NCBI): domain Eukaryota; kingdom Metazoa; phylum Chordata; class Actinopteri; family Sciaenidae; genus Collichthys; species Collichthys lucidus. The sequence continues at coordinate 8,036,227 of CM014100.1, forward strand.
TTAACTGATTAACTGATTAACTGATTAACCGGCCTTATTGATGAGCCGTTGCTTACCCTCATTCCGTGCCTCTGTCATTTAACCACTGCTGTCTCTCTCGCTCTTAAACTATTGGACATAAACCAAATTAAACTTCTTCTTAGATTTAGAAGCTGCGTACATGAAATAAACAAAGCCAGAACACAACAGGTAGAGTATCAGTCCATGAATCTACCGGGATGGTCCCAGTTTCAGAGACATTTCAGAGGTTTGACCAGTCTGTGATTGGCGGCCACAGCGTAATGTTGAGCTTTGTTTTTCCAAAAGTTGGATCTGGGTTGAACTTCTTTATTTGCGGACACCCCTGAGGACAAAATGAACTGCCCCCACACAAGTGAATGGAAAAACCAGCATTTCTGAATGTACCCTAAGTGCAATAGTCACTCTGTTTCAGCTTTGTTTTGGTCTAATACCTTTGGGTTAAGCTGCTAAATGCTCCACTATGTTCACCAGCTAGAAGCTCTAACTGTATGCCTGCACTCTGGTGCTGGACAGGTGGTAAAACAGTAGGTTTTACGAGTTGATGTGACAGTGACAGTGATGTACAGTTCATACCTAACAATGTGTGTGTTTCTTCACACTCAGCCTGGACCTCTGCCTGCATCAGACAAGGCCATCCTTGACATTTTGGAGCACGATCGACAGGAAGCATTAGAAGACAGACAAGATCTGGTGAACCGACTCTACAACCTCCACGAAGAAGTCAGACAAGCCGAAGAACTACGTGATAAGGTAATAAACACCACCAACACATGTAGTTGATAAGGTATGTGGACATTAGATAAGCGTTGCTCGTAAAACTACTGCATGAGTGTGAAGCAGCGTGGGGATCAGAGCACATAAAAACACACCCTAGAAACATAAACCCATGACCTGAAAGCCCAGGAGACCATCTGTGAAACACACCCAGTGCAAAAACCCCCAACAAAGGCCATTATCTCTGCGTAACCTGGTGTCTTTGTTTCTCTTCCTATATACTAAGCTATAAATAACACAAGGTGTGATGTGATGTTTATGTCTGTGTGTTTGTGCATAGTACCTGGAGGAGAAGGAGGATCTGGAGCTGAAGTGCTCCACACTGCAGAAGGACTGCGAGATGTACCGCAACCGCATGGACACCCTCACCACTCAGCTGGAGGAGGTGGAGAAGGAGAGGGACCAGGTGAAAAAAAAACAACACACACACACACAAACATGATGTTTGTCATTTTGCATCATCAGAGCGACACTTCCTGTATCTGTGTCACATGGGTCTGTTGACTCCGCGGCTCTGAAGTAAAGCCAGTGTGGAAGTGCCAAAAGTTGCAGTTCCTCAAGCGTCCACTTGAGGCTGGCTACAAAACGAGTCAATCTCCATATTGAAATGTGTTAAAATGTCCAACTTTACAGCAGCTTGTTTAAGTACCAGGCTTTATTCAACACGCTTTATGATCCTTGATCATCCTCCACTAACGTGGCGGCTTCCAGAGTCACGGATACACCATCCATTCTTTATACTGTCAGACTCTGAAGGGAGAAGTAGTAAACAGGAGCTCAGTCTGGTTCACCAAAGATGATCTATAACAATGTAATTTAAACTCTAATACACCTCCAAACGAGATTTGCAGACAGGAAGTGTATACTGTTTCGTATCATTGCTCGTACGCAGCACGGTAAAGGAATAGGACCCAAACACAGACCACAGAGGCAGAAGTGGTGCTGAACAATCGTTTAAATAGAAAATGTCAATTAAAACTGAGATGATGAGAATGACGGCTGGCTGCTCACACAAGCCATCTGTAATGACACCCACCTGTCAGTCAATGCGGCCATGCAACATCAGGAAGTTACAGACATGAAAATAAAGCAGTAAACTCTAAACGAGACATGACGGGGTGGAGATGTAACACAATCTCCTGTAATAGTAAAATCTTTGACATTTCTGTGTATTTGTGTTGTTGTTGTTTCAGGCATTTCGAGCCCGAGACGATGCCCAGCACCAGTTCTCCCAGAGTCTCATCGACAAAGACAAATATCGTAAGCAGATCAGAGAGCTGGAGGAGAAGAGCGATGAACTCCACATCGAGATGGTTCGCAAAGAAGCCAAGCTGGTCACGTTGGACTCTCGCCTACGACGGCTCTCCAAGGACAGTGTTCTGGACCAGGTTAGACGCAGCGGAGTAAATAATTGTAAGTGGTTAATCTATGCGATACATGCTCACACTGTATTTCCTGCAATCAGTCGACTCTGCCGAGGGACGTGCCGCCGACCATCATCTCTCAGGAGGAGGAGTTTAAACCCATCGAAGGTCAAACAGAATGGTCCAGCGATGAGTCGCCGGAGGATAAACTCGTGCCTGAGGAGCCTCGGCTCAGACGCAGACCGAACCTCAAAGAGTTTATTAAACAAGTAAGTCTCATTAATTAAAAGGGGGGAAAAAGAAAAAAATAATAATACACTGAATAATAATAGAAAAGAAGCAAATTACCATATGTTATACCTCAAACTTTTGGTATTTTTTATTGAGTGTAACACACTGTGGTAAATATGGACAGTTGTTTATGTGAATTTGTTATGGTTACATTACATCAAGCATGGTCATAGACATAGCAGCCAGCTAATATTACAGACTAGTCCAACAGCAGTCAGGCCAGCTCTGCGTCTGTCTTTTAGCCTTTTATTTCACCAACGACTGAAAGTCAGTCCACGATTAACTCTTGTTCGACGGCTTCTTGCCCGGTCACTCTCGTTTTCTCTTCTTCTGTCATTGTCCTCTTCGGTCGTTTCACCTCTGTCATTATGTCCATATGTCCTCCTGTGCCTGGTTACATTGGCCTCTTGCCCAGCTCCTGTTCTAGCACGACACTAGCTCCACTCCCAGTCAGCATTCCCCCCAACTTCCTCTTCCTCACTCTGATAAACACCGCCCCGTGTCTTTCAGTCATGAAAATAAATAAACTAAAAGACTGTTTTGTACTTTAGAACAGAGCAAAGTCTCCGGTCTGTGTACCCAAAGAATTTCAAGTCAACACAGAAGCTGCTCAACCTGCAGGTAACACACACACACACACACACACACACACACACACACACACACACACACACACACACACACACACACACACACAACACACACACACACACACACACACACACACACACACACACACACACACACACACACACACACACACACACTCTCTCTTTCATCCATGTTTGTCTCCGGCTTTCATCTCTGTCAGGCAACCTAGGCGATTCTCTGGATATCCAGATGCGACACTTCCACGGCAACAGCCACTCCCTCCCTGCTTCCCCGTGCTTCCCGATGTCCCCGACGTATCCACCCACCTCAGTTCCCCACCTGTCCTCCTCCCTCTCCTCATCCACCTCCCAACTCCCCTTCAGTATAGTTGAACAGTCCACCAGGCCAAACATGGTGAGATTTGCTCAGAAGTCATTATCCGATCTGACTGAATGACTCGACAAATTTGAGATTTGATCTGTGATGGTAACTTCTGCTTTGTCTCCAGCTTCGTAACCGTAACGACAGCATCCTGTCCATACTCCCCGAGCCGCCGGAGAAAGCGTCGCTTTACCGGAGGGAGAGGGAGAAAGAACATGACTTCCACCCCCGCAGGTAGTCACAGCCTCAGTCAGTTAATCTGTTTAATACATGTGATCAGGTGATTCTTTTCTTTTTATGAATTTGTCATGTTTGTATTTAATCTCCTCTCATGAATGCTTCATGTTTGGTCTCTTTTAGCCTCTCGGACTTTGATAGCGACAACATGGAGTTTGGTAAAGAATGCTTTCACACATTGCCTCACAGAATTCTACTAACAATATTTTTATTTTACTGTATTTATCTTCATTTTCTAAAACCTCTCTCTGTCTGTAGATGACGAAGTACAGCATGGTCCACCTTCTGTCCACTCATCGTCCTCGTCTCATCAGTCAGAAGGCATGGACACTTACGACCTGGAGCAGTTCAACAATATCTTCAGGAAGTTCTCTTTGGAGAGGTACCGGACAGATGCTCACATGCACGAGAGTCGATTAGTCGAGTGAAGCCGACTTTTAAACATCTGTCGATTTGTGTTTGTTTGTCTGTAGGCCGTTCCGCCCGTCTCTGTCCTCCTTTTCGAGGATCAGCTCGTCCCTGAAGCCGGTGCAGGAGCTGTCGTTGCCGGGTGACAACTTGCTGAAGGACATTTCTCTGGTTGGCGGCAACGAAAGCGGGATTTTTATCTCATCCGTCCAGCCGGGTTCCATCGCTGAGAAGGTCGGGCTACGAGAGGGCCACCACCTCCTGTTGGTATGTAGTTCACTGTCCAACGACCAGTGACTTCTTTTGCAGAAGTTGACATAAAACACCAACAACATAAATGCTTTAATGTGTTGACCAGCTTGAGGGATGCATACGTGGAGAGAACCAAAGCATTTCATTGGATACCAGCACTCAGGAAGAAGCCCATTGGACGTTACAGCACTGCTCTGGACCAATCACACTGCACTATCGAGCCAACTATGACTGTAAGTGCTTTATCAAAGCGTATACCATGTAATACACATTTAATGTGTATGTAAATCCAAACGTCTGTTTGTGCTCCAGCTTTCCGTCGTCTTCAGAGGGATCTAGCGGATGGCACGCTGGCTTCCGGCGACTCCTTCTACATACGGGTCAACCTCAACATCTCTGGCCAATCGGACAGCTGCTCTTTGAGCGTGTGTTGCGATGAGATCGTGCACGTGCTGGACACCAGGCATCAGGGCCGCTGTGAGTGGTTGTGCGCTCGTGTCGACCCCTACACCGGCTCCGACCTGGCCGACCGTGGCACCGTACCCAGCAACTCACGGTACAGAGAAGTTCTTTCAAACTAAATGCACTGATTGTAGTACCGTGCATCTGTTCTGCTCTGAGTGCTGCAAGATCCTGAGCATGATGCAAAAGTGATGTAACAGTTGAGCAACTATGCAAAGTTCAGCAGGGATCTTGAAGGGTCTACATCTGCTTTTAGGATGCAGAAGTTTCACAGCAATATTGAGCCGCACACAGAGACTTTTGGTACTTTTTGACGCTTTCATGAAGTGAAAACAACGTGCTATCAATTGCTCAATCAAGAACATACAGTATCAAAAACACTTCCACTTCCCTTAAGACAATGTTGTTGCACATTTAATTCAGAATAGGTAACAACACGCACCTCGAGCTCCTCGAGGGCCGAGGCGTATGACATAGTGTTGCTTTTTGGCTTCCTGTTGACCTAACAGGGATTGTCTTAACAGATCAAATCACAAAGACACTTCAGTTTGTCCATCGTGATGACACAGGTGGCATCATTGTTCATGATCATCGATCGAACGTGCTTTAAGACTCGGTCTGATCTTGTAAAACTGTTTAATCAGCGGTTGAGATGATCAGCCGCACGGAGGAGGATGTGGATTTGATCGTGCAGCATGTCATTGTGTCTCACAATCTGTTACCATGGAGCACAGGAAGTAGCTCGATAAGAGGACAGACTCTTAAACAATGACGCACGTTGCAATTGCGTCAAAATCATGATTCCGAAAAATTTAATGAAGAAATTAACACGTGTGTGTGTGTGTGTGTGTGTGTGTGTGTGTGTGTGTGTGTGTGTGTGTGTGTGTGTGTGTGTGTGTGTGTGTGTGTGTGAATTCAGGGCCCAGCAGCTGCTCTTGGTAAAGATTCAAAAGTTTGTGTGTCGAGGGGGGAAAGAAGAGAGTGAAAATCACCGCAACAGTCGGGTAAGAAACTATTCTCTCTGTTTGAATGCACAAATATTATATAGCAACAGATTTTCATTTAAAAAATCTCCACAGATATTATCCAAAACAATTTATGAAACCATCATTTGTTTCTCTTTTCGGCTCTGCTGTCAAACATTTTTATTTATTTTGTTTTGCTTATTGTAGTTCAGCACTGTGTAGTTATATCAGGGAAACAAAGAACATAAAAACATAAAAAGAAAATGAGAATATATCAGTATATTAGTGTGAACAGATACTAAGTCGAAGATAACTCTAAGTATCTTCACAGTGGAGCTGGAGGCCAGGGCGGTCCCTTCTAGAGTGACTATACGTTTAGATAAAGTTTCTGAGGTATTTGGTTCCAGTTACAATCCAAGTTATGTCCTTAAGGCATGCTTGAAGTTCAGATAACTGATTGTTTTTTTTATAAATATAATTGGCTATCATCTGCATAACAATGAACATCAATAATTCCTAATGATGTTGACCAAAGGAAGAATATATAAGGTGAACAGAATTGGTCCGAGCACAAACCCTTGAGGAACTCCATGACTAACTTTGTTTTGCATGGAGGATTCATCACTAATATGTACAAACTGAGATCGATCTAAAAAATAACATAAGTTAAGTGGAATTTAATGATCAATATTAGTATTTTGAGTCATAACGATGCTTTCTGACTGTGTGTTTCTGCGTAGCACAATCTGCTGCCAGAAGAAGCCAGCAGCGGCGCGTCTCCGGATCCTAAAGCCAGCCCACGCATGTCTAGAGCCTGCATCTTCCTCAGTCAGATACTACAGGTAACAAAGTGCAAACAAACAAAACCTCACGCTGAAGACGAAGACTTCAGACTCGTTAGTGCAAAGCTGCAACTGTGCCACAGCCGTCAGACTATCAGAGATATCCTGTGTCGAAAACACTGAAACAGGAATGGTTCATAGTTCACTTCACCTAAAATGTTTTGTTAACACGTTCATGCAAAGTGGTCGCCATTTTACGACTGCAAAACTATAAAAACAAACAGTTATAAAATCTTAACAACTCAGTGTATTTCAAACAGAAACACAGACGTTTCTACGTCTACAATATGCCTCATTGGTTAACATGATGTAGTGTGATCTCACAGCCTCTCCTACAATAAATGTGCTGGACAAAGAATTATAGCTAGGATGCCTCCAATAATTCTTTGTTGTGTCTGTTTTGATTTGTAGTTTGTCAGCAGGGTGGATATCAAGTACAAGCGAATGAACAGCAACGAACGTGTGAGGATAATCAACTCGGGGAGCACGACACTACCCAGACATGGTTTTGAGGCGCTTAAACCAGAAGGTGAGTACAAAAGCTGTCAAGCTGTCGCATGGGGGGAAAAAAGCAGCACATGAGGAACCAGAAAAAAAAAATCACGTGGGCACGCTGCTAAAAACTTCAAACCTGAAACTAGTTGAATTAGCTATTCGGGTGGAAGTGCTTAAGCTGGAAGTATATTTTTACGTGTAAGCACTGAAAAGTCGAAGTGAAAGTGCTGAAAAAGCTGCCGGCGGGGCGGTGAAAGTACATGTGTTTAAAGCAGAACAAGTTAAAGGTTTGACATTTAACCAGTGAAAACAGATCAGTTGTCAATCGATGTGTAAGTGCTGAAAAATAGTGAAACTTCAGTTGGAGTGGAAGTGGTGGAAGTGTGTGAGCAGCTGAAATTTGTCAGTGGAAGTATAAGATGTGAAAGTAGATTAAATTTCACATAGGTGATGAATACAGTTGAAGGTGAAGCGCAGTGTAATACCTTTTGATTCAAACTGTTGTTCAGAAATTAGATGAGTAAACTCTCAGCCCCGTTTCAAAGAAGTGGGTAAACTTTAGCCTCCTACTACACCCCAGGATGTCACCCACTCAAGCTTTTGAACATTTTGTGCAACAACACCAACGCAAAAAAAAAAAAAAAAAAATCAGAGAAACTACAACTATACAGAAAAAAAAATATGGAAAACCTTCTGTGATAGGAGTTCAATCTGGGGCAACTGGACTAGATGTTTCAACCTTCCCGGGTATTAAGCCATGGTGGGATTGTTTCCGTTCGGTTTGTTAGTTCCCTACACACTTGACATCCTGTGACTCCAACAAATGTCGTTCACACCAGATCTTAGATTACCTTAATACCTGTCGTTTATTCAGGATTCCCACACCTTTTTCATGAACAAATTCAAGCACTTTTCAAGCACCTTCAAGCACCAGTTTTTCCATTTTTCCAGCACCTTTAAATAGGTAGCCTACTAGTTGTGTTTGCCATGATGGTCATGGGAAGCGCAGCGGTGCCACTGTATGGCATAATAATATGAGTCTAATTATCATTATTTCATATGGTGGTAGATTGACTGTTTTGATTTTGAACTAATTGTGAATTGGCTTGTATTCTCAGCTTGTGAGCGGTGTATTGTGTAACTACCATAGCGCAATAACAGTGACCAACAGGTGTGGATAGTAGTCTACTGTTATTTCTCTGCAGAACACCAAGCGAGTATGATAACTGAGTTCTGCATGTAAAGGCATCGGATCAAGCGCGTAGCCGCTTAGGAAACATTTTTGTTTTCTCTTGGTTTATTGAGATAGACATCGCACAAATTTCAAGCATTTTCAAGCACTTCACAAAAAATTCAAGCATTTTCACAACCTTGAAAACACTGAATTGAAATTCAAGCATTTTCACAACCTTGAAAACACTGAATTGAAATTCAAGCATTTTCAAGGAATTCAAGCACCCGTGGGAACCCTGTTTATTCCAGATCTCAGGTGTTGACTTGTTCGAAGGTTTCTTTAGTGTTTCATGGATCATGGAAGTTGCCCTAGATTTAACTCTTCTCAAAGAAAAATTACCTGAACGTCTGAGAACCTTCACGGACTATGCAAGATTTAAAAAAAAAGCTAAACTAATATGAGCTGAACATTTTGAAGTTTGAATCTAAGAGGAAAAACTAGAACTCTTTGAAAAAGTATGAATGTCTGACACTGAGGGCGAGCATAGAAATTATACCAGGATTTGATTTTAAAGTGATTTCTGGGTCTGATTTTATATTTATGAAGTACAGTTTGGACCCTTTCTTCCTCTGGATGTATCACTGAGTGTATCTCTTCTTTTATGTGTGCTGTCTTGGCTGTAAACAGACGCTGCTGACCCAGACAGTGAGCTGAGCAGGAGTTTGAACCTAATCCCCTACAGTCCCGTCACCCTCCAGCGAACCCAGAGGAGAAGACCGGTCCTATTCACGCCCACTTCTTTAGCCAAAACCATTATCCAGAAAATACTGAACATGGGGGCAGCCATGGACTTTAATATCTGCAAACCAGGTTGGTGTCCGATGGGAATAAGCAAACAAACATGTCTTTTTAATACATATTTCCTTTTTGCTGTCATGCTCCCAGGTTTTTTTTTTGAGATAGTGAAAAGAAGTCGTTGATGGAAAGAAGAAGGACCTGGATTCAGGTCAGGCATTGTCCTGCACTGTGGTGTAAAATGTTAAGGAGTGTAACCAGAGAGACGGCGTGGGCAGGATGTAAGATGGCCCGGTTGATAAGTAGGAGGATGATGCTGATGCTGACATGTTTTACATATTGTGTCAAAATTAGTGGACTTCCCGTAATGTGGAAAAGTTTGTACTAATGTCGAGCCCACAGAGAATTCACACTCCGGACGCACACAAACAGTTCCCAGGACAGCGCTGAACATCTGGCAGGACTGTGTGACGTCTTAGTTACACGAAGATTCCCCAGGGCAAAATAACCTCGGTTTCTGTTCCTTTTGTATTAAATGTGCTGTGAACAACAGTTTCTCAGCATTTTATACATTTTCTTTTACTCATTTCTATACTTGTCTCTTTCTCTGTTATGTGTTGTGTTGTATTGTTCAGACACCCTGTCCAAAGAAGAGTTTCATCTCAAACAGAACGTGGAGCCCTTCATTCACTACAAAGAGAAACAGGCCACGTTTGAATGCATCACGCGGGAAAACATAGAGGCCGTCGCTGCTAAGGTACGCCACTACGGATTCAGTGCGTGTGTGTCCTTCATGGGACGGGGAATATGTAGCTGGAGCTGTAGTTAGCGTCTTGCAGAGAGTTAAACAGGGTTCCCACGGGTGCTTGAATTCCTTGAAAATGCTTGAATTTCAATTCAGTGTTTTCAAGGTTATGAAAACGCTTGAATTTTCTGTGAAGTGCTTGAAAATGCTTGAAATTTTACAATTAGTTAAAAATCAAAACCGTCAATCTACCACCATATGAAATAATGCTAATTAGACCCATATTAATATGCCATACAGTGGCACCGCTGCGCTTCCCATCACCATCATGGCAAACACAACTAGTAGGCTACCTATTTAAAGGTGCTGGAAAAATGGAAAAACTGGTGCTTGAAGGTGCTTAAAAAGTGCTTGAATTTGTTCATGAAAAAGGTGTGGGAACCCTGCTTAAATTAGTAGATTGATACCACTCTCACATCTTACGCCTGTGTTTGTTCAAGCATCTGTGTAGATACGAAGAGGTAGTTTTTAATTAGTGAGCCACAGAGCTAATTGCCTTCTGGCTCTGGCCGACCGTACAGATGTAAACTCTAACTACTAACTACTACTAAAATGATCTAACTACTCCCTTTTTCCCTTTTCTAAAGTCTCTGTCTGTCGATCTTGAATCCACAGATGCATTAATTGAATTACTTTCCATCTTTCGCCATCGCAGGAGAGCAAAAGTTGCGCTTTTCTTACTCAGAAACACGTTTTGTTCCTTTCATCCGTGCGATTGAACCCAGACCTCTTTTTTCCACCCGTCACCCAGGGCAAACACTGTCTGCTGGAGGCTGAGCTGAGCTGCGTCAAAGACCTTCTGCGGAGAGAAATCTACCCGATCATCATCTACGTCAAGATTTGCGAGAAAAATATCAAGAAGTTACGGTAGGCTTCGACGCACCTCACTCACTACACTCACACATTTACCCACTGCCTCTTAACCCACAGCTGCAAACCACAGCCCTTTTTCCACATGCGAACACACGTCAATCCATCCTTGCTTTTACATTTTTTAGTCGAAGCGGGAGACGAGATTGTAGCGGCTCAAAGTCAAACTCTGCTGTTTGATGTCAGGATCGCTGCACAATGAGATTCAGCAGCTCGCAGACAATAGTCGTGATCTTAAATTAGTGATAGGAGAAGATGAAAAGGGTTTTTTCGGCACGTTACTTAGAATAAAATATGTCCTGATGTCCTGCATGATGTCAGGGGGATTCTCTTTGTTGGTCAATGTGAATAATCCAATGTGTGATGTGTGTTCTGGTGCCTTTAAATAGACAAATCGTGCCTGGGCCTGTTACTGTCAGTGTAATCTTTCTGAGAATTACAACAAAAGTACACAAACCACTGTTGCAAAGCGTCTACAGGATCTCATCAGAGATACCGGGTTCCGAACTTTACCGCACTCACCACAGCAGCGCTGCTTCCTTCCTGTTTCCCGTCCACACAGGAAGTTGCCTCTGCGCGTGGACTCGGAGGAGGAGTTTGTGAGGATGTGTCGGGCCACGGAGAAGGAGCTGGAGGGCATCCCCTGCCTCTACGCCAGCCTGGAGCCCGAGGCCTGGGCAGGGACGGACGAACTCATCAGGGTCGTCAAAGACCGGATCCTGGAGGAGCAGAAGAAGACGGTCTGGGTGGAGCAGGACCTCCTGTAGACATGCAACAGTCTGAGCGCCACATAACACCTTTAAGCATATTATTATTATTATATTTATGCTCAGACTTAAAAACACACATGGACACTCTGTTATTAAATAAATGCATTATTATATATTTTGTATATGTGTGCCTTTCCGTTGACTCAGAGAAATAAAGTCATCTGTGAGCTGTGTGATCGTGCTGAACTTTGATTATACTGTCCTCTAGTGGCTAATGTCGGATTTCAAACACCGTAAAGACATGTCACATCACATCGTCTTGTTTATTTATCAGAGTCAGGTTTATTGCCAAGTAAAAAGTAAAAGAATATAAGGAAGATAAACATCATAAAATGTTTTTAAGATGAAAAGAGTTGCAAAAGTTCACAGTATGCAAAATATTTTTAAACGTGCCATGATATTTAACTAGGAGGATGTTAAATAAAAAGGTAAAAGGTGTTGATATAACTTTAGGATGGTGAGAGTCAGGGTCAGAGGGGGCTCTGGGGATTGTTGATGAAGTTAGCAGGAGTCTTTGAAAAAATGTTTTTGTGCCATGAAGTTTTGGTCCTGATGGAGTGCGGCCTCTTGCCAGAGGGGAGTATCTTAAAAAAGATTGTGTCTGGGGTGTAAGGAGGTCAGCCGCAATCACCTGCCTACACACTGCAGAGTCCTGAAGAGATGGAAGGTTACAGCCAATCAGCTTCTCGGCAGACTGAGTGATGGATGCAGTCTGTCCTTGTCCTTGGCAGTGGCAGCCACGTACAGGATGGTGATGGAGGAGGCGAGGATGGAGGTGTAGCAGTGCGGCATCATTATCTTCAACAGGTTGAACTTCTTCTTCTTCACAGGATGCACATCCTCTGCTTTCTTGATGAGGAAGCTGATGTTCTATTATAGGTTTATTATGATTGTTAATGAACATGCGTTATGTATTTCTACTAACAAAAAGATGAACTGTTTCATTTTTAATAGAACAAAACAGAATAGAACTGAAACCAGATTAAAATTGAAATAGTGATTTTATTCGTACACCATTTTTTAAGGTAGTACTCTCAAATATTAAAGATAAACAGATAAATTCAGGCCCACAGACAAAGAAGAAGAAAATATAAAAGAAATGTACGAATAAATCATCTAGAGTGAAGAACAGGTATTAAACTAAACTCTAAAAAAAAAGTTAAAGCAGCAGTGTGTAGGATTTTGTGCCATCTAGTGGTGAAATTATAGATTGCAACTGAAAGAATGCCTGTCAGGTCAGTGTTTGACGAACGCCATCCATCCATCCATCCATCCATCCATCCATCCATCCATCCATCCATCCATCCATCCATACATACATACATACATACATACATACATACATACATATACACATACTGTTTTGGGGTCCGTCTGTGGTGGCAGCAGAGCATTCCAGACGTTCTTCCTCCCAGTAACTCATTCCAGCTCCTCCTGTGGGATCCCGAGACGTTCCCAGGCTAGATGGGCTATGCAGTCCCTCCATCAGGTTCTTGGTCTGCCCTAGGGTCGCCTCCTAGTTGGACATGCCTCAAACACCTCCAAAAGGAAGGCACCCAGGAGACGTCCTAATCTGATGGCAAATCACTTCACCTGGCTCCTTTCAATTATAAGGAGCTCCGAGCTCCTAACCTTATCTCTAAGGCCGAGGCCAGCTACCTGATGGAGGAAGCTCATTTCGGCTGCTTGTATCTGGCCAGTGAATCAAAAAAAAAAAACTAGTGGCCGTGCTTTTTTCTCTGTCTGGTCCAGACTTCTGTAGAAACATGGTGAACGAGGACCCATGGTGTCTGTAGATATAAAAGACTCATTCTAAGGTAGCAAAGACATCATGATTCTTATTTTCAGATGATTATACACTAATGAAAACATAGTTATGTATATTATCCTACATCTCTGTAGTATTCTGTAAATAGAGGCATGAATATAAAGAAATAAGTCCGGCCTGTACGACAGGAGAAACTGTGTCAGCAGATCAAAAACTGCTGACACCGGAAGACCAGTCCCAGAGCTGAGCTGCCTGTACAGCAAACGCTTGATCACCCTTTGACTTTAACCTGGACTCAAGAACTGCCAGCAGGCCTTAATCCAGCAGACCTGAGACCTGGGTTGGATCTTTATGACAGTAAGGAGTTGGAGAGAGATCCCTGATGTACTCTTTGGCCATGTAAAGCTGTGTAAGTCAAGACTAAGAAAAGAAACTGGTCAGGCTGCAGAGTTCTGCTGGCAAACAAGATGATACAATAGTCCAGGGGTGAGGAAATAGAAGCATTCATTATTTTCTATGTATTGCTAAAGAGGAGTCTGTCTTTCAGCCTTTCAGACTAAAAGTCAGTCCCAGATTTACTCTTGTCCAGTCTCTGTCATTATGTCCATAGAGCTGCTGAGCCTGGTTACATCGTCAGCTCCGGTTCTGGCACGACACCGGCTCAGTCTCCATGAAAACTTCTTCCTGCTGGTCCAAAACTCCAACACTTCCAAAGTTACACAGTGTTACTTTTAAGTGTTTTTATTTGACAGATAGAAAAAAAGATCCGCTTCAGGCCTGTTCCAGAAATACCCACTCAAGTACAGAGCAGCGTCCAGAGTCTGCATCCATAAATAAATCACGTCTGACCCTCACAGGAACACAGATGCTGCTTTTAAAGTGCTACCAGAAGTTGTTCTCGAGATATCTGTAAATGTAGGGCGATCTTGAGATTAGTATCATTTATTTAAAAGACTGATAGATCAAGGCCACGTCCTTTTAGCGGTAGCAGAATAATGGATATTTTAAGATAATCTGGGACACGACCAGAGCAAAGGGAGCTGTTTAGAAATCTGGAGCGCCACATCAGGCAGCACAACGTCTTCACATAAACACAAACACAAAAAGTCTAATCAGCATGTCTCCTCATACAAATGCAAACGCAGCGATGTAAGCCTTGTTTCCACTTGCATCCTGCAAATATATTATCTTTATTATGATTAGGGTGATATGAAGCATATTCTTCTTTTGACCCAACAGTTGAATGTCTAGAAAAAGTATATTTAAAAACAATACACTGTTTCACAAGAATGAAAGTCTGAAGAGTAAACCTGGTTTTGTGCAGCAACTTAATGATATAAACCATCAGAAAGCATCTTCTTTATTTATTTTTATTGTGTTTCCCCCCAATATGTTTGCATTTTCTTATAACATCTCATCAGGAAAACATTTGAGACTACACCCAATCCCACTTACCTTGCAATCCCCCACATTATTTACAGTTTCCTTTCAGGTAAAGGCACCCAGAGTCTGACTAAATCTTTTCGCTTGCCCTTTTGCATCAAGTCTTTTAAAGTTGGAAAGCTCCCTGTAGAAGTCCAAAGTCCAGACGTTTAGTCTGTTTCAATGTCTGTTTGAAGTGCTACTGATATATTACACAGAACACTGTATATCCATTTTCCTAAGCATTCAATCTATCTCGTGTTGATTCAAGACTAAATTAATATGTTGTAATATTTAGATACACGGCCTTTCCCTTATAAATTTATAAGTGTACTCTCCTCAGAACATGTTCTTTATACACTAAGGTTTAAGTTGTGGGCCTGTTTCTTTTACATCTCATGTCTCTTTCCCTTCACAAACATTAATTTGATTTTAAAACGTAAACACATGTTTTCTGTTATTATCTATTATCTGTCACTGGTTCATCTGGTCACTGTGGAATCAGCGTTTTGGCACCAGAAGGTTTGATTTGACTAAAATGTTCAGATTAGGGGATTTAGAGAAACCTCTTTCATCAGGGTGGAAGATAATCTCCTCATCTGTCTGGAC
Source organism: Collichthys lucidus (assembly GCA_004119915.2). Taxonomy (NCBI): domain Eukaryota; kingdom Metazoa; phylum Chordata; class Actinopteri; family Sciaenidae; genus Collichthys; species Collichthys lucidus. The sequence continues at coordinate 8,051,523 of CM014100.1, forward strand.
AAACATGCAGCAATACGCAGGATTCACAAACATACCACACTCACAGTTAATACCGACAGACTTCAGGGCTATTTATTTATTTATGGATGGTAATCAACATCAAAGTAAAAAAATAGATTAAAGTAATAAACATGATTAAATTCAGTTTATTTAAATAGGGACATTCTCGACAAATCTGGTTCATGATTCCCAGTTCTGCTCGGCCTCGTCTAGGGAGCAAATTTGGGGTTCAGTGCATCGAAACACTGATCATCTACACTGCGAACTGTAGCGGCTGTTAGCTCAGTTTGTTAGCTGGGCTGCCTGAGCTCAAAGCACTGTGGGAGTTTTAGTATTTGAAGAAGAGAAGAAGGTTTTCAGGCTTGGGGGCGAACGGTGACAGGGAGTGGTGCTGGTGTCGTGCCAGAACAGGAGCTACTGACAGTTTGTTGGTTCAGTATCTTCCCCAAAAATGATGTTTCAAACATTCTTAGTTGCACCATCTTTTCTCTCTCTTGGGACTTTTGTACTCTGGAGTGTCCATACTGGGTGTGAGTGTGTGTTCAAAGTATGCAGCCACGCTCGCAGGGTATTTTAAGTTATTCAGAGCAGATTCATAAAAAAGCAGGAGGCGTGGGGGTTTGATGTGTGATGGGAAGCAGATGACTGGTTGTAAAGTGATTCAGGATGTTTGATGTCACAGGATGAACAAAACCACAGGATTTCTTAAAGCCCGTCAGCCTGAGGCAACAGAACAGAGACAGATCCCACAGCCACGTTTCCTCATAATCATCTTTTTGCTGCATTTATTTTTAAGTGTGGAGGGTGGTGATTTGTTTTTACAGGTAGGGGCAGGTTATTTTCAGCACATGTGGGAGGAAACAGGGGGGAGGGTCTGTCTACATAAATCATCCCAGACTACAGACAGGAGATGACCCAGAAAAGTGAGTTTTCTCCCTTTTATTTATTTATTTATTTAATTTTTTTCTTCCTCACAGTGAGTCAACTCTCGCGTTGTTTGCCGTGTTCCCGCTCCATCTTTAACACAGGGGTCTCACATCACAGGCAGCTGACGCGGCGCACGGAGCTCCGAGGAAAAAGAGGTGAGAGGTTTTGTTTTTTTATTTTTATTTTTATGCGCTCATCTTTTTTATTCTTTAATAACAACAAACCTTTAAAAGTAACACTTGTGCACGGGGCGTATTTGGACGCATGCACCTTTGCAGAGGACTACTTTGAGCCTGTGCAAGACGCACTGACAGCGTTTATTCATGCAAAAACAAATAACACGGAAGCCTGTTGTTTTTATATTATCTCCATGTGTATATGTAACCGACACTTTCATGCACCGACGCACCGTGTGAGGAACAGCCCGTCCCCGGCGAGCTGCTCCCCGCCGTCAAAGGCTACATTGTGTCCGGGGTCTGGCATCCGCTGGCGGCTGCTGCGGACAGGACGGTGTGATTTATCTGTCTCCGGCTGCTGTTATCTGGTTGTTTACACAGCTGGTGTAAAGGTGGACGAGTCGTGAGGCAGGTAAACACTAATCTGGAGTAATTAATGTGCTGCGAGGCTTAAAGAATATGAGTGTAAACGCTGGTTTAACGCTGCAGACTGGCGGTAAAAGTAGAAATAGATGGCATACATCAAGAGTTCTGTGGTTTACAGACTTTCCTGGTGGACAGTGAAGTAAACACTGTAGCTGCTGTAAGCTGATGTTAGCTCAGTTTGTTAGCGTGGACTGTCAGTGTAGTTGTATCATAGGTGTTTCATAGGAGCCAGTGTCGTGCCAGAACAGGAGCTAGGCAAGGTGAGCAATGGGGATCGGTGGACATAATGACAGAGGCGGAAAGACGCAAGAGGGCTAAGAAGAGAAAATAAAAGTGAAAACTTTTTGTTTTATAGAACGTAAGTCAGTGCATTAAATTAAGTTCTACCTGTATCTGGATATGACCAAGTCAAATTAAGTCGTCTTATTGTTTTTAATATAACATAACAATACCACGGTGGTTGGTGGCGAGAAAAGTTAGTTTAGTGGTGTTAACTCTTGTTATACACAAGTGGCTGGGAAGTGAGAAACTGAAGTTTCCTAAACGTCCATAAGTCCCCATGTTCAAATGTCCAACTTCACAGCAGAAATAAACATGTTTACAGCCTGGTACAAACAGTTTTGGTCTCTGTAGCTAATTTCCCCGTTCATGAGAACTGTACTGAGGGTGAATTTATATAAAACTCACATGTTTTATTATATTAGGGCTGAAAGTTGCAGGATTAACAGCGTGCATGCTTTGATTAACAGATTGGTGCCATTAGAGGCTTGTTAGGACACCCAGGCGTCTTTCATCCCGCCTCAGGTCCACCAGTGATCCACAACTTTGCTGATTTTTAGATCAGCCCAGAGGCGAAGCAGGACTACAAAGACGGCCGTACCCATTAAATTTTATTTGCTGTTAGATACTAATTCATAAGAATGCATCACAATTTCTGTTTAAAATCTCACAGTTACATTCAGATAACAGTAAAAAGTACTTAACTCGACGAGTAGTCATGGAACTACTCGAGTACCTCGTATAGCTCATCATAGAGAGGAAGACAAGCGTAGTCTGCGCCCTCTGGAGAGGAGGGGAATGATGATTTTCCAAGTCAATGGTTCCCTCTTAGCTTCAGGAAAGAGGAAATAATACAAGGACTGTTGCACGAGAAGTCCAAATTTAGAAATCAGAGTGTCAGAATGGAAAAGTGACGCCCTGAACGGGAAAGAGAAGAGAGAGAGAGAAAGAGAGAGAGAGGGAGAGAGTTATTGGAGGTGAAATAAATGACTTGTAATTGAGATAAGGAAGAACAGACTGTGTGTTAGTCTTTGAGTTCTTTCTGCATGAGCACAGTAACCGTCAGTGTGTTTTCGTATCTTGGTTAGGCGTGTAAAATATTTGCCATTGGCGCTCTTTCAAAGCTCGCTAACATTGGGGCTTTTTATTACCTCGGAGGCGCTCAGTATTAAAAGTGTGCCGATGCTGTACCATAATCCATAGGATGTCTGGTGTGGGTACAGCGGGATACTTGTGCATTAAAGAACAGTTTGTATGGTATGCAGAGCTTTCCGCCGTCCCTCTCACGCTTTGGCATGCAGATATTTGACAACCACTTGTGATTTCACCGCTGGCAGTTGGAGTTAAGTCAACTCGGAGAGGTGAGGGAGGAATTCAGTTAATGCCTTGTCAAAAAGAGTCAGACTAGGGTCTGACTTTAGCTCGAGTTTTGGAGCCAGAATACCTCGATCACATGCTCACATTATTTCTGAGTTTGGTGCTCTAGTGTCGGTCCCTGAGCTTGTTTCTCTCTGTCCCATCGAGGGGTAACAGGAGACAATGATTAATGTGTTCCTTATGTCCAGTCTGCTCCGTCTGCTTTGGTTTTTACAAAGATATTTGTTTTTTATTTTATTTTCTAGCTCCTGGGCATCATTCATTTCTGGGGCAACGCATCACATGACCGACACAAGTCTCTTAGCATGTCTCGACATGTGTCAAGAGCAAACGGTAACATCCGATGCTGTGAAGTGAAGCCAATGCGGAAGTGCTAAAAACTGTAAATCCACTTGTCTCCATAAGTCCCCATGTTTCACAGCAGAAATAAACATTTTTACAGGCTGATACAAAAAACAGTTTTGGTCTCTGTAGCTAATTTCCCCGTTCATGACAACTGTACTGAGGGTGAATTTATATACAACTCACCTGTTCACATTATATTAAGGCTGAAAGTTATGCAGGATTAAGAGCGTGGGTGCTTTAATTGACAGGTAAGTGTCGTTACCGGTGGCTTGTTTGAGCATCCAGGCTTCATTCAGCCCGCTTCTGTCTTTATGAACTAAACTGACCTTAAACAACCACCTGTTTGTAGGACAGTTACGTAATGAGCGTACATAACGGTGATCTTTCTTCTCTGTTGCAGACATGGAGCAGAGGTGAGTGTTAATCCTCAGGTGGCCAGTTACACTCCTGCAGTGCACCAACATCATGATGAACCTCCATCCTCCTGCCACAGCCTGCTCTGCTATAGCTGCTGTCTATCTATCGCCATGGTGAGAGAGACAAAGAGAGAGCTCCTGGACCTTGACTCTGTTGCCATGGTGACCCTGTAGCAAGAACCCTGTTAGTCCAATCTGTTGCCCTGGTGATGACATAAAAAAAAAAAATCCAATCTGCTGCCATGGTGATGCTGTAGAGACGCCCTGTAACCAAAAAAAAAAAAAAAAAAGGCATTGTCAGTTGCTATGGTGATCCTGTAGCAAGCAACAGTCACCATGGGAACGTCCAGGATGTTCCGCATTTTCGTCGTCCTGGGCTCGGCCTTCATGATTCTCCTCATCATCATCTACTGGGACGACGTCGGAGCGTCACATCTGTATTTGCACACGCCCGTCTCGCCGGGACCCAAAATCCCGCACCCGGCTCCTCAGCAGCGACCTCAAACATCCCGAACCCCGTCTTTCCTGTCCGACATCGACGCCTTTGTTAACCAGTTCCTAGAGCCGGGAACTGGCGAGCCAACGGACCCCGCACCCGCTGACACAAGCAACCAATCAGAGAAAGCAGAAGAGCGGTATGTGCCGCGGCGGGAGTGGAAGATTCACCTGACTCCGGTGGCAGCAGAACTCCGTGAGAGACAGGTTATTATCTGAGATTATTATGCATTCATCGTCCCTCCTCGTGGTTTTAATTGTTTAAACAAGACATTTTGACGTGTCGCAACAGGAAAATTGTTCACGAAGGCTGCATTCCATTCATGTCCGTACCCGGCTGCATGCCGGCTAAATAGAGCAGAGGCGTCGTTTGACTTTAGTTCACCTTTGCTTGTGTCACGTCTGTGTTGAAACAGACCTGTGGGAGGATTTCAACGTTAGCACTAATATAATTTCATTAGAGGCATTTCTTAGGTCCTCAAATGTCCTAACACAAGCAGACAGAGGTGAACGTTGTCTCAGATTGTCAAATTTCTATTTAAAGACCCTCGGCTTACCGTTACTGGTGTTCTTAAAAATACACTTTGCTGCACCTGTTTGTTGGAGGTTGTTAATCATGAGTCATGAGGTTTAATTTAGCCTGACCTCTCCGTTCACTTTACATTTACAAGGGTGCAGAGCAAAATGCCTCACAACATAATTAGAAAAAAAAGCTACAGCCACTCCGACTTACCAAATCCTGTCTGAAGTCCTTATTATCAAAACCTAACAGATTTTAAATCATGTTGATGTCACACTGACTTGTAATCAGGGGGGATGGTGTCTCTGTCATTCGTACGTAACTTAACTACCAAATGCTTTAAATGCAGTTAACGCACAGTTGCACGTCAGTGGCCCTGTACAGTCATCGTTCATTGGCCTGGTGACGTCCAGGATCCGAAATCCAGGGTGTGAATCCGTCTGGATGGGAGGAGGTCCAGACACAGAGCAAATAAAACACAAGCCTGCAGACTCGTCTGGAATTATTGATTTAAAACAAACAAGACAATGAATCTAACCAGGTAACAATCCATTTCTATTTATTATAATATAATCAGGAGCAGCGGCGGAGGTTACTGCAGGAGATGTGCGCCAACGACAGCGTGGTGTTCCCCGGTAAGAACCGCTCGTTTGACGACATTCCCAACAAAGAGCTGGATCACCTCATCGTGGACGACCGGCACGGCATCATCTACTGCTACGTTCCCAAGGTACGCGAACGCCTGCACGTCTCACTGCTTTGTTAACGCTATATTTAGCTTCACATGTATATTTACTTCTGCATGCCTCCCTCCCTCAGGTAGCGTGCAGTAACTGGAAGCGCATCATGATCATCCTCAGCGAAAGCCTCCTGAGGGACGGCGTCCCCCAGAGAGACCCGCTGGCCATCCCCCGAGACCTGGTCCACAACAACAGCATGCACTTTACCTTCAACAAGTTCTGGAAGCGTTACGGCAAGTTTGCAAAGCACCTCATGAAGGTCAGTTCAAATAAAGTCAAAGTATAGTTCATTAAATGTTGTGTGGATTAATGTGCCGCGTGGTGCACGGTGCTGCTGATCTGGTGTTTTCCACAGGTGCAGAGCGTCACGGCTGCACCTGTTTGGTATTTTAGTGAGTTGTTGTGCAACGTCTGCTTAAAGCAGCACAGCATGACTGGGATGTGCTGCTCTCTGATGTTTTATTAAGAGAGGAATCGCTGAGCTGTCTCAGCATCTCACCTCAGCATCGCTGCATTTTTGGGTTCTGACCTGATTCTGCTCGTGTCACGCCGGGTATGTTTTTACTTGCTGCCTGCCTGCGTTGACTCACTTTGATTGGTGATCCTGTAGCTGCCACATAAGGACATCCGTTTGCTCCAGACTGTTCTCACTTAATCTGCTTCCAGCTGTGTCACTGTGAGCGTCTGGCCTCTGGAGTTATGTCTCTCTAAGCTTTAGTTATTTGTTGCTCTGTGTTTTTTATTTTCACTCGAGCTATTTTGTAAGATTTAAGGGCCTTTATTTACTTTTACTATTAGGAATATAATATCATCGTTTGTCTTCAGGACGATGAAAAAACTCTTTTTCTCAGAAACAAGCTCACAAAACACTGTGATGAGACACCAGATATATTATGTTTACACAGTCGTTGGTGAACCGTTTCATATTTTAAATGGATTTATGTGGATTGTGAGACAATGTGCAGTTGGTTCAGAGCCTCGACTCGCCTGTTTATGTCCACCTCAGTTGGTAAACTATTAATAGTAACAGCAGAGCCCCACCGGGCACATCACGACTGTGACGCTGTTCTGGTTCGTTCTCCACACGACTTCAAACGCCCTCCAGACTTTGTTAACTTGCTCAGATTTGGCCATATTTTGTTTTCGTTTTTTGGCACGGTGTCGGGCGGAGACCCGCTTCTGGGGCGCTTCAGAACCCGGACCACGATGTGTTACAAATGTTGACTAGAACGACCACGAATTAGCTCCGACGTCTGCGGCACACACGGAATGAATCACATCTGTTCCTGGTGGACTGATGTTTCCACATAGCGTTAGGAAGGAGAGGCTGACTACACCGCTAGATGGAACTAAATCCTACACACCCATAAATGTCTGTTATATGTGTGACAGTAATAATTTCATTCTTTTTTTTAAAGGTGAAGCTGAAGAAGTACACCAAGTTTCTTTTTGTGCGGGACCCCTTTGTGCGCCTCATCTCCGCCTACCGAAATAAATTCGAGCTGCCCAATGAGGACTTCTACCGGCGCTTTGCACAGGTCATGCTGCGCCGCTACGCCAACCAGCCGACACCTCCCGCCTCTGTGGACGAGGCGTTCGGCGTAGGCATACATCCTTCCTTCTCCCACTTCATCCAGTACCTCCTGGACCCTCAGACAGAGAAGGAAATGCCCTTCAACGAGCACTGGCGGCAGGTGTATCGGCTTTGCCACCCATGCCAGATTCAGTATGACTTTGTGGGCCACCTGGAGACGGCAGAGGAGGACGCCGAGCACCTGCTGCGTCAGCTGCGGGTGGACAATGTGGTGGAGTTTCCCACCTCGCATAGGAACCTCACAGCAAGCAGCTGGGAGGCTGATTGGTTCAGCACCGTGCCCGTCGAGGCGCGACGAGAACTCTACAAGCTGTACGAGCCTGACTTCAGGCTCTTTGGCTACGACAGACCAGACTCGCTCCTCAATGAGTGACACGTTTCTACAAGACTGACCCAGCCACACACAGACACAATGTTTTTTATTATTTTTTATTATTATGTCATGAAATAATGCTACACTCCAACAACAGCGACACCTCCCTTTGTTCTGGGCTTTGCAGATCTCGTTTCTCGTCTTAATCTCACACTGAATGTGCACATTAATTAAAGGACGCTCACTGCTCTAAGGAAGCACACTAACGAGGAGAAGCCAGGTAGTTATTATCTATTATTGTTTTTTAATCGCAAAGAGAACAAGAAGCACACAAGAGTGAGACAGTTTGCAAACAGTAAGTGTCCCTAATGCCGGGGTCAGGCGACACGATATCGACCCCGATTTGGCAGACGTCGGGTTGCTCGGGGGCAATTATGGGTGTCGGGGATGACAATCAATTGTTCTGTTTTTAGTGTCTCACGATGACCACAGCAATCAACACCACATCGACAAACAGCAGCATGTTGTTGATTAGGAGCACAACTGTAATTAAAAGAGGATTGATGTTACTGGTGCTGCGAGACAGAGGAAAGGTCAGAGCCGGTATCTTGCACAGCAATTATCGGTCGTCAAAATTTATGCCTAATCCGTCACGGTGACAATCTTAACACACAGAATCAGTCGTGTGGTCTGACCCCGGCGTTCAGTGTGTTGCACATTCAGTGTTAGCCCTCGACCCAAAACGACACGCCGAGCGTCCTGCACGCCCGAACGTTGATGTCACGTCATATGCGATGCCGCCGTCGTCTTCGTCGTCGTCGTGGCTAACTGTGACGATCACACAGGCTTTGTAGCAGGATGTTTTGAAACCTCACCGAAGTGATGTCACAGAGCCATACTCAACGTTTGTCATGTCATAGGAACCCGTTCGGATGAGACACGAACACAGGTGATCACAGGAAAAGTGGCGCAATCATCTAAAACAAGGTGTTATTGGATTAGTTCTAAGTGTTGTTGCACTAGAGTGTTAGACGTCGTCTAATTTATTTCACATTGTGTGCAATGTTAGGCATGAAAGGGACTTTTATGTTGAAGATACATATTAATGACAGCTGTCGACATCAGAAACAACTATTTTATATCTCATATACAGGTCATATGTTACAGAACACATACTGCACCACCTTTCGTCAGTAGAAACGTTTCAGACATTTTAGCAGCTTGCTTCATTTAGCCACTTTCAGAGCATGCCACAGTTGTAGCCTCCTCATATAAAAGTGCAGCAGAGCTGGATTTTGTCTCGACTCGTCTTTGAGGCGTAAAACTGGAGTTTCAGCATTCTTTCATGGGGGTTAATCGCACACTTTTCCAAAGGGAACATTTATTGTGGAACATTTTTTTGCACGCACAAACTGCAGTTATTCACACTGAACTATATAATATATATATATTAGGTAACCCTGGAGACTGCAGCAGTGTTGTTGCCCCCCTTCCCCGTTCCCCCTTAAATATGATGACTATTTTTAAAGGGCGGCACTTTTTTTCATTGGATGCAGTATTTTGTAGCAAGGAGCTGAGAACATTGGTCAAGAAAGGAAGTCTGTGAATGTTCTCAGTCGTCCAGGTGATCTTTCGTTGAGAAGAGTCGAGGCTGGAAACTGGACCAGGTAGATCCGTGAAGACATTTCACCTCTCATCCAAGAGGTTTCTTCAGTTCTGAGTGACTGGTGGGGAACCCAGGTATTAGGATTAGGGTTCATTAGTGCCCTTACAAGGAAACCAAACAGCAGTTCCCACCTGTGACTGTAACGACTGTCGTTCACTACCAGACCTCTGCTGATCTTAACGACTGTCGTTCACTACCAGACCTCTGCTGATCTTAACGACTGTCGTTCACTACCAGACCTCGGCTGATCTTGACAACTGTCGTTCACCAGAAGACCTCTGCTGATCTTAACGACCATCGTTCACACCAGACCTCCACTGAGCAAACGACTGTCGTTCACTACCAGAAGTCGTCAGAACGATGAGTACTAACAAACCAAAGTAAATAATGGCCTGTTTAACGATCCCACCAAGGCTAAATACCTGGGTTTCCCCACCGGTCAGGTAGATCTGAAGAAGCCTCTTGGAACCATCTCCAGTCGCCCCTGATTCAGCTCTTCTCAAAGACAAGTCAATGAGTGTTTTTCAGTATGTGCAATGTGACTGCGCTGTTGCAAAGATACATCACTCCACAAGTTGGACTGATGCTTGCGAATTGAGCACAGCTGTAAAGTTGCAAGATAAGGTTATGCTTATTATGTAATGATTTCCAAGAAGAAGGTTTGATCATGGTTACAGTCAGCATTAATCACATCATGATCTCGGGCCAGGATCTAGCTATGTGTTTTATATAAGAAGGCCGGGGAAGATAAGATAAGATAGTGCCTTTGGTTGCAAAAGTTTACACAGCAAAAAAAAAAAGAAGTATTTTTGTAGGAGGACTTAATTTTTACTAGAACACAATACAGTAAGATCTGTATGAAGCCGCAACAAGGTATATTTGATATACTGGGCCTTGTTTGTCATGTGTGATTATTATTTGGAAAGAAAAGGAGACAACGCAGCCCTTCAGCAGAACTGTCTTTATGGCAATTTGTGTGATTCATGATGTTGTGTGGATTGTTAGTGTGCATGTGTCCAGTGGATTGCTGTGTATCCTTTAACATGCAGTATTATTGTGTGGTTTGTACTGTACATGATGTCCTGGACATGCTCTGTGCCACATACGTGTTCACACTATTGTCTCACTGCCTTTTTGTGGGGGGTTTGATTTTAAGTGTACAGTGTTTTACTGTGTTGTTTTTGACTCCTAGTTCTCACTTGGATACGCTGGAATTCTTTAGCATCAATGGATAAAGTTTCTTGATGTGTTTTTTCCGTGTATCTCCGAGAAGAAGGTCTACGCTAAGCAAAAAACAAAAACAAAACCACAGCTAGTCTTTGAGCTTTTCCGCCTCACCAGTGTTTGGATCGTTCACTGTCTTTTGTATTCCTGTTATGCTCTTTTCTATTTTCTCACGTTACGGTCCTGATGTTAAACCATGTCTGCAATTTAGTTTTTTTCTTTAAAGGTGCAAACAGCAACACTGTAATATGGAATAATTTTGTAAGGCAAAAGGAAACTGTTTATTTATTGGCAGAATAAAAGCTATGAGCACATGCTGCTTTTGTAAAGGGAAAAATCGGTCTCGGATGACTCTTAGTGAGTTTGACTGATGTGTTTTTTGTTGTTGTGACACGAAACTTCAACAGTTTAAAAGCTTGTTGGAGCTGCAGTGCCAAACCTTGTCCTTCAGATTGACCTCATGCCAATTCCTGACATTAGTGTCACAGACCAAAAAAAATAAATCTATTTTTATCTCTCATACATGGGAAAAATGCAAAGTGTTCGTTCAGTTTCATCTGTCATGCATCATTCGGTCTTTGTACGGGGGAAATAAAGGTTGTGGGGCATGATGGAAAATCTGAAAGTCTCATTTTGTCTTAAAGATGATTCATTATATCTGCATGATTATAATGACACTATCACATTATATAATACTGGCACACAATTAATGTTGGCCTGCCTTATTAGCATAATGTGAGATATTCATCGTGGTATTATCTGAACTTCTTGAATCAGACTTTGCATAGTGAGGACTGACTCTGTAAATCTGGAAGCGAAATCTCATGTGTGAAGACAACAGGAAAGGAAAACTTTCAGTGCAGCCCACAAAAATGTTAACAGGAAATGATGCCAATTTGAGCAAAAAACAAGAAATTCTCTGGACTTTAATGCCTGAAGATCCACAGACGCACCGTCCTCAAGATACATTATATATATGAAATATAGGTATCACATGTCCGACTTACTTAATGATATAATTCACTAGCAATGGCCACAACATCAACAAGATAGTTTAATTGATGTGTTCACAAAACGAAAGACTTTATCTAAACTCTTGGCCTTCATTGGGAATCCACTGTAACAGCTGGTGCATGACGGACCCGGCTTGAGAACTCAATGGAGAGTAGAAAGCAGAGGAAGAAATAAGGCGAAATAATGAGGTGGGTGGGAAGGTTGCAGGACACTGGAGTGAAAGAGGATGAGAGGAATTATAGGAATGTTGGAAGTGGCCTGGTTGAGGTGAAGCCCTGCTCCTCAAAAACTCCTGAAAAGAAGCTTCAACACAAAAACACTGAAGTTTGGTAAGACGAGTTAATTATTCAGTAACTCTCTGTGATATCCTCAAGGGGTCACTGTGTTCATGTTTATCAAAATCTTCATTAAAAGACCTTTTGGAGACCATGCAGACAGATTAGAGAAGTTATGAGAGTGGCAAGATCTGCAACATAGACGTGATCCCTCACTGGCTTCCCATCCGCCAATGTTTCCAAAGGGCTTTGCAGTGTTGGGTTGATGTTTTCAACATCTTAAATTCAGGATGAACTGAACCCAAACTATCAAAGATGACATTTTACAGTGAATGCAAACACATCAAACACACAGCAAAGCTATGTTCATAGATTAACAGGCAGAAAAACGACAAAACAAGCAGATGGACACGTGACTCCATCATGTCGGTGGAGGTACTGATGATAGCCAGCAATGCACACATTTAAATAAACAACAGCAACAGAAACCCAGCTGTCTGTTTTGCTTGCTTTATTTTGAAAGTTTTTTTTTTCCAGAAGTACGACAGCATGAGAGAGCGTTTAAATTCATGAGTGCTGCCCTGTGGTGGCCATGGCGAGGAACTACATCCAGTTTATGGCTTAAAAAACAATATTAATGACAGTATAATCACTATTAGTGAAGCCATGTATAAACATAGTACATTAGTGTGATTACTGCAAGTAAGAGCATTAAAAAAAAATCATCACAGTGAGGAACGACATGATGATATCAGGGAGGGAGGATGATCAGCACCTTCTGGTTATCTTGTTTAGCACAAAATATTCAAGTAACTTTGAAAGCAAAACACAATTAATTCCCCCGAAAAATATAAAAGTCAATCCAAGACGCTGAATCTTAGTGGGAGAGATTAGTTCAGTTAGCACCATGTTTTAGCACCACATACAAAACTCAATAACAGTCCACATGACCAGTGAAAGTGTTTCTTACATCATTGGTAGTTTCTTCATACTAAATCTCGTCCATCTTTACATCGTAATTTCCTGTCACTAAAAGTTAACAGATTACAATTTGTGCCTTTTTTCGTTCAACCCATCGAGAAGCTCCGAGTAACTTTATTATTGAGAGTTAGATGTTCAGATGTTCTTTGACATTACAGCTAGTAATGAAAGAAATGAAAGAAATAGTTCAACATTTTGGGAAGTATGCCAATTTGTTTCCTCACTGACAATTAGATAAACGTGTGAGTTAAACAAAATTCACCCTCAGTACAATTTTTATGAACGAGGAAATTAGCTATATAGATCAAAACTGTTTTTTGTACCAGGCTGTAAACATGTTTATTTCTGCTGTGAAGTTGGACATTTAAACATGGGGACTTATGGAGACTGACTCGTTCTGGAGCCAGCCTCATGTGGACGTTTGAGGAACTGCATTTTTTGACCCTTCCACGGCCATGGCTTCACTTCACAGCCACTTGAGCCTAAAATCTCTTAGGCTCATGAATTCATATGGTATATCTTGTTTGCTCAAAATCAAAGTGTAAATATGTCAAGAGTCTCTTCTTGCAGCCGAGAAATAACCACCTGGAAAACATTGAACAACAAGATATAACATATAAATTCATGAGCCTTAGAGATGTTGAGAGACAGATTTTGTTTTGTTTTAAAATAGCAAAGCGGCTTCCCCATATCCAGGTTTCAAAACTAGCAGATGAACGAGTGGTTTCCATTTCCTCCTCTAACTCTTGGTACGAAAACAAATTAGCATATTTCCCAAATTGTTGAACTATTCCTCTCGTGTATTTGCATTTCGTTGCCTTGTATTTATACAAGTGTAATGACAATAAATTGAATCTAATCTAATCTAATGAGGCTAGGTCTTTATTTTGTTGTCTTGTAGTGCACATGCAGTAAAAAGAACATTAATCTGCTGTATAAACACTTGGAAAATGCTAATTTCTCTTTCTCTTTTATTTCTTCACATTTTCTCTAAGAGGTATTGCTCATTCTCCGGCAACCCACGCTGCAGCATGCTGCATGTCTTTTTTAAATTTTAAAAAAATCTGATTATAAAAGCAAGAAAATAAGAATTTTACAGTGGATTTCTTTGTGCTCTCGTGTCAGTTCAATGTGTTTGCTTCCCACACAACTAACCTTAGCCATGCGTTATTCATTTTCCCTCTACACTCGCTTTGATGAGGTATCCGTTGAACGTGATATAGACATCCACATCATCGCTGTAAACTGCGTTCTCCCTCTCCCTCTTGTACAGGCGGATCCACACCTCGTGACTCAGGTCCAGCTCCAGCATCACGCTCTGGCTCTGCATGATGGAGCGGTCGCTGGGCTGGGCGTACACGATGGCCTTCTCCGCCTCGTTCTGCATGATGTGTAGATATGTCTCCTTAAAGTTCCATGTGTGAATGTTGACGTTGAAGTAGTAGATCCCCGGTATGCGGCAGATGAATTTACCGGTGAACATGTCAAAGTGTTCTTCCAGGTTGACGAAGACCGTGTCAAACACGAGCGCCTGGTACGACTCCAGGCTGTGGAGGGATTTGCGACGGCCGACGGAGAAGGCGGAGTACTGGATTTTGCAGGGGTCTCCTGGAGGACCCGCCTGGCCTTTACTACCTTTGGAGCCCATGGGGCCTATGGAGCCTGGAGGGCCGATGTGTCCAGGTTTACCAGGTGTTCCTCTGTCGCCACGATCTCCTTTGTCACCTGCACTCCATCAGAAATGAAGGAATCATAAGCTTACAGAAAACAGAAACTAAGCCACCAAAGCCACATTTCCTTCCCTAGTTCAGTTCAGTTTGTTTTGGGGTTATTCATTGGGTATAAAGGCTGGAGCTTTTCTTTAAACCACACAATGTAAACTGTCAAGACACTGGAGCTGCCACCCAGCTTTTGGCTCTAGGGACGTCTTCATAAACATGTCAAAAGTTATCCGACTCTTTTGTTTGTTTGGATCCACATAAAGAAAATATGTGGCAGCTTGTTTGACAAACAGTGACCCTTTCTTAGGTTTTTGATAAAGTTAGTCCCGTCAATCAGCTGAACTTTTGAGGCAACAGTTTGTAACTTTTCTCCCAGAAAAGGGGAGGTTTTCATGCCCGGGCTGTGAGAGAATGCTGACAGGGAGTGAAGTCAGTGTCGTGCCAGAACAGGAGCTGGGCAAATGTGCTATATAACTGGGCTCAGCAGCCTCTATGGACATGGACAGTGAAAAAACTGAAGAGGACATGACAGGACAGGAGTAAATCTCTTTTAGTGGTTGGTGAGAGCATGTTGAATTAAAAGGCTGAAAGACAGACGCCGAGCTGGGCTCTCTGCTGTTGGACTAGTCAGTGATATCAGCTGGTTGCTATGTCTTGAGTTGTTGCAGTTGCTTGATGTTTGGCTGTTAGTAAAGTTGTCGACAAACTTCATAAACCGTGAGAAAAAGTGGCTTCCAGTGGAAAATATCTGCGTCATGTTGGACTTCCATAGTATTTCAGTGTCACCTTTGAGGATGGTCATGTTGATGTAGGTGCGGACTTCCGGCACGTGGTTGAACCCTCCGATGGGCGGCTGGGCTCCGCTGCCTTCAGGTGGCTCCAGGTGATCACAGCATTGCCTGCAGGGGCCAGGAGGAGGCACCAGGGCCACCAGGGAGATGAGGGACAGAAGGAGGAGGACGCCCAACATAGCTGCGCCTAAATTGAACAGAGGAAACGTCCAGATGAATTTCTTCTGGTGGACTTGGATGTTAGTAACTTGGCAGTTTATTCTACTTGGTCCTCTGTGATTTGCGTCTTCCAAAGAAGCAAACAAACACAACTGGGACTCTAAAGTATGATCACATTTCCAGTTGTCTCTTTCATTCTAAAAAAAACATTTGTTCAACAGGAGCAGGCTGAACTGGTTGAACTGTTGGTGAGTCAGACTTTAAAGTTTTTACACTGTTTCCGTTGTATCTTTCAAAACTACAAGCTCACAAATCACAGTAAAGAACTTAATATCACAGGATTAAAAATATCTGAAAATGACTGGAAAAATTCATGTCTGCACTTAATTTCACGTCTATCCATTCAACAGTTGTTCAGATATTTTACTCGAAGGGCAAACATCAACTTCATTTTGGCACTAGGGCAAAGTCAGAGGACCACATACGTCTGTAACATAATATGAAACAATTCACTTCGCATCAGATAAAATGAAGTAAAGATTGTTGCATTTGGTTTAAGAAACACATACCAGAGAGTTGTTCAGCAGATGCTCAGAAAATGAAAAATCATCATGAGTCCTGGATGTCACTCCTAGAGCGAGGTGGAAAAGTAAATGTGGAATCTCCGACACGGAGCCAGAGAAAACATCATTACCCCAAAAATGAGAGACGGGAGTAAAAAAAAAAATGAAGTCAAGGCTTCTTGCAAAAACACAAACATTTGTTTAGAGCTTTAGAGCTTTCACTTTCACCGGCTGAGATTTCTGCGCATACATTTCCACAGAGTTGAATCGTGGGAGGTCAAAGACTAATGTGTTTCTCATCCAAATCCAAAACGTAAAAGAAAATTCGAGAGAGCGCAGAGTGCAAAGATCATCAATCAACTAAAAAATGGCAGCCCATGATTCATCCCCAATGCGTGAAGTTTTATTTTATCTGCAGAAAGTCGGTGAAGTGGACTGTTTTTACTTGGACAAAGAGCCAAATGGAGTATTTTTCAATGGAAAGGCGTTGGCCGCTTGCCAGACTCTCGGTAATCAGACACTCTCTGGGTACTGTAACTGGAACAGTGTGTGCTGCTGTGTTTATACAGGACAGCTGAATCCATACTGACAATTACATTCTTCATACACGACTGGACACGGAGGCTCAGCAGAAGACCACAAACACAGACGGTAAACTGTTTACTGTTGGGCAGAACAAAAAACTTGAACTCATGGTGTGAAATGAAATGGTAAAAAAAAAAACAGTTTGCTGTTCAGGCTGAAGTGTGTATATAATCTGTTTTGATTATTAGGTAGGCCCACATCCTTTATGTACACACAGAAACACTCCAAACTCTATAATAACGCCATCTGGGAATGTGTGAGAAAAATCTTGAGGATGTAGATAGATAAACGACTACAAAGAGACACAAAACGACTGTGAGGAGACACAAGATGACCACAAAGAGACACAAAACGACTGTGAGGAGACACAAGATGACCACAAAGAGACGCAAAGCAACTGCAAAACAAGAAAGACACAAATAAACTACAAAAGAGACACAAAACAGCAACAGAATAAGTGCAGAGACACAAAACCAGGTACAAAGAAAATGCAAAGTGGTACGGAAAGAAGCAAATAAGTCAAAGAGACACAAAATAACTACAAAGACAAAAGAGACAGAAATACCTGGAAGAAACATGTACGCAAAAGAAATATGTTAGGACGGGATGACAGCTAACTACGTGGCTGCATCATCTTTTTGTCTCTTTCCGTCTGGGTGTCTCGCTCCATGGTGGGAGGATTGGGAGGTCTATTGTCTCATAATCTGCTTTTTATGGGACCGCAGCCATGTCATCTGTATACTGTTTGTTTACCACACACTGGCTGGAAGTGTGTGTGTGTGTGTGTGTGTGTGTCTGTATATCCAATCATAGAAATATTATTGTTGGTCCTAATGGTGTTTTATCTGCTGCAGCAGAGAAGTCTGCAGCTTGTGTTTTAAAGTCCTGCTGGGATTTCCACCCTAAACCACAGATGACCATTCATTGTGTTATATGATATGTCTCATGCACTGACCAGGGATGTTACATAACTAGTTCTCTGTGGGAAAACCCAACTTTAACAGGAAATATATCAGTCCCAAGACATTTGTTGCATATATAGTTTGATTTTTGCATTTTTTTACAGCATGCTTAAAGCTCCGTGTTTGCGCTGCAGCGCTGAGAATAACAGACATGTTGCAGATTTCCATGCATTAAGCTTCCGGCAGCTTCTGTCGGTGCAGCCCGGTGCAGCCCGGTGCAAACCAAACAAACGGAATCAAGCGGAAGTTTGTCGGTTAACAAACGCCTCGTCACAACGCCCCCACCCACCCACTCACTCAGCCGGCTGATAACACGGTGACTTTTTATCTGAATGAATCTCACCTCGTTCACGTCTCTGCTGCCGCTTCAGTCCACTGAGAGGAGATCCTGAGTGGGCAGCAGCTCTCTCCCTCTCCCGGTCTCTCTGTGGGAGTGGAGCTAAAGATCCCTCCTAGTTTCACTCAGACTCCTGTCAACCTTTTTCCAAAACACTGCTGTGACCTCTGATTTTAAGGTAGAAAAAAATATTAATGCAACATTATGTAACGTTTCCATCCTTAAAATAACAAATTTTAAATAATTTTAATGATACATTAATTTGTAATCAGGTGAATGGCACAAAGTCTCACACCAACAATGTGATTTTTGGTGAAATTAGATCATATTTATGGAGACAGTTTTTTCTACTTTCCCTCTGTAATTCACAGCGTTCACTGACTTTTTTTGTTTGGTAATAGAGTTTTGGCTACAGTAGTTTAGCTTAGCATAAAGAAACATGGTGGGAAATAGCTGCTGAAAACATATCAAATCAAAATCCAATCAAGTTTATTTGTAGAGCCCTTTACAATAGCCGGATGGTACCCAAAGTGCTTTACAACAAAGCCGCGGAAACAAAACATAACAGGTACATAGATAAATAAATACAGCTGAATTAAAATACAATTAAAATACAAAATAATAATTTTAAAAAATGATATGAGCAGACTGTAAACTATGTAGTACTGAAATGTGGAGATGTGGAGTTCTCCATGATGTGAGTTCGAACTCACTGTCCTAAATGTTGGACTACTCCTTTTGAGTGAAGGAAAGTTTACTGACAAACCCTGATCACAAGTTGCACCAGTGTCCTAAAACCTAAAACTCAAACACCCGACTGTGAGCTCGGAGCACCGGGGAAGGTTTTCAGATGGTGTCATGCCAGAACTGGAGCTGGGCCAACGAGCTGTAGCTGCCATAAGCAAATGTTCAGGTGTTTTGTTAATCGTGACCCTGTTGACTGTCACCTGATTTGTTTCTAGTGTCGCCAGTTAACAGGGTCACTTGGTAAATTTGTTAGTGTTTGGACCACCGTGAAGTGCGAGGTATTCAGGCCTGTGTCGTGCCAGAACCTGAGCTGGGCAAGCTGAAGCTAAGCAGCCTCTATGGACATAATGACAGAGAAGAAAAGACCAAAGGGGACGATGATGGCTAAGAGCTAAAAAGAAAATGAGACAGTGACTGAGCAAGCGGCCACCAGACGATTAAATCTGGGACTGACTTTTAGTTTTAGTGTGGTGGCTCACGTCTCATGGGTCTTCACAAAGTCACTAGACCTCTGGTCATCCCCCCCTGGGACTGCATTTCCTCTGTGCTGAATTCTTTCACATCTGGTGCAGCTGCAGAGAAAGAGAGAGAGAGAGGCTATAATCTCTAGCTATATTTCCAGACCTAAATTATAATGTGCTTCAGATGCCAGAGAAAATGAGCGACAGTGATGTAAAGCATGAGAAGGGAGACATGAAGTAATCCACTTGTTCCCTTGAAAACACCAGCGCTACTGCCAGGTGGATGAAAAGATACGATGTTCCGCAAACTAAACTAAAAATTTAAAAAACAAACCATGTTTCTGCCACACTTGACACAAACCTCGTGGACTCTTCATAGATAAAGGCTCTCCACATGACAGAGTACATGTGCTGGACTCGAAGCCAAAACCAATGAACCAGGCAGGTTTTTTATCTCGCGGTGTCTGATGACATACTCTCTCCTTTTATCTCAGGAAATTCTTAGTCTTACATGTTGATGTCTAATGTCATTTTTTAAGCTCCCAAACCTTTTTGGCTTGTGCCCTTTAAAGGAATAGTTAGCAGAGAAATGAGAGGATTGATGTCACTTTTTCTGTTTGGTAACAGAGTGCTGGCTGGTTTAGCTCAGCATGAGAAACTCAGCTGCTGAAAACATTATGAACAGACTGTAAACTATGTAGTGCTGAAATGTGGAGATAAGATTGTTCTCCACGTGAGTTCAAAC
This sequence comes from Collichthys lucidus, assembly GCA_004119915.2. NCBI lineage: Eukaryota > Metazoa > Chordata > Actinopteri > Sciaenidae > Collichthys > Collichthys lucidus. The sequence continues at coordinate 8,071,362 of CM014100.1, forward strand.
TCAATGTCCTAAAATGTTGGACTACTCCTTTTGAGTGAAACTTTACTGACAAACCCTGATCACAGGTCGCATACCTTGAGCGCAGTGCAGCGGAAAGAGGCTCTGGCCTGGAAGAAATGCGTAATGCTTCACGCCGCAAAGTCTTAGACCACCAACTGTTTCACTGATTTTGGTGAAACTGGATCATATTTTGATTTTCCCTCTGATGTCCTCCAGCTGCTCCGCCTTCAACTCTCTCTGTGATTTACAGAGTTTCCTGACGGTCAGTGAAGGAAACTGCTGCACAACTGTAGCTGCTGTTAGCTCAGTCTGTCAGCCGGGGCAGGAGTGTTTGTACCACAGGTGTTTTGAATCACCAGGAAGAAGGGGGAGGTTTTCAGGGGGAATGGAAATGGGCACCAGAACCAGAACCGGTTTAGCATTGCAGAGGTAAAGAGAGTGAAGAGTATGAGTAAATCTGGGTCTGAATTTTAGTGATTGGTGAAATTTAAAGGCTGAAAGACAGACGGCGAGCTGGGCTAATGCTGTTGGACTAGTCAGTAATATCAGCTGGCTGCTATGTCTTCAGTTCTTGACCTTGCTCTGTGTTTTGCTGTCAGCAAAGTTGTTGACTCGCTTGTTTTCGATCATAAGTAATACAGTCATTACAAATCTCGGTGTACAGCTGTCCATATTTATGGCAGTGGGATTACGATCTGAAACTGGGGGCGCTAAATAAGGATTTATTGATTATAAATCAACCTTTTGCTGAGATGTACACATATGTGTGAATATATGAAGAGATACACTCACCACTTTGTGCTTTTGCATTAAAAAAAAGATCTGACTGTCTCCTCGTAGAAGAAAACTGCAGAGGATGCAGAGATGGGTGGAATAACTCCGTCTAACTAATTCATGACCCCTGTCGTAGTTGATTGCAGACGGAAAACAGTCACGGGAGAATAAGCGGAGGCTGAATTTGTGCACACGTGTAACATGTGCACAGCTGTTCAACATTACCTCTGTTGGGTCCCGAGGGTTTCACAGAGCGTTAGGCAGTTAGATCAGGAAAACATTCCTCAGGTTTTCCATCTGAAACTACCTGATGCAGCTCAACCTGCCTTTCTCTTAACGTTTACTATCTGTTGGTCTTCAGTGAATCAGATGCTGGGGTTAATAGTTCTGCGGTTGCTCTCTGTCTGACTCAACTATCTCCTCTCTGGTGTTCTTTCGAGTGGTGTTTTCTTTGGAAGCGCCGCCGTCTTAAATCAGAATTTATGTCTCTATTCGTGTCTATTTTATCTCACAAACTATTCATAATTCCTCTCTATGACTTGGAGTAATCTCATAATCTTTGACCTCAGGGTGAACCTTTTGCTCCTCAGGGTGCTGAAGTTAAAAGCAACATTATGTAACTTTTCTACCATAAAACTGCAGATTTAAAATCATTTTCGACTAACACACCGGGCAGTAGTGTTAATGTTTGTACCGCAGGCGTTTTGGACCACTAGGAAGAAGCCAAGCGTGCAAAGTGACTGTGCTCAGAAACCTCTATGGATATAATGACAGAGGAGAAAAGACTGAAGAGGCTGATGACGGAGGAAGCTAAGAGAGAAAACGAGTGACCAAGCAAAAAGATGCCACACAAGAGTAGATGTGGGACTGGAGCTGCTATGTCTTGTGTTGTTGCACTTGCTTGATGTTTGGCTGTTAAAACTTCCACACGATGTTGCATTGAACTTAAAAATCAGATCAGATATTTGGTAACTTTTTCTCTCCCACAACTCCAACTGATTTTTTTTTCACACAAAGAACATATCGTTAGTGGCGGACATAATCATGGAGCATGGAGTTGAAACTTCAGACCTCAAAGCGTTCTTGTGGTCGAGCTCGGGAATGGACGGTTGGTCTGCCTGAGCATCATGCATTCATTCATTTCATGATGATTTGTTATCATGTAGTAAATGTAAATCATTGATACTTTCTTACTAACCAAACTCTGCTCTGCAGCCTCCCACATTTGTGTGATATCAGGTTAGAGATGACCGAGCCATAAACTGACAGGTGAATTAATGATTTTGCATTTTGCCAAACATAGAATAGATGGCATATCTGTAGCATCACCAGGGGGACTTATGGAGACTGACTCACTTCTGGAGCCAGCCTCAAGTGGACGTTTGAGGAACTGCAGTTTTTGGCACTTCTGCATTGTCTTCGCAGCCACAGAGGTTGCTGCTTAAATGGTATATTATATTTTGTTTGTTGATGACTTAATTTATGGTTGTGTGAAGGTCATGTATTGGACTATTTCTTTGCTAGGAGCAGTAACTCCCGGCCCAGGCACATACCACCCCTGTAACGCAAGGAGTTTTTATTTTACGTCCTTGGACAGAGCCAGGCTAGCAGTTTCCCTCTGTTTTCAGTGTTTGTGCTAAGCTAAGCTATCAGTAGAGTTAGCTGATCTTCTCATCTCTACTACTCTATGTTCGTACAGGCTCTGGTGTTTGTTAATGTACAAATACAAACAGTCATCCACACATCTTTATGTATGAATGGCTAAAAAACAACAACTGTTCTCCTCAGTCCAGAACAAGCTCAAGGATCTGTCCCTGGTTTGGTTCAATCTCTTTCATATGTCAGCCGTCACCATCGCGGGCCCCCGTCGTGTTGGTGACGGCTGCATCTCTTCTCCTGACAGTAGTGGTCTGGTTTTCTGTTTCTATTGCACGTAAAGAACCAGCCTGACCCCACATCCTCCGTATTTCACTGTGGGTTAGATCCAAAACAAGCACTTGTGGCTTTTCTACAGAATTTGCAAGTTTTTTTTTTTCTTCTCTTTCTTTCTCGCTTTCTCCTCTGGCCATCTGGGTCAGAGCTTGCTCTGTGATTGACTGAGCAAGCTGAGGAAATCTAAACAGGCTGAGGCAGCAAAGCCATCCAGCTGGATGAACACCTGATGATAGACCCTGCGAAAACAGATAAAGATAATATTTATTGAACCGGGGCACAGGGACCTGAATGTGCAATGATGAAGATTCTGCACAGACTGTGACACTCAACATACCACAGGGAAGGTTTGTTCAGTTTTGTAATGTCATCTAGTGGCCGAATGAACATAGTGCATCATGAGAAATGTCAGTCATGCAAAAAGTCGCTCAAAAACTTTTTCTAACCAGCAAAACAATCAATCAAACCCAAGTCAATGAGTAACTTTGATCCTATTTTTATATAAGATAGGATTTCCTACTTACCTCACGTAAGAAATGACTCATAAATACATGTAAAGAGTTAAAACAGTTAACAGTTGTATAGGTCTGTGCGCTCCTGGCAGTGTTGGACACCAGATTACTTTTCTGGAGTACGGTCTTTGGGGCGTACCAGTTTCTGTGGAAGTCTGTTACTGAGTTTGAAGAACACCGGGATCCTGCAATAAGCCAGATACGTAAGCATTGACAGTCTTAGTCGGTCCGTCCTCTCCATCACCTGTAATGTTGTCCTTTTCCTAAAGGTCCAGTTGTGAGTGCATCCCTCAAATGTCGGTGTTTCTTTTCTTACGATTGTGCCTAGGCTAAATACTCGGATCTCCCCGCCAGTCAGTCAGAACTGAAGAAACCTCTTGGATGAGAGGTGAAATGTCTTTATGGGTCTACAACCACGTCAAACAGCAACAACAAAGGAGGGCACACTCATCATGGACTAGAGTCTGCAGGTTTCTTATACTGTAGGGTCACTCTTTTTGCATCTTCGACAGGGAAGGGAGGTGTTTTAAAGGAGGAGTGAAAGTAAAGACCTTTAGGTGATCTTAACAACTGTTAGGTTACAGTTGTCACAACAACGAGCAGCCTGGTCTAGGCTGAATACCTGGATCTCACCACCGATTAGTCAGAACTGAAGAAGCTGTAAAGATGTTTGTTCACACTGAAGTCCCAGATTTAACTCCTGTTGAAGAAAGTCGACCTGGATAACCTTCACAGACATATCTCTGTAAAATATAGTTGCAAATTGTCATAATCTGCTCAATCTACGCCCCCTTTGTTTGTCAGCGTTTACTCCTGATACATGTATTCTTCACAGTTTTCATTGTCATGTTTGTTTTGTGCAATAACAGCCCACCCACCTCTCGCTCCCTCCCCCCCTCTCTCTCTGCCCTCTTTCCTGTTTGCATGCTACCACCAAATAAAAGCAAATAAAATAATTTATCAAAAAACAAACAACTCGAGCTTGTTGTGTCTAAATAACAATGTTTAAGTTTGGGTTGAATAACCCAACCAGTGATTTTCTTCAGTGCGTACATTCCTCTGTGAGGAGTCAGTGAGTGCATCTATGGCGGAGTACATAAATAACTTGTGGTTTTGTTGCTGTTGTTGTTGCACTCAAGCTGGACAGATTCTAAAAACTCTGCTTACATTGCATCACTTTTTTCAATTTAGGCCACTGAAACATGTAAGCGAGTACATAGTGTTTATCACACTTTTGCTTGACATAACTGGGGTATGACGCGTTAACAGGTTAAGTTTTTGTGAAATGGAAAACGGAGAGGGAGAAACTGATGAAAAGAAACATCTTGTGTGGTTTCTTACTGACATGGCTAAATCTCTGAGGTGAACGGATGTCGATGGTTGTGTCAGAGTTAAATGTCAAACCACACTTTAATACACATGCTCACATTGTGACACACACACACACACACACCACCAGGACCACCTGACAGGACACGTAAACACACACACACACACACACACACACACACACACACACATACACACTCACACTCTTTCTCATGTTGGTTTACATGCCCACCCCTCAGCCTTCACTCCACAACGACACAGGAAGTCAAAGGGTGACCCATTTCTACCAAAGGTTTTTTATTTTGTTTGGTCTCTGCACAGATGTCACTGAGTGCAACGGAAATATACTGCACATGTAGAGACGAGAGCAGCAACATTCATCCCCAATGATTTATGAGAGCCTAGAAATATTACATTAAAAGTGTAAGGTAGACAGTAAAACTTAAACCAGGTGCTGGTATATCATAAGATGAATTATCTGTTTCTGAAATAATGATTTATGATGATTAAAGGTGTTGATTTGAAATAATTTATAAAGGTGGACGAACAAATGAGATGTGAAAAACACTGATGGCAAACCAGCTGCCTTACAACTTTTAACAAAACATCAACAACAGATTTAATGCTACATGTTGCTTTCACACCCTGAAACATGAGCTTAGATCGTGCGAGCAACAGCAGACGTCACCTACGATAACATCTTCTCGTGACTCGACTCTAAAAGTTCCTCATCACGCACAAGTCATTTGTGACTATTTACATACATCAAACCACATTTACATCAAGTTTTACTTCTTAAAAATCACACATCTGCCTGCAGGAACAAAAAAACCCTGATATTTATCTTTTTTTTATATTTATATATAAAATGGTATTAGTAGTTTGAACATATGTCTTTTTCTGATTTTAGGTTAAAGTAATAAAAAGCAAACTCTGAAAAAAGCTGTTTGTAACGCCGTTATTAAGTGACAGTAGCATTTAGTTTAAAGTAATAACCACGTTCATACTTTGCTTTGCAATGTTATTTCATGCATATCTGTACACTAATGCAAAAAAACTGCAGTGAAACGTAGAAGTTTAAAGTACTTGTTAGGAGTCCGGCAGTATTGCTACATATACGTAAATCAGCTACATGATGGGTGACGTTCAGCACAGTCGGTAGAGCAACTGCCCCGTGTACAAAGATTCAGTCCTTCCCGTGGCTAAGATGATACATTATGCTTTGATTATCAGGTGGATGCCATTACAGGCGGCCTGTTTGCCAGGACCCTGATGATGATATAATGGATACAACATCCATATTTATACAGTGTATGGTATTTCCTAGAGAAGCAAAATAAGTGCTAACACATTCACTGTGAAAGCTTTAAACGTCCAGCGTGTAGGATGTAGTGCCACCTAGCAGTAAAGTAGCAGATTGCAAACAAATGAATACTCTCCCATGCGTCACCCTCTCCTTCCAAGCATGTGAGAAAAACTCCGGGTGCCAAAAAATTCACATTAAAAACAAAAGTTCATTTCTAGATCAGAGAAAAACGCAATGATTCTTATATTCAGGCAATTATACACTAATGAAAACGTACTAATGGATACTGTACCATTACTGGCAATAAACACTTCTAAATCTCACACACTGGACCTTTAATTCACCTTGTTCTTCTTACCCCAAGTGACTAAAAAACATTAAATTTAATTAAATTTAGACTAATTCATCATTCAGGCTGCCTGAAACGATCACATAGGGGCTCTCCCAGATTCATTACATGAAGTTTTCAGATGGATTTATTGCTGAATGTTGTTTGCAGCTCTTTGAGGGTCAGATATCCTGTTTTACAGGTCTCCACAGGCATGGAGGAAGACCTGCACATGGCACCAGCCATAGGCCAGGCGGCGTAGTTAATAGGTGTGTCTACTTGTTGACTATCAGTGGATACCTGAGTTAGACCGGGAGTGTTAGGAGGGGGTAGAGGAGGAGAGGAAGGAGGGCACGTCCAGGGAGGAGGACAGAGAGGGAGGACGACGAGAGGAGAAGTCTGCTGATTAACCTCCTCCTCTTTTACATTCACAACCATTTTATCTTCATCTTCCTTTCCGATGCCAAAGCCAGAGTCCGGGCTCTGAGGCTCCTTCTTCAAGCTCTCGTAGATTGGAAAGTTGGTGAAGGACGGGCAGAGCGTGAGGTGGAGGTTGTTGTGCAGATTGTGGATGTCATCGTGATAGGTGAAGTAGGCGGGGTTGGGGTCGGTTTGAGCTGAGCTGCCGGAGGAGCTGGACAGGAAATAGCCCATGTTGGAGAAGCAGGATGAAGAAGAGGAGGAGGAGTTGTCAGCGACCCTGCTGGTGTCTGAGCTACCCAAGGGGGAGAACTTGAACTGGAGCAGTGTGGTGGTGGAGCTGGAGGACGGAGAGGTGGATGGGGCAACGTCAGAGCCTTCACACAACTCGACTGGGGAGATGTGGTCGCAAGGCTGGGCCGTGAAGAACGACGCAGGAGCTGACAGAGGATTCAGCCATTTCTAGAAATAAAGAAAGAAAGAGTGGCATGTGTGTTTCTTAGAGAGCAACAAACAAACTACACCAAGAGACCTTTTGAAAATCTGGGACAGACTGTGGCTGCGACTTTTTACTGGTAATCAGCGGTGAGTGACACACCCTCATTTCTTATTAAACCTGAACCAGAACTGCAAATGGAAAATAGGCAAGGAGGTCATGAGACAAACTGTCTGAAGGGCCCCAGACAGCAGCAGCTCTACTTTTTTCAGTATTTGGACTTCCTGCTTGTTTGGCTTTTATAATGTTGTCGAACTCACAAGACAAGACTAGTAAACTGACCTTCTGGCTGCACTCAGATGTAATTTTGAGGTTCTTTACTTCAGAATTTGATGCCGCTTCTACTTTTTTAATCCCTCTTTGTTACTCTGTACTTTGCAGAATACATAACATACATGACTTAATCACTTTTGATTAAAATTCAGTATTTCTAGAGTACAGTATTTCACCACAGGAAAGTGTGTACATGGTTACCAGGCCTGTTGTGTGAATGATGTAGCTGCCACCTCCGTGAGAAGTGTAAAGAGGAAGTGCCAACTGTAGTTCCTTTATGACGACTGTACTGAGGGTGAATTTTTATATAATACACCTGTTCAAATGATATTAAGGTGCTGTTACAGATGACTTGTTTGAGCACCAGACCTTATTCAGACCGCCCCAGGTCTGCACCATCCATTCTTTATACTGTCAGTGGGCCCAACATTAAACCCTGGGGAACTCCAGCTGCGAAGATGACACCATGTACCACTCAAATGCATTTGTATTGGCTGTACATTGCAATACATATATACATATATGATCATCTATGTATAAATAGGTTTTGGTGGTCACATCTGCTGAAAGAAATGTCAAACTGTTCTATGTGGTAGGACATTTGGTAAAAAGGTTTAATGTATGGTGTGAATGTTCATGTTTACCTTTAGATTTCCTCCATGGAGAGAGTGGAAATACTTTGAAGGGTCTGGTACCGGCTTCTTGTTGTGGAACCTGAAGCAGCAAAAAAAAAACCAATTACATTGAACATACTGCATCATAAAAACAAACAAAACACAACGTAACACTACACTCACCGCCTGCTCATGCAACTCCTGTAAATGACCACGATTATAACGAGGATGAGACCCACGCTCAACATCGATCTCCACAAATATGTCCAATCCAGAAGACACCCTGAAACAGAGAGCTGACATTACAATTTGCAAAATGCATATACGAGTACAGCATTTAGTAATTCGCTTACAGGATCTCTGCAAGACGTGTATAGAACTGTATCATCTGTCATCTCACCAATATAACACCATATTAGAGTCTACATGTGTTTTTCCATCTGTACTTGATGGACCAATCTATGCATCTATTTCCTTGTAAAAACCTTGTAAGCTGGTTTGGTTGCAACTGAAACAACCTGAAAATGCAAAGTGTTCTTACATTCATCCTCTGATGTCGTCGCCGTATCTGTTGGTCCTACCCAGGACGCCGTTGGACTCCAGTTGCTCCATTGGCTAAGCAAGTTGCCAGTGGTGCGGACTCTCACCCTGACCTGCAAGTGTCCCTTTAGTTGCTGAGAAGGTAATTCTAGCTGCAACTCGTGTGTGAACATATCTCTGGCCTCCTGATAACACATGAAAATTGGGCAGAATGTCATAATTAGGGTGTTTCGTAACCAGAATCTGAAGCAGAATCTAAATAATGTTAGTAAGTTATGTTGCATTTGCATTTTGAATGATTTATGCATGAAACCAAACATTATTTGTGACCAGAATAAATATAAGCATGATTTAAGATATAACATTTAGTCAAAGGGGAAGTGTAGACCTCATGAGCAGCTGATGTTATCAATGAACCACATAAATAATATGCCACTTAATACAGATGTAAAACATCTCAACAGCTATTGAAAGGACTGCCATAAAATGTATATACTGCACTTCCGGACTGATCAGCAACTGTAAAGACAATAAAAATTCAGATTTGGAGGCACGTGGTCGATATTTGAAGAGAAAACAACATATCTGATAAACAAATAGCTTCCGTTAGACAACAGCTAACCTCAACATTCAACCACCAACCATCTCGTATCTAGCCCTTTGCCGGCTTTGTGACAATGGCGGCCAATTCGGCAATTGGGCGACGGAGAAGAAACAGTAAAATGTTGTGATCATCATAAATATGCAATGGCTGGAAACGAACTGAGACACTGAAGTCTGCTAAGTATTTTTTATAAAGTGTCTTTTCTGTTGTGGAGAAATTGCTGAAGTCAAAGGTCAATGGTGAGGTCAGGAGGGAAGAAAGTGTTCAGGAGCCTCTGATGTTGAGAGACACTCTCAAAGTTCAGAAGTGCCTGAGTCGGTCTCACGTTCTGCCCCAACTCATCCTGGTGGATCGACTTTAAACCCAAAGATAACACCACAAATACTACACGCCCAGAATTAGTCAAAGAGAATGTCTTTACCCATGCAGGAGTTATTGTCAGCATGTTCTAGTCTGGAGACACAGATGTCTGTTTACGCAGATTGGAACGTCAACAGCAAGCTATCTATTATGACTAGGAAGGCAGCAACAGGTCTCTGTGACCCTGGACACCACAGTGTTGAGACAGACTGGCACCTACTGTTCCCAATCAAAGCCAAAACAACTAACACTGCCAAGGACCTCAAGGCCCGCACGTGACCTCGTGTAACCTAAGGATAACCTATGATCATGGCCACTCACCTTCCATGTCTTGTTTTTCTGTTTGACCTGAATTTGGAACCTAAAGTCCTTGATGTACCTCGAGCGAGGACTGCCCGCACTCCAGGATATCCAGGTTACATTGACAGTGCTGTTGACACGGGGGATACCTGGAGGATTCATTTTGACTGTATGCACAACACAAAACAGACACACGGACACATATGTGGAGAGAAAAGCACACGATGAGATCTGTGAAGGTTCGTGGTTTGAATATCGAGCAACTGGACTTTGAGTTTCGTTCACTTGTCCCAGACTTAACCTTTCTTAAGTAATTTTCTTAATGTTTCTAAGTATATAAATGTGTCTAAGACAGTTTACTGATGAAGTCAAAGCCACTAACTGTGATCGTTCGGCTGGTATTCTGTGAGGCTGTCCACCAACATGCCATCGCACTCCATGCGGATGTAGGGCAGAGCTTTGTAAGAGTTGAATTCCTGTAGGGACGAATCGTGGCATTCATTTTATATAGAGATAAATCCATCTGAGGTTTTTAATGAATGATTTCTGTAAGTGACTTACTTCACTCTCAAAGACAAAACTGCAGCCTGGAGGAGAGTTTCCATGTAGTTCCAGCTTGCAGGTTCGACTAAAAAAATAAAAATAAAATAAAATCACCATTAACTGCTGCAGATTTGCTCAACTGACAAGACAAAAAATATTTGAAATCCATAACATTTTGGTAAGTAGCAGTGAGTGTAACATCTTACATTATTTCGATGGAAATTCTCTTGAAGTCTCTAAAGATCCGGGCTCTCGTCAGACCAGAGATCGAACAGTTGACACCAGGAGCCAACAGAGAGCCGTTCCACGTACAACTGACATTGTTAACATAGTCATTTACGCAGGACAGTCCTTGAGCGAGAGACAGACATAACAGAGAGAGACAGATTAGAATGATATTTGTCAGTGTTGCTGGACTTAAACTTGGACGGTTAAACTGCCCCGTTCGAAGAGTTTTCAAGGACAGTAACATAGAAACAGTTTCAGTTATGAACAAATATACCTCTGTGAGAGTGAGCACCCACTGAAAACAGAACCACTTGGATGTACACGGACCACAGGATCTCCATGGCCACGACACTATGACTGCAAACAAAGGGGACAAACAGCACAATTACATTACAGGTCTGAAATGACTTCGTATAACACATAGAGCATGTTTTACAAAACGTTTAACAGATTATGAAAAGGATGTGTGTAAAAAACCTGAGACCTGTCATTTGGCAAAATAATCTATGTTGAAAATATAGTGTAGTTTGGGGATGTAAGCTGGTATACTATGGGAGAAAGCACATGAACATGTACATGAGTAGATGGCTTGGCGGTTTGAGCGGGTGGTTTCAAAGGTCGGGGTGGTCACAGCTGCTTAAATAAACCTCGGATCATGGAAGAGCACAGCCGCTTCAGATGTTAAGAAATGGTTACAGAGACACAAAACACATGGTTAGCCAGAATTATCAATCAAGATGGAAACTTATATTATATGTTGGATATACTGTGTGTCGATGTTAAACACATCAACATATTCAACAATAAAATGTTCACAATATAGATGAATATGTGTTCAAATCATAATCTTGGACTCAAAGTGGCGGTTATGACTCAGACAAGTTTCTACCTTCGTATGGAAATGTTTTTTGAATGGAGAGAAACTCGCTTCTGAAACCTGGACGTTGAAATTGCATAAGCCAATCATCTTCATCATCAGCAGCAGCAGCTTTTGAGAGCAGAAATATCAGTCATCCCGAGAAGGCGGCAACGAGCAGTTAAATGTGAAACCTTACTGGAAACAGTGACACCTGTGCTCGTCCACCACAGGCACAGTTTGAACCATGTTCTACAGCAAAACTTGATCATTATTATTACGTTTTATTAAGAAGAGACAGATTCTTTTTACATGACGTGGATATTTTCCATAAAGTTTCACATTTTGTCACTGGTTTGAGTCATCAGGCGTTGCTGTTTTTTTTTTTTCCGTCAAAGCCTGAATTGAGTAGGTCTACAATGACAAGCAGCAGATGCGTCACCAGCAATTAATATGCGTATCATATCATAACCTTAAGCACAAAGGGGAAAAGAAAAGCATTTGTTCTGAGTAACGAGATCAGGAAACCTAGTTAGTGAAGCAGTCATATAATAAAACAAAGAGCCGGTGTGAAGATAAATGTGAACATCATCTGCAAAGAAACTGATACAGTACCTCGTGAGCTGTGGTCAGTGAAGACAGGAGGAGGTCCCTGAGAGGAAACACATTGTCGTCCCCTCTGGTGGGCCGACGAGTTCAGAAGATCTCTCGCACATCTCTACCTCAGTCTCTTATGCAACCTCCCACCCTCTCTCTCTCTCTCTCTCTCTCTCTCTCTCTCTATCACTCACTCATCCCTCATTCTCGCCCCTGTCTCTTCTTTAAAGTGCCCAGTAACATTTTCCACTTGTAACCACAGCCGGTATCTGGGGCTTTACAGGAAGCCTCATGAGGTCGTGTGTGATAGTAAGAGAGAGGACGGGCCTCGGCGGAGGGGGTGAGGAGGAGGAGGAGGAGGAGGAGGAGGAGGAGAAGTGCCTTCTTCACCCAACAGCCACCTACCTTACCTGGACCCCATCACACAGCTTTAAACATAATTACACTGAAAACAAGAAATACAAAGCGCGCCACCGCATCCGCTTTCAATCACAACGTAAAGTGGGTTGTATGAAGAGAAACAGCTCAGGTCGTGCTATGAAGTGGTTTATGACGATGAAACTTTAGAGCTTTAAATAAAGATTCGGAGGATTAAAGAGGCCCAGTTTAGAACCATGGGGTTATTTAAGATGCGAACACACACACAGAGCAAGAAAAGTAGTACAGCGTCAAAACCACTGCTCTTATAGCCGCAAGCGCTGCAGAAACTTATACGGTGTATTTTACTCTACTGCTTCTATACAGGGAAAGAGGACTGAGAGTTAAAGCAGCAGCTCGGCTCTAAAAAGGTCACCAAACATTTCATTTGTGAAAACATAGGCCGCGAGAGATTTCCTCTGATTGTTAGTTCGTCCACATCACTTTGTCTTAAAAGATGTAAGACACCAGGTCAAGACTTTAATTTAAGATGACTTTCATTTTTCCAATCTCAAGATTTATATTTCATTTCAACCTTTCGTCTCAAGAGTTTCTATAGCACCAGATCACAGGTTTATAATAATAAGTGTTCATGCTTATTGTGTTGTCACTTATAAACTCTGAGAATGATAAAACATATTTCATATTTCTTGGCACAAGCTTCATTTATATGGCATTATATGAGATTTTTTACAGAATAAAGTAGTCTTCTTGATAAACCACGTAATATTTCAAAATATATTGTTATGTATGGCATTCATTTGGTATTTTCATGTCAACTATGTGACAAAATGTGAAAAAAAAAGCCAACTTTAAACGTGAAATCGTCAGAAGCCAATAACAGCACTAATATCCTGTTATCCTATTTATTGTGTTAAAATTCTGGCAACCACAGCTGCCAGTTTTGTTTGTTTTTAAAAAGAAAATGCATATTTAATGACAAAACCTTTATTTACATAAACCTATACAGAATAAAGTAGCATTTAAGTGACAGACTGTTCAGTTTACAGTAAATCACTGTCATAATTAATGGAAAACTCAAAATTTTATACACTTAAACGTGAAATCAGCTGCACTTATATCCTTTTATCGTACTATTAGTTAGACCATATTTATTAAATTATAATTCGGGCACAGATGCCAGTTTTTTAAAAGGATGATAGTACTGTTTATTTCACGTTTCAGGCTTGTGTACGTGTTTTATTCCATACTTTACTGTACAAATTAATTAAAAAAACAAACCTCCGTAATTTTCTTACAATCCCAAATCCCCAACAGAGAGCGAAGAAAAGGGGGAGACATTTCTAACAGGCGTTTTGCATTGAAACCTGCACAGTTGAACTATAAGATCAATGCATTCATCTCAGTCTTAAAGTTCAATGAGGGGCCATTGTGCAACATGTTGTACATAGACCTGCAAGCCACAAAGCATTCACGCACACAACAACAACAACTGTTGCAACACATCATGTTTCAACTCAGCGGGTTAGTTGAGTGGGTTCAGGCCTGCAGTATGTCAGACGGTGATCCGTTGCATCACCCCACAAGTTCATGCGCCTACTTAGGTGTTGGCATGAGCTAGCAGCGGTGAAAGGAGAGACTAAGGTCAGACAATGGTGTGAGGCGCGCAGAAGAGGAAGGAGAGCGCACGGCTCTCGCTGTCGCGAAGACCGTAGTGATGTTTGTGCTCGTGAGGCAGCGAGAAGTAAGTCCACCATCAAACCACAGAGTCAGTGGAGGGGAGGGGGTTTCTCGGTTAGGGTGGAGGTGAGAACAGTAGCAAGGGAGGGCACACTTCATGCTGCAAAACATGTAGAAACAACGTCAACAAAAATAAACATATTTCGCAGATGTATCATAAGTAAACTAGTGCTGTTTTTCCATTACATTTGTCTAATGTAATGCAGAAGTCAAACACTAAAATATGCAAAACAGGGGCCACAGCTGACTAATATCCTGTGGAGTAAATGCTGCATAAACTGCTACAGTATTTACACACAGTCCAGTGCTAACATGTTGGTGTTGATCAGATATACTGTTTACCAGTTTAACATTACTAGTAAAGCTAACGATAAGATGAGAAGAGTTCACCTGCTCCATCTGTGGAGTAAAGAAAAAAAACGCAGCAGATCACTTCTACTACACTTGTTACATATATATATATATAGGTCTGACTGAAGAGGAAAGACAGGAGGTAGTGACAAAAAGCAAGTTTCAGTGGTTTTCTGTTGAAACCACCTCCATTGTGCTGCCTTCACATCACACAGAGACAAATAACCCCTTCAAACTGCTGGTAGCGCTCGACGGTTTCAGGTTGTTTAGTTTTAGTTTGAGTCAGGACCTCTGCGATAACCTTTACGCCAAATTTTTAAACAGTGTTTAAGGAGACGAAGAAAAAAAGCATCATGATGACTCAATAAATCAAGTTTATTATCGTTTCTTTAATCATGTTACAGATTGGTTTATCCCAAACCAAAGACATTGATCTAACCAATAATCTTTTTAGTGGTATTTCATGTCTTATCTTTATCGTGTTTGTTTATTGCTTAACACCAATGTTACAACATGTAATGCTGCATGTCACACCTTTTTTTTTAGCATTTCCAAAGTAACCTGAGGTGTGAATTACAAAGGCGGTGTGTGTGTGTGAGTGTGTTGTTGTGGTCTCATTGTAGGAAGCTGGACCTCATTTCGCAATGCCCTTTTTTTTTTCCCCCATCGCTGTCAGTTTCATGTTGAGTTTGTGGTTCATGATGTTTCTCTCTGTCCACTGGACTGCAAGAAGAAGAAGAAGAAGACGAAGAAGCTGAAAAGGTGTGTCATGAACGTGTTAATCAGAGCAGTTACAGAAAAATAAAAGGAGAAAGAGAAACCTACCCAGTTCATCTGTCTTGTGCCCGTACCAGAGATGGGGGTCAGCAGGCCAATCAGTCAGAGGGTGGCTGACGTAGGAGTCCATGCTGAGGGACCTCCATGTTACAGGAGCACCTGAAGACAAAAGGTTCAGTGGGGTGAATTAAAGGTGGGTTAGGAAAGAAAAAGTGTGAATAATGAAATAAAAATTAAACAAGACTAAGAAGTTTAGATTTAGAAACCAAAACTACTTATATGAAGGCACCAAATCTACTTAGATTAAGGTATAAAAACTACTTAGATTAAGGTATAAAAACTACTTAGATTAAGGCACCAAATCTACTTAGATTAAGGTATAAAAACTACTTAGATTAAGGTACCAAAACAATTTAGATTAAGGCATCAAATCTACTTAGATTAAGGCATCAAATCTACTTAGATTAAGGCATCAAAACTACTTAGATTAAGGCACCAAATCTACTTAGATTAAGGCATCAAATCTACTTAGATTAAGGCATCAAAACTACTTAGATTAAGGCACCAAATCTACTTAGATTAAGGTATAAAAACTACTTAGATTAAGGTATAAAAACTACTTAGATTAAGGTACCAAAACAACTTAGATTAAGTTATCAATACTTAGATTAAGGCACCAAATCAACTTAGGTTAAGGCATCAAATCTACTTAGATTAAGGCATCAAAACTACTTAGAGTAACGCACCAAATCTACTTAGATTAAGGCATCAAATCTACTTAGATTAAGGCACCAAATCTACTTAGATTAAGGCACCAAATCTACTTAGATTAAGGCACCAAATCTACTTAGATTAAGGCACCAAAAATACTTAGATTAACGCACCAAATCTACGTAGATTAAGCCACCAAAATAATTTAGACTAAAGTATCAAAACTACTTATATTAAGGCACCAAAACTACACAGATTTTTAAAACCTGAACTTAGATTTCGGCACCTTTTTTCTACATAGATTTAGTCACAGGAAGAAGTCAAACAGGAAGCACCACTTGTAAAGTCCAATCAAAAGTCAGTGACATACAGTTTAGACAAAAATGCTGGGAATATAAATCTGTCACAAATAAAACAATGTTCCTAACTGTTGTGTTTGAGATGTATTTGTGCATCAAAAAAAGCAATAATTGTGATTTTTTTTTTAAATATATATTTCATGCAATCATCAGTTTGGAAATGGTTGTTCTGAAAGTGTGACGGCATGTTATGAACTCATGTGGGCAGCCGAACAGCTCACCACACCTGAAATACAAGCAAATGAGCGAGTGAGAGTAAGTTAGCGTGTCACTCAGTGCACATGGCAACATTCACAGCTAAATTATTCAGCAGGATAAGACAGATTGTGTTACTCTGGATCCCCTTGATTTACTATTGTCCAACGTGGCCACTGCCTGTGAAGTAACGTTCATGTCATGTCAGCTTAACAACATATTGGCAGCAGTGTGTTGGCTGTCATTGGTTGTCAATACTCCCCGACTGATGAGGTATCGTGCACCAAACAACAGAGACTAAAATAAAGTGTTAGGAGACTGGGGGTCTCTATAGAGACTAGATGTTGATGTACACACCTGGAAATATGTTGTTGCGAAGACAGTGGCCCAAGCTGTGGTAACCGTGGGCGTTCGAGTCTGATCCATGATCAACATAGTGAGGCAGCGACAGGGACAGCACCTGAGGGCTTTCTACGGCCCTCACCTAGGGCACAACATGTTCAAAAGGAAATCATCACAAACAACACCGGCACATTGTTTAACACGCAGCAGCAGCAGCAGCAGCAGAACAAAACAGAGAAGAGAAAAAAATGTAGGTTTCTCACCTGCGTCTTTGCTGGTTTGGTGTCTTTTTGGCCAATTGAGGTCATACTGAGAGAATAAACCACAGGAGAGGTGAGGCAAAACAAAAGGTGTTAAATTTCTTAAGAATGTCATGCAAGACACCGGAGAGCATTACATCAGGTTTCACTGTGGACACGACTTGAAGAAAAAGAAAAAAGTGACATTTTGACAAAGATAACACGCCTCGGTGTCCAAAAATAAAGTTGTTTTATTCTGATGTTATTTATAATTAGATGTTGCTTTAAATAAAGTCTTTCTTCACCGTTCACTCCTCTTTGACTGTATTTTCAAATCCCTTCATCTCTATTTCAATCAAATACAGGAACCACGGGGCTCTAACACAGAGTGATGTACTCAGAGGCTCGACTCTCGAATCCTGGTCTTATTCCCACCACAAGCCGCCACCGGTCAATCTGCAAAGTCCTTCATCAACCTTTCACCCCTTGACTACTCAGGGCAGGGATGTGGGGTGTTTTATTTAAGTCTGACTGATTGATCCCCGACCTTTCATCCCTTGACCCACATCCTTCGATCTTCACGTTGATCCAGTGGATGACACCCAAGCTCAGAAACCTGTGAGTGTCGTCACGGATACGTGATAAAAACTGAAGTTATGTCGAAATATAAAAAAACTCGGGAACAAACTTTTTTTGTTCTTTTATTCAACTTTATTTCACAATTGTATGCCATTTATTGTGTTCTTTTGTTATAATACCACACACAAATGTTAACTGTCTAAAACAATATAAAACATAACTTCCACAATTTTTTCAGTATTTATATTATGTACATGCACTCATATACTCAGAGGCAAAAAAAATCTCAGGCCTTCGCTTTGACTCTCAAGTGCACTTTCTGTCTCTCTGTTGCTGGTTGAGAGGCCATTCCAACGAGGATCCTTCGGCTTCTGTTCGCCAGATTTTAAAACGGCTTCTTACACGATTGTGACTCGATGAGACATGTTTTTTGTTTTCTAAGCATTGTGGGATAAAACGACTCAGAGTGGTGCTCACACAGCGACAGCTTTTTGTTACTTTCACTATGAAAAACTCTCCTGTCTCATTTTGTAGCTTTTTTTTGGGGCGGGGAGGGGAAGCAGACGGCGTGCTGGTGTTGACGTTGAATACTTTCACTCCCGGGTTGGATTCACAAAAAGAATCTGAACACTATCTTCGCTCCACTGCAATAAAAGGATTTTAACTCCTCCCTTCGTTGAGATGGACAAACACCACTTTAGTTTTAGCTTAACAACCAATATACAAGTGCCAGGATTGTCTTCTACCTGAATCTGACGTGTCGACTGGATTTTTTGATGCTTTTCTGGGATGTGACGGGAACGAGACGCTTTGTCCCGGCTCCTCGTGAAACACTATCTACAATACTCGGTGGGATTTTTCTTCATTAAAAACTGGGAGGTTTAGCGAAATCTCCTCCTCTTGAACGTTTACACAGAGAGTGGTTTGGACGTGAAATCTTTTTTCTACAGCTCTGCAGATACATTAGCATTTCTTTATTACAGTATTCGATGGAGGCATGAGTGAGCGTCGCAGGACTCGTGAAGAAACTGGAGATATGGATTATACAAGAGTTACAAAGAGCGGAAGGTCGTGTCGACAGCGGAGTTCTAGGATCATGAGCTATGCATTTAAAATGCATAAACATTTCTTGAAGGTGAAATTATCTTATTGTACGATTTGTTGTTTAAAAAAAAAAGAAACAAAAAAAAAGGCTCGCTCGCCACCTGTGTGATAGTATGATAATACTCAAAACTGGATTCTTGTTGGAGTGGTCCTTCAGGTGCTGCCTGCCTCCTGTTTGTATCCTCCGTAAGTTCAGGCTGCTCAGGCGGGATCAGAGGCCCAGCTCCCCTCTCTATGTCGGGGCAAACTTCTTGGCCTGTGCCCTTACCCGCTTCTCGTAGTCCATCCTGTTCTGACTGAAAGACAAAGAGACAGAAAGACGTTTTCAACCATGATGATGTCAGTTTGTCCCGACTGCACCGTCCTAAGCGATGTTTGTGATCCGACCAGACGTGTCGAGCAGCGCCAAATAGATTGTCCGGAAGTCAAACACAGACACAGAGAGGCTGGTAGATTTTCAAAATAAAACAGTAGTAAGAAAGATCAGAAAGCTTTCCTCTATTCGTCTGTTTTATGACTTCCCTCTGTCGTCTAAAGGTCATGACTTAAAGGAGAACTGCTCTGACAGTTCAGGGCATTTAAATCAACGGTAGACACTCACCAGTAAATTGTGTAAGCCTCTGCTTGTGCTGGGTCTTGTATGTTGGGCTCGTTCAGCAGCTCCTGGATCCCCAACAGGATCTGAAAACAAATCAGCAGTCAGACTGCAGCTCTGTGATGCTCTGTGTACGTTATATTCAGTCATAATCAAGACATAACTGCACATAAACTGTTGTGACCTGTTTGATGGTGATGGCAGGCCTCCAGTCTTTGTCCTCCTCCAGGATCGACAGACACACAGTGCCGGATGGGTAGACGTTCGGGTGAAATATTGGTGGCTCAAACTTGCCTGAGGAGAGAAAACATTGGAAAGAAATTTAGGATTTTAGGGCTTAAAGAAAGCTCGAGATGAGAGGATGGATGTGTTCGCTTCAGGGTTCATCATTTACACATTGGCACTATCTCTTATTTCCTGAGCTGTCCCTCTCTTATTTTGAATAGACAGCTGCATGTAAATGTCTGCCCGTCAACAGAGAACGAAACTACAGACTGTGAAGTGGCACTCACATTTGGGTGGTGAAGAGGGGTAGTCGTCTTTGAACAACATTCTGAGTTTGTAGAGCCCGCCCTCCCACAAGGTCTGATAAAGAAAGAAATAACACAGTTATTAAACATTTTTTAAACAACTATTCCTCTGCATGACGATCAAAGCTGGTTTTCCTGAAACGCCTGAATCATTCAAACTTTGAACTTGAACGTTTTTCTAGCGCAAAGGACAAAATGAGCTTCATGTATTTAAATGTCGGTCACTCTAAACAGAGAGTGTGCGATAAGCCGGCTTCATCATTTGCATGAATTTGACAAATTACAAAAGCATGACGCAGATATTACAGAATTAAGCTGTGACAATCCTGCTGATACAACAGTGGATAGCACGGTTTGAGAAGTATATCATTGAATGGAGTAATATATCTGCCTTGCATCTTTTTTTTTTAAGATTATTTTCTTGGCCTTTTATGCCTTTATTGATAGTACAGCTGAAGATAGACAGGAAGCAGGGGGCAGAGAGAGAGAGAGAGTGACACGCAGTAAATTAGCTGCAGCGAGGACTACAGCCTCCACACACGGGGCGGCCACTTAACCCACTATGCTACCGACCACCCCTTGCATCTTTCTTTAATAAATATTCTGTATTTTATGGAGCTTCAGAATATCACGTACATCTTTTTCAATACGGTTAGATTTTTGAAAGTTATTGGAAATGTTTGCATCAGCACTGCAGTGAGTTGCTGATATGGCACAGACTGAGTATCTTAATCTGGAAAAAAAAAAAAACTTTTACAGCAAATATCTTCATCACTACGAGACTGAACCGGAAAGGCAGTTTAGTGTTTGTGTGTGTGGCATTTATCCAGTTTGGGGAAACTTTGGGGACTGATCCTGAGAGGGTGAGTGGTGAGGGTTGAATATTCTCTGTCGACCGTCTCATCGCATCTCGTTCAGCGACGGTCGCTACAGAAGAACAGATTTTATTGATCCCTCGAGGGGAAATTCTTGTTGTTTTTTTTTACATGTATTTCTACCTGAAATACACCTTAATGTGGAGCGAGATGGTGGAAAGTTGGTGTCTTGCTTAAGGGCACCTTGAGGAGGTGAACTTGCACCTCTCCAAATTACTCCACCAGAAGCCTACGGACTGGCTACTGCCGAACAGGTGCAGGTGTGGTTTACCGTCATTATTGGCACGTCACCCGTGCCACTATCGACCGTAACACACACCCTCTGCCGTATATAACTCTTGTTCAGAGTAGGTGGTCCACTTTGTTAACTCACTCCTTTCTTCCCGGGAATGGCACACTCCCAGTTCATCAGGTTCATCGTCCCATCAGGATTCTTCGTCGGCACAGCGACAAAACCCTGCAAGACAAACAACAACAGAACCTGGTCAGTCTCAGGTGTTGTTTACAAGTTTGTGTGGATGTTGTTGGTGTGGCTGCTTACAAACGGGTGGTCTTTCCTCCAGGCTTTGCGCTCCTGGGACAATCTGCTCAGAGCGATGCCAGACATTGTTGCTCATCAACGCCTCCCTGTGGAAAAACAACCTATAAAACAGATGAATTGTTAATAAATAAAACTGCTTTTACACTAAAAAAAAATAAAAACATGAAAGCGCACGTTAGCTCTCACCGACCGTTGATTCATGTGTTTACACGACGAGGATAAATTAAATCTATCGACTGTAAAATGATTTAAAATCATTATTAACACTAATAAACGTGACGTCCTTTAATCTGAACTCACCTCTTTATTCGTTCAGGTAAATGTCGAATAATTTAAATCAGACTGACGTTAGCCTGTTAGCTTAGCCGATGCTAACGTTACCGTTTGAAGAAAAAAAACCGTCGACGTTAAAAAAGCAGAAAAACCGGGACAGTTAGGACGGAACCGAACCAACCGAGCCGAACTCTGGGTTTATAAACATTCCCCCAAACACTCTAACCGACACACATTGGTGTTATTTCTCACAATTTACCACAGTTGTTGTAAAACAATGTGACTCGTAACAACCGTTTGGACTAGCTAGCTTATAGCAAAGAGAGAGGACCCCAATTTGTTTATTTCGTCAGGACCTTCAGGCAGCTCACCGGGCAGCCAGAGTCACAACGTCAGACGCGGTCGGCCATCTTTGGTGTGGCATTCAATGCCGGGGGAGTTCACCGCGTTTGGATGATCCGCTCATTTTAAATTCATCGAAATGAGTCAGAATCAGAAATACTTTATTAATCCCCGCAGGGAAATTGTTTTTGTTTACAGCAGCTCCCAGACGGTAAGTGAGATAGTAAGTGATAGCAAGAAAACAAAACACTATACACACCAATACCAGACCCTCCAGGAATTCGCGATGTTGCGATTTGCAACTCCAACGCAACTTCAGTGAATCCCCATGAATTCAGGGCGGTGTTGCAATTTTAACCAATCACGATTTTTTCGCAACTATACATACACTGAGCTGGATCACATGCTGATTGTTAAAAGTGCAGTGCAGTCCATAAACGGCCACTTGAGGCTGGTTGCAAAAGCTAATCAAGTCCCTATGTTAAAACGTCTAGCTTCACAGCAGAAATAAACATGTTTACAGCCTGGTACAAAAACAGTTTTGGTTTCTATAGCTAACTTACCTGTTTATTCATGTACTGAGGATGAACTATGACTTATGTGACTTATCTGTTTAAATTATATTAAGGCTTAAACATATGCATAATTAAGACCATGGTTGCTTTGATTGACAGGTGGGTGCCATTATAGGTGGATTGTTTGAACAACCAGGCGTTCCTGCCCATTGTTAGATTAGCTAGGAAGTAAGACCTTTAGGCAGTTTACGGGACACCCCTGAGTGACACACGTCAGATGCGGTCGGCCATCTTTGTTGTGGCATTCAATGCTGGGGAGTTCACAGTGTTTGGATGATTCGGTCATTTTGAATTCATCGAAATAATTCACCTTTAATTTGTTTGTTTTGTGACAAACTCCGTAGCTGTATAAGTGAAGTCAATGGGGAAGTGCCCAAAAACTGCAGTTCCACGAAGGGCCACTTGAGGCTGGTTGCAAAAGCTAATCAGCTCTGTTATGGGATTTTCTATCCTTAGGTTACACAAGGTCACGTGTGGGCCTTGAGGTCCTCGGCAGTATTAGTCGTTTGACTTTGGTTGAGAACAGTAGGTGCCAGTCTATCTCAACACTGTGGTGGCCAGGGTCAAGAGACCTGTTGCTGCCTTCATAGACATAATAGAAAGCTTGCTGTTGATGTTCCAATCTGCGTAATCTGTGTCTCCTGGAGCCTATCCCAGCTGATCTTGGGCAAGAGGCTGGGTATTCCCTAAACACGTCGCCAGCCTATCACAGGGCTTTATGTGACTTATATGTTCGTTCACATTTTATACTATTTTTTATTTTTTCACATAAAAATGTTTGGTATAAAAACGTTTGTAACATATATAACATTACACTTCAAAGTCAAGCTTCAAATTTATTGACAATACTTTAACAAAAATACAGAAGCATGTCTTAGCAGCTACAGTGGTGTTTTATGGTGCTCTAGCATTGCTTGAAAATGACTAGTGCATCAGTGGATGAGTGTCAAAAGCTAAATGGACCCCAATTAAGGCGCTGTCCATCACAGGGTGGAGGTTTGGCAAAGTCCACAGTTTAAGAAGAATTGTTCAAAATGACTTGTTCGTTCTGTTTTGCCCATCAGTAACGCTCTTTTGTTCTGGTCTGTACAGTTTGCTTTTCACCTCAGTGGAACATAGCAACAGCTGACATCATAAACAGTGTTTTAGATAACTTGTTAGTCACCATGTGTAACAATTCAAAGACGCCAGCTCGCTTGTAACAAAAACACGATTCAGGTTGGACTAGCTGCACAGCTTTGACTGCAATCTTCAAAGCCACTCGCAAAATGGGACTCAGGAATTTCTTAATTATTCTTCACATCAGTATTTTCAGGTTACATACGAGTCAAATACTTCACATTGTAAGACTGCGCATAGTTCCAACATGGTAAAACAAAAACCTAAAATAGACAAACTCAAACTTTGTCTTGAAAATCGGGCATCTTGCCAGACACCTCAAATCAAGCACAGGAACCGGACTGAACTGGTTTTGATTTCGTCTGCGTCAGCATCCCAATTTTTTTTTTCTTTTTTTGTTGCATTGCATCTCAGCAAAAGAAGCTGCAGTCTTTCTGTAAGCTTTTTTATCTGCTTAATTTTTTCACATTAAGTTGAATTTTCTTCTCCAACAGTTTACTTACGATGAAATAAAAATGTTATGAGGCGAAAATACAAAATAAAACATTTGATTTGAATCAAAATCTGCAAAGAATAGAAGAAAATTGTTTACTATAATAAGTATGCATGTATGTATTTATATGTATGTATGTATTTTGCCATATTTATGTCATGACATATTTAAAGGGAAGCTCAATGCTTTGCTACATAGGGTTAAAGGTCACGCCTTTCCCTTTAAAACATGTTATGAGGTGAAAATACAAAAGCAAAACATTTTGACTTCTGAAAATCTAAACAACACTGGAAGAATACGACCAAACCGATATAATATATAATCCCACAGACTGTGAAGGAGATTATTAATATTAGTTCAGTGTTTGTATTTTGCCCTTTGGTCACAGAGCCTCTAACAAAGCAAAGTATTTACATTTCTAGTTACTGAATAAAGAAGTTTTTACTTATGTCAAGAGCTAGACATATTTTAAAAAGGGAAAAATGTGACCTTTATCCTTCTGTAGCAAAACAAGGACTTCCCTTTTTAAAATGCCCGGGAGCTCAAACACGCCATCTAACAGCACCCACCTGTCAATTAAAGCAACCAAGCTGTTAATTATGCATAACTTTAAGCCTTAATATAATTTGAACAGGTGAGTTCTATAAAAAAATCAGACTTAGCTCTCGGGACTAAAACTGTTTTTTTTTGTACCAGGCTGTAAACATGTTTATTTCTGCTGTGAAGTTGGACATTTGAACATGGGGACTTATGTAGACTGACTCGTTCTGTATCCAGACTGAAGTGGATGTTTGAGGTTTGCCGCTTGGTCATACATGAAAAAACTTCCCTATTCAGTAGCCAGAAATATAAATATTTCACTTTTTATAGAGCCTCTGATAACAGAAGGGCAAAATACATACACTGAACAAATACTGATAATCTCCCTCGCAGTCTACAGGGATTATAGGAAACAATGTCAGTCGTTTTCTTCCAGATTTTGAAGTTTTGTGTTTGCATTTAATGCAATATTCGTGAAAAGATTCACAAATATGTTCACATTAACTCCTCCTCTAAGAAAAGTGAATATTTTACCAATTTATTAGACATCTTGGTAAATGATTGCACTTTTTGTAACAGTGAAGTTATTTCAGGGTAGTGTAAACCTTTTCTAAATTGTGCAACTGCTGTGTGATGCAAAATTAGACGAGTTGCATAGTATAGAGGAGATTTTCATCTGTGTGTTCTGTCACTACACTACTCTCCTGTACTCGTCCCTTCACATCTTCTTCTCTTCCCCCTCTGAGATGATGTGCTCTGGAGACGCCCTTTTAAACCATTCAGACCAGGATCCGTCATAAACACACACCCCGGGGTGTCCCAGCAGGTGAGCAGCCAGAACAACGTGACACGCCGTGACACCGGACCCACAGGTAGCCCACAGTGGTTTCTCCAGGTCCACCCCGGCCTCTTTGAACAGTTTGGACAGCTGGTCAGTTCCCAGCTCTTTTCCAGAGGCGTCCATGAAAGACGGGAACGGCATGTTGATGGTACCGGGGAAATGACCCGGCAGCGTGTCTGTGAGGGCAGGAGAGAGAAAGGAGATGATGATGCCATGAGATCACTTCTGTTATGATCAGATGCTACATAAACTGAACTGACACCTGAAAGCAATCATGCATACTTTATAATTCCACCTCTGTCCACTCATCTTAGTGCTTTTATTTTGAAATCCTGCTCACCATCTCTGGGTTCGGGCTCGGTTCCTCTGAACCTCCCTGCAGACCTTGCATCCACAGTTTGGACCTGCTTGGTGCCGATGTTCTCCAGCACGTCCTCATAGCTCTTCACCCACGCCTGGTTCAGAGTCGCCTTGAACTCTCTCCTCTCCGGTTTGCAGTGCTCGGATGTGACAGGACGAGCCTCAGCCAACCAGTTCTTCATCCCACCGTCCAGCACCGACACCAGGCCGTGCCCGAACAGCCGGAACATCCACCAGACGCGGGGCGCGCTGAACGCCCCGAAGTCGCTGGTGTCGTACACGACGACGTGCGTGTCGTTGCCGATGCCCAGATCTCCAACATACTTGGAGAAGTGTCTGGAAGTTGGCAGCATGTGATCCAGCTCGGAGCTTTTATCGCTGCATTCGTCTATGTCAAAAAACGACGCGCCCGGGATGTGCCTCTGCGCAAATTCAACCCTCGGGTCCCGTTTGGTTTTGGGCAGATACCATGACGTGTCCAGAACGCGGAGCTTCGGCCCGATCAGGTTGTTTCTGATCGCATCCGACAGCCACTGTCCTGACACCAGAGCCCGGGTCTGAGCCGCCATGATGGGTACAAATACAAGCCGTGAGCGCTAGAGGGAAATGTGGCTCTGTAAAGTTAAACATGCAGAAAGCGTGAACTCACATGTTCTCTGCAAACTGTGAACTTTGCACCTGCAAAAATGTGCAAACAGCGCACAGCACGCATTCTGGATTTGTCATTAATAAACATGAAAAATACATTAAAACACATTAAAAATTAAATAAATAATAAATAAAATATAATCTCTTCTTCGACACAGAGCAGCTGTATGTTGTAAAAGTATATATAAATGAAATTTATGGAAAATTTTACAGTAGTTTTCTGTTTTGTATTAGATACAAGACTGTAAATTGACAACCAAGCTTTTAGTTTAAGTATTATTATATTGTTTTTCTTCGTAAGTCTTATTAGTTTTACATTAATGTAAATGTTGTACCTTTACATTCAAACTCTAACTTTGTAAATAAAAGTTTAGTGGTTTTCTGTTTAAAATAAATAAATAAATATTAGAAATCTCTGTAAATTGATTTGATGCACTTCTGCCATCACATTTTAACTCATGAATAATCATCGATGTATGTGCGAAATATTACAGGAAATATACATTTGTATTATTTTGATACTGTAAGATCCCTCCGTGTGCCAACAGTAGTACACAGTCTGCAAAGCAGAGGCTATGACAGACACATTAGTTCTTCAAAAGTCTTTCAAGGCACGTTTATTAGCTGCACATCCACTAAAGCACCAGCAGGTTGTGCCACATGGATACATTTCTTTAAAAAGGCCACAGGCGGCAGGCACTGTCGTACAAAAAGCTTTTCAGATTCAGGATTTAGTGAAAATGATCCTGTATGAGCTGAATTATTCAAATCATAGGCCTGTAGAGGGATAAACAGTTACATGCTGAGAACAGTGAGAATATATCAAATGCCGGTTTGTCTTCGTCCTCCTCAAAGCCTGCTTTCGGCCTCAGAGACGACGTGCTCTGGTGGAGCCTTAGTGAACCACTCGTACCAGGATCCGTCGTACACAGAGGCCTCCTCGGGGGCGCCGCACAGATGGGCAGCCAGCACCAGGTGACAGGCGGTCACACCGGAGCCGCAGGATCCACAGATCGGCTTATTCAGGTCCACTTTTGACTTCTCAAAGAACTTCTTCAGTTCCTCCGTGGACAGCATCATGCCGTCATTGTCGACGAAACTGAAAAAAGGCATGCATCTGGAGCCGGGGATGTGACCCGGTTGGACACCTGTGGGACAAGGACACAGGAGTTAGTTTCTTTGCATGGCGAAATACACAGACATCTTAAGAGTCTCTAACATTCTCTTTTTTCTTACTCCATGAACACAACATGCATTTGTGTTTTTGTCTGTGCTCTCCAGACATGTCACAAATTCCTGCACATCAATTCAACATGCTTTCCTCCTTCACCTCCCGGCTAATCTAAAAATCGGCAAAGACGTAGATCATCTGTGGATCTGAGGTGGGCTGAATGATGCCTGGTTGCTCATATAAGTCATCTGTAACAGCACCTACCTGTCGATTAAATCAGCCACACTGTTAATCCTGCATAACTTTAAGCCTTAATATAACCTGAACAGGTGAGTTGTATATAAATTCACCCTCAGTACAGTTGTCATGAACGGGGAAACTAGCTTTAGAGACCTAAACTGTTTTTTGTACCAGGCTGTAAACATGTTTATTTCTGCTGTCTAACATGAGGACTTATGGAGACTGACTCACTTCTGGAGCCAGCCTCAAGTGGACGTTTGAGGAACTGCGGTTTTGGCACTTCACAGCCATGGAGGTTGGTGTCTGGTCTTTGCACCGTTGGAAAGGGAAGAGCGCTGCAATCAGCAACTAAACCAGTTAGATGCTAATAAATCCGACACACTGGTCCTTTAGTTAATTATCAGTGTTCAGTTGGTAGCTCCTGATAAGATTCTGAAAAACATGGCCCACATACTGCACTTCATGGCCTTGATCATTCTCTCTGATACTTCTTTGTACTACTACTTTTTTAACTTTAAGCATATTGTTGATATGGTTTTTATGGCTTGCTGAACTGCTTCTTAAACATTTTATTTTTTTATATTTTAATTAATTTATTTTATTTTCTTACTGAGTTTTACTTATTTTAACATTTTATGTACGTTTGCTCTGTGCAGCACTTTGGGCTGCATGTTTGCATTAAAGGTGCCATTTAAATAAATAAAGTTTCCATAAATCCTGGGATGAAATATTAAATCTCAAAGCAGGCGTACCCTCTCTTGGTTCTGGTTCTTTCCCTCGGAACCTCGCATACGGTCTCACATCCACCACCTGAAACTCCTGAGCTGTTATGTTCTTTGTAATGTCCTCAAATGACTTCACCCAGGAGGAGCGGTGCTTCGTGCTGGCGGTGAAGCGGGCCGGTTCAGGTCTGGTGTACGTCCCTTCCACCGGATGACCCTCTTTGACCCAGTTCCTAAACCCCCCGTTCAGCACCGACACCTGTGGATGACCGAACAAGCGGAACATCCACCAAACCCTGCTGCAGGTGAAAGCTCCAAAGTCACTGGCGTCGTACACGACCACATGGCTGTCATTCCCGATGCCGAGATCTCCCACATAGTCTGCGAACAACTCCTCCGAGGGGAGCATGTGATCAAACTTGGACGTCCTGTCCGCGCACTCGTCGATGTCGAAGAAAGACGCACCTGGGATGTGCGTCTGCGCAAACTCCTTCTTGCCGTCTCGCTTCATGCTCGGGAGGTACCAGGACGTGTCCAGGATCCGCAAACGCGGTCCGACCAGATTGCGTTTGAGCATGTTTGCAAGCCATTTTGCAGAGACGAGAGCTCGAGTTTGCATTCCCATGTTCAGAGCACAGACAGTCTGCAGAGCCCAGCGACAACACACGGGTAAATCACCTCTGCTCCGTCAAGTGGTTTGGAGTGCAAACACTGTTGAAAGCATGAATGCAATAAAACCAGAATACAACTTAACAAAATAAGAGAGTCAATAAGTTGATTTATAATACATCCACCTACTGAACAGCTCAACCAGACACAATGTTTTGTTTCTTTCCATTTCTCAGAGAAAATGAATGATAACACAAAATGTTTTCTTTCACTTTTGGATAGTGGCCAAAGCCATGTACTGTGAAATATCTGTGTTTACTCTTTTTAAAGCACAGTGACAGCAGAAACTATCCAAACTGATCAAAAGTTTACATGCCCCTTGTAATTTGGCCTGATAACCTGCACCTAACTTGAAACAGTTGGGATTGAATGGCTCTTAAAGGTAACTGTCTTCACCTGTGACCTGTTTGCTTGTAATTAGTGGGTGTGTATAAAAGTCCATGAGTTTCTGGACTCCTGAGAAACCCATGTATCCCTCATGTGGTGCTGTTCTGATGTCTGGGATGCAGAATCATGTATTTATTGAATTTGATAATAATTGTATGTTCTAAAAAAAGTAAATATACACTATTTATTTCTTGTTTAATGTTATTAAAGTCTTTAATACTTGTCTGAGCCTCCTTTAATATTGAACAGAGGGAGAACAATATCTGACAGTGATATTCCAAGCTGTCAGGATGCGTCCCCCCCTGTTTTAGATTTAATGAGACCAGCCCGAATGATCTGTTGTGGGGAAAGAAGTCAGCAGTGTGATCTTCATATTGAACAGAGGGGGAACCGTGTCTGACAATATTTCAATATTTCCAAGTATTCAGCAGCTGTCTACGTTTTTAATGACGTGTGTTTGCTCTGCTTGTAATAATCAATCAAAATGTTTGTGTCAGAGTTGTAAGGCTGGTTGTTTGTTGTGTTACAGTTCATAGTGTGTGTTTATAGTGTTAAAATTTACATCAGTGTTCAAGTGCACATCATTAATGTTAATACTTCTTAACTTATCATTCCCATATTCCCATATCATACTGCAGTTTACTGCTACTTTGCATTCTGCAGCATCAGCATCATCAGCAGTAATAAAATTAAATCTAATCTAATTTGCATTTCAGAAGTAATTGCATTGTATATGATACATGTACACAAAAGAAGAAATCATACCTCTTTTAGGTTTTTCATTTTTATTTTGTTTCATTTTATTCTTGGTATCGTGTTTTTTTTATGATTAGACTGTAACACCAATGGCTTCACACACTCCCTTCTCTCATTAACATAATTACACAATTATAACAATAATTTCCCTCATAGTTTACTCAGGAACAAAACATTAAATAAGATGAAAAACTAAATTTGGGTTTGCTGGTTAAATAAGATAAAGTCACTGTATGACTTGAGTTGCAGGTTGAAGCTAATTTGTTGGCTTGAGCACGTACAAAAACCACTGGGGTTCAAAGACAGAAAGTGCAATTAATGGAAACTGATTCTTTAACATAATAATGAAACCAGGAATGAGGAATTAAAGAAGAGATCTATCAATAGTACAAAAACAGCATCATGTTGAGTTTCCAGAAACAACGTGTTGCTAACTCAGCAGCAGTGTTCAGAGAGTTGTTTCTGGAAAGAAATGATGTTTTTACACTTTTTCATGGGAACTTATTCTTTAACATAAGAATGAAACCAGAAATGAGGAATTAAAGCAGAGATCTACTAATAGCACAAAAACAGCATCATGTTCAGTTTCCAGAAACAACGTGTTGCTAACTCATGTTTGTCTATGTTGTCTGATATAAAACCTGAATCAATAAAACTCCAGTCCATGCTTTCACTGATACAGATATCAGTATATATCAGTATATATATATATAAATAAGTAGGTTATAAATTGATAAAATATGTATTAAACGGATGGTGCGAGCTAAATACAAATGTTTTGAGAGATATTGATCACTGTGAGTGAAGTAGGGCTCCCCCTCCTTACAAAAGCCAATTTAACCACTGATTACAACAGATCATTATTATTTCCATACTTATGAACAAAAATAGTTTTTGTATCACTACATCAAGTTTAAGACTGGGGCCAAACACGCATGCATTTAATATTTGTTTATTTATTATGTTTTTCCACACATACACAACATTTCGGGCTCTTATGCATTTCAGTTACATAGAAAATAAATTAACTAACAAACTTAATTTGAAGGAAGTAATAAGATTTGTGTAAAAGTACTTATACACTGCATTCATTTTCGCTTATTTAATATACTACTACACTACTGTGTAGTAGTAGCAGGTAGAGTTTATTAGTACTATTACATAAATTACTTTTGGTTTTATGATTAGACTGTAACACCAATGGCTTCACACACTCCCTTCTCTCATTAACATAATTAAACACTTATAACAATAATTTCCCTCATTCAGGAACAAAACATTAAATAAGATGAAAAACTAAATTTGGGTTTGCTGGTTAAATAAGATAAAGTCACTGTATGGCTGGAGTT
This sequence comes from Collichthys lucidus, assembly GCA_004119915.2. NCBI lineage: Eukaryota > Metazoa > Chordata > Actinopteri > Sciaenidae > Collichthys > Collichthys lucidus. Next base: position 8,103,175 of record CM014100.1, read on the forward strand.
GCAGGTTGAAGCTAATTTGTTGGCTTGAGCACGTACAGAAACCACTGGGGTTCAAAGACAGAAAGTGCAATTAATGGAAACTGATTCTTTAACATAATAATGAAACCAGGAATGAGGAATTAAAAAAGAGATCTATTGGCTAATTTAACCGCTGATTACAACAGATCATTAGAGAGAGACAGAGAGAGAGAGAGTGAGAGAGAGAGTGAGAGAGAGAGGGAGAGAGAAGACAGAGAGAGAGACAGACAGAGGGAGGGAGGCAGGAAACTAAATTGCTTAATTGGAGTCACTGCTTCTATATTAAAGACCAGCCCTTGTTTTTGTAGTCCAACCAAGTTTTCCTCTCACTGACTGTTCTGCCATCCTACCAACTGGTCAGATCTCAGAGAAATTTCCATATTGAGGTAAGCTGATTTTTTAAAATTTTATTATTAAGTGTGAAACAAAACAATGGATTTCTAATGATGTGGCGTTTGAGTGTCAGCTGTCGAGTCTTGCTGTTTTGTGGCATTTTTTAGGGCTGATTTCTTGTTTTTGGAAATAGTTTAAAAATGAAGAAAAGTCGCAAATAAAGTCCTAAATAATACTTTAAGCTTCCGGAAATGTTTATTCCTTGGAGAGTAATTTTTCTTTCATAGAAGAAAGGTGCTTTTTTTGAGGAATTAAAGAAGAGATCTACCAATAACACAAAAACAGCATCATGTTCAGCTTCCAGAAACAACGTGTTGCTAACTCATGTTTGTCTACTCAGCAGCAGTGTTCAGAGAGTTTCTTTGGTAGAAAGTTTTTTTTCTGTGGTTTAATAAGTAATTTGTTGTTTCTGGAAAGAAATGATGTTTTTCCACTTACTATACCTTTTAGTATTTTATTGGACAGAAACCGCTGGCGTTCAAAGATAGAAAATGTTTGTGCAACTTATGGGAACTGATTCTTTAAAATAAAAATGAAACTTCTAAAACACAATTTCATTAAATTAGAATAAAGAAAATCTGCTAATTCGAATGATACAGAATATAATGCAAACGTCCTGTAGTGTCACGTTGAAAAATATGTGTTATGTAATATAATTAGCTGTATTGTAGGAGTGGTACTGGTGTACTGCTTGTCAATAATTGAGCTATTGGAATCACAAGACCTGCAGAACCTGAATCCATCCTCAGACTGAGCACAGACAGAGAGCATTGTGTGGACGACTTGAACTGATGAGACAAATCAGCAGCAATCTAATTTTCCCGGCAGTCATACAGCGAGGGGCACATTCCCTTGACAACCGGCGACAAAATAAATGTCGAGCATGTGTAGTAAAAAAAAAAAAAAAAGGAGTAAGTGATTTCACGTGTGAGCAGATGAGTTTAGTTATGAGTCATTTACTCGAGCAGTCCAGGGGGTATTGTCTCACATGGAAAATAAAATCCACATTAATACACAAAGAGACCTGTGTTAGAATCAGCAGTGGGCATACCTTTACCACGAATCAGATAATTGATATTACACTAATGTGAGAATGGTTGGACATCATGTGAAGGAAATGTACAGTGAAGGGCAGCGAGACGGGGCACGTGTCATCTGTGTGATATAATGCTGATATCCTGCTTTGTGTGTTATGTGTGTGTTTCTTTTTGTGTGTAGTTTGTGAGTAAAACCTTGTGCTACATGTGCACACAGTGATGAGAGCTGAATGCTGACATGCTTACAGTGATAATGCTAAAATGTGGATGTTTATCAGGTCATATTTACATTTTTTTAGGATTTTAGTTACTTAGTTTAGCGTGTTAGCCTGCAGGCCATAAGCAGCTTCTTCAGCAGACTGCTAGTCCCACCATGTAGCATCACATCTTATCGTGATATTCTGCTGAATGTCTTACATGGTTGTTGAGCAGATGCTGAGATTTCTTCCCCCCCCCAAAAAAAGCCAACCTCATAGTGGCACTTAGTTATTATTAGTGGCAATGTATTTTTTATGATTGAATATTCCAAGTATTCTTGAAATGTCTTGTTTTTTATTATAACCAAAGATTAAATTGGGCCGGAGGTACCGGAGGAACAGTACATGAGTCTGTTCACTCATCGCTGTGTCAGAGCTTCATTATTGAATCCGTCCCGCTTATTTATTGATATAAAACCTGAAACTGAAATGAAACTGAAACTCCATGGTTGTTGAGATTTCTTTCACACAAAACAGCCAACCTCATAGTGGCACTTTATTAGTTATTACTGGCAATGTATTTTTTATGATTGAATATTCCAAGTATTTTTGAAATGTCTTGTTTTTGATTACAACAGATCATTATCTTTTTGTATCACTACATCAAGTTTACACACGTGAGTCACAAATGACAGATTCATCCATGTGTGATTTAAAATTAAATGACTTAATGCTATAATAATAATCATTAGTCTTAATTACTGTAGCAGTGACTGGGGCCAAACAAGCATTAATTTAATATTTGTTTATTTATCATTTTTTCCACACATACACAACATTTTGGGCTCTTATGCATTTCAATTACATAAAAAATAAATTAACTAACAAACTTAATTTGAAGGAAGTAATAAGATTTGTGCAAAAGTACTAATAGACTGCATTTATTTTCTCTTTATTAATATAGAATGAATAAACCTGGCTACTACTACACTACTGTGTAGTGGAAGCAGATTGAGTTTATTGGTACTATTAGATAAATTGTTTTACTTGCTTCATATTAAGTTTATTAGTTAATTCATATTAAAACAATGTAATTTGAATGGATGGAAATTTTCCTGCATTTTTGAGCAAATATGAACAAAATACATGGGACCACCATTAATTCTCTTTCTCATTTTCTCGTTTTTCTATCAAGCCTCCTCTATATCAACAGGATGGCCCTTCTCAACTACCCTGTTCCAGAGTTGGATGTTACCTTGCAAGAAGTGAGCCGGGTCCTGCAGCTCACCTTAAGTCCTGACCTTTACCCTGAGTTCAGGAGTACAGTGGAACAGCAGAGGGAGCTCCTTCAAGAGGTCCAGCAAAAATTAGCAACCGCTGCTTCGGGTCAAGAGAATTGGGTGACGGAGCAATTCAAGAGAGCTCTGCTGTCTTGCGCTGACCCCCTGCCCACCTCCACAGCCCTCCCTGTTGTCGTTCTTCCTTCCCAAGCAAAGCGATGTACCCAGCTGGGGAGGGCAGCCGCTCTGCTCTGGGCAGCGGCAAAGCTGCACAGTGAGCCCTTGTTGCTGGAGGGCAATGTGCCAATGGAGCGCACACAACAGTCTGAGGTATTTGCTGCGAGCCGAATTCCTGGAAGACTTCAAGATGAAATTAAGGTGAGATTACTGGCAGGACACAAGCTGAGGGAAAATTCTGGGTTTAAAAGATGTGACAGGTGCAACAAGCTGCAAACTTGCAACAATGGAGGGCGGCTAAACACAGTATCCTCATCTCTAATCTGTAGCTTTGTCATTTCATTTTCAGGTCTATCCAGATAGCCTCCATGCCATCATCACCTGTGTTGGAGGAGTGTTCCCTGTTGACATACTGTGGCGTCCCAGCACTGGTGGTCCAGTATCTGCTCGATCATTCAGTGACATCTACAACCAGCTGGCTCAGGTGATGGATCAACCCAGAGCAGGAAAACAGAATGATCCCTCTGCCATCTGCAGCCTTTCGGCTATGGAGCGCAAAGCCTGGGCTGCCACCAGGGAAGAGATCCTGGGGCAAGGAGGGGAAGCAGCGGCGTCACTGGGGCTGATGGAGAGTGCAGTGTTAACACTCTGTCTGGAGGAGTGCAACGCACCGTCTGAACTAGCTGATATCCTCAATGCAGTGAGGCTGGGAAGAGTCGGAGACAGTCCATGTCTGAGATATTACGACAAGGTATTGGATATAACCTAGAGTATGTTATTAGTGCTGATAGAGTTTGATTGATTTCCAGTGGACTAAAAGAACAAACTTATCTTTGTTTTTCTATTTTCTGACAGGTGGTGAACCTGGTGGTCTTCAAGGACAGCACAGCTGGGATACTGTTTGAGCACAGTGCTGTGGACGGGATGGTGGCCGGGCTTATGACTGAGTTTGTGTACAATCTGTCAGAAACTGTTGACTTAAATCTGGTCCACGCTGACACAGACAATGTGAATGGGTCTGTCAAAGTAAACAATGTTAATTCTGTTTGTCCAACTTCCCTACCATTCCCCTTGCAAGGCGTGAATGTCCCCAAACTGAGCCCTGACTTAAAAACAACACATCCGGTTCTCACTTTTGATGTCCCTTCCTATCCTGATGTGTTTTCTACCCTCAGAGGGCAGAGAGGTCTCTATGATGCTTGGATCAACTTCTCTTTGCAGCTTTCCCTGAGGCAAACTCTTGGGGATGCTGCTGCCAAACACATTCTTGTCACGCCTACCCATATGCGCCACTACAAACATGGCCGTTGTGATCCTACATACTCATTCACCATGCACTCTCAGAAGTTTGTAGGTGCCTTGGCATCCTGCATTGGCGCAGATAACACAGTCCAGTACACTACTGACCTCCTACGCTTGTTCCATGTTGCATTTTTAGAGCATAAGAGCATCATTAAAAAAACCAAAAGTGGTCAAGGAGTTGGTCCTCACCTAGCTGCACTGCGTCGGTCACTTCCATCTGACAACCCACTGAAGAAGTACCTGGACCCATTTGGATGTCCACCTGTATACCTCACAGGTACAGATCTGGTGGAGGGTGTGGAATGTGGAGTAGGGAATGTTTATGCCCAAGACCAGCTTGCTGTAACATACCTTGGGAAGAAAGAGAAGGTTCGGATTGTGCTTAATGGAAAAGGGAGCTTTGCTCTGACACTGGAGAAGCTTAAAGAAAGCCTGAACAAAAACCTGAAGTTAGTGATGCTTCTAGCTGTTAGATATGGTATTGCATGCCAAATGGGAGCCCTCGATTGTCTACTCCAACAGGGTCAAAAAGAGAAGATGAATGGAGAGGCGCATCACTGTCCAGACAGCCCAAGCGATGGCATGAGCCCAGACTACACTCTAATGATCCATGGTGGTGCTGGAGAGGAGATGATGCTGAGCCCTGATGTGATCGGGGTTATTGAGTTTGCTCTGCAGACAGCTTTAACCCTTGGAGCCCAAGTGCTTCAACAAGGTGGCAAGAGTCTGGACGCAGTCCAGAAGTCAGTGGAAGCTCTGGAGGACTGCTTCCTGTTCAATGCAGGTAAAGGTGCAGTATTCAACAAGGATGGAAAAAATGAAATGGAAGCCACCATTGTAGACGGCAATGCAATAAGGTCGGGATCTGTTGCTTGTGTGCAAAGTGTGAAGAACCCAATAAAAGCAGCCAGATGTGTCATGGAGAAAAGCTCACATTCACTCATTGTGGGCGATGGCGCTGAGGAGCTTCTGCAAGGGTTGGAAGAGAAAGAGAAGCCAGTTGGGCCTGAGTATTTCTACACCGATGTACGTCACAGAGAATTAATGCTGAAGCTCAGCAATGGAAAAACCTCAAAAAACAACCACCCTCAGACAGTTGGAGCTGTGGCAATGGATCGTTGGCACGGGTTGGCCGCTGCAACTTCCACCGGGGGGTTAGTAGGAAAGCTGAAAGGGCGAGTTGGGGATACAGCAGTGGTTGGGGCAGGAATATATGCTGATGACAAGGTAGCTATTACCTGCTCTGGAGATGGAGATGTATTTTTGAGGCACACAGTTGCACAGAAAATAGCCAGCCTCTACCATCACAAAGGGTACAGCCTTAGGCAGGCATGTAGAGAAGTGATGGCTGAGAATCTAAACGGGATCTGTGCAGGAATCATTGCTGTGGACACTAAAGGTGATGCCATCATTGAAACAAACTCTGGTGTCATGTTTGTGGCCTCAATGGTAGATGGCATTTCACGAGCAGAGGTTTTCAGGCCTGGAAAGGACTTCTCAAATGTGATCTGGGAAACAGATGAGCTAGTTGCCTACCTTGATCCCAATCCTTGGATCTCTGGGTCAACTATTCTGACTAGAAAAAGTCTTAGCGGGGCAAGCAGCATCTTCCAGTTGGTTACACCTGATTTTGTGGCTATGCTACAAGGAGCAAGAGCTGTGTCAAGCTTGCTATGTGAGCGACTGGGGGTGCAGCGCTGTGCCTTGGTCTTCAATCCAAACCCTGATCATCCAGCCCAAATCAGACTGCTCCCACTTCATGGTCTAGAGCCAAAGTGGCAGCCTCATCTTGCCAGTGAAGAAGAATTCCACACTCATGATCCTGGCTACTGCACCTCAAAAAGTGGCCCGTGCTGGGATGATGAAGCATTGACCCAGGTTCAAGGGAAGATTAGAAATGGACTGCCAACACCAAATGCACCCTCTTGCTTTGACTTTTTTGGAGATGCTTCCCATGATAACCTGTTTAGTCGCATTGTGCGTGGAGAGCAGAAACAGTGGAGAGTGTGGGAAGACAGTGAGCATGTTGCCTTCTTGACACCATACCCAAACACTCCTGGGCTAACTGTTGTAGTGCCACGCAAACCACTGCCCAGTGACATCTTCAAACTAGAGGAAGCTGACTACAAAGCACTGATCTTAGCCACTCTTAAAGTTGCCCAACTGCTGAAAGAGGGAATGAGAGCTCGAGGCGTTGCACTGATCTTTGAAGGCTTTGAGATTGACTATGCTCATGCCAAACTGATCCCTCTGTTGCCTTCACCAGACGGCACTAAAACCACTGAGCTGCAACCAGAATGCTACCAAAGCTACCCTGGATATGTGTCATCAATGAATGGTCCAGCTGCTGACCCTGAGCACCTCAAAAAGATCCACTCAAAGATTACCCAGTGCAGACCTCCTCATTCATGGGAAGACCCTCAGTCTCACTCTACAATCGCCATCAAGAGCCAGTGGTATCGCAACCTATTCCAGATCCAAAACACGCTTTTCCATAGCACAGTGGAATATTTCCACACTGCCTGCCAGTACTCCTACGCTCTAACACCTCTCACAACAGACACCATCTCCTCGCCAATGGGCCTGGGATCTGACTCAGAACCAGTTTCTGTTAACCTGCTGGGCCAGGACATCTACCTGGCTGACTCAATGCAGTTTGTACTTGAATACTTCCTTCGTTTCCAGGAGGACCTACCAGGGACGTACTACATTTCTCCCAGCTTTAGAGGGGAAGATCCTGATGCCACACACTTGAACCAGTTCTACCACGTAGAGTGTGAACTGTTGGGTGACATGGACAATGCCATGTCCATAGCAGAGGGATATGTGGCTCATCTTACCAAGTCTATGTTGAAGAAACACTCTGATTTGATCCTCAACACTGCTGGGACCTTGACACATGTCACAGCCATGCTGAGTAAACTGGATGGGAAAACCCCACTCCCAAGAGTCCCTCTTGACCAGGCCATTCCCATGATGCCCTCCACTGACTGTGTAGAGTGGGTCCAAGATGGCCAGCCCCAATTTGGCAGAAAGCTGACACGCAAAGGCGAGCGGGTCTTGATAGAGAAATATGGTGGTGCTGTTTGGCTGACTGAAATGGACCATCTAGGAGTTCCCTTTTACCAGGCTTATGTGGAGGGCACTGGGCGAAGCAAAGCCAAAGCTGGTGACCTTCTCCTGGGGCTTGGTGAGACTGTTGGTCTTGGAGAACGTCACTCCACCCCTGAGATGGTACAGGAGGCTCTCAGGCACCATGCAGTGCCGGAGCAGTCCTACAAATGGTACATTAACATGCGACAGGTGAAACCACTCCTCACCAGTGGATGGGGCATGGGGACGGAGCGCTACCTGTGCTGGCTGCTTCAGCATGATGACATTAGAGACATGCATATCATTCCTAGGATGAAAGGAACGAAGTACATGCCCTGATCACAGTTTCTCTACATGGCCATTAGATGTGATTTACTTGTGGTATTGGGGCCAAAATGAATAAACAATAAAAACGCCTCAGTTATCCAGACTTTGGACCTTTAATTCCTCCTGTGTCCATGGCCAGAAAATCCCTTCTGCAGCCTTTAGTCCTACATGACCCTTGTACCCTTCACTTGAGTAGTAAATCATTAATAGTGCTTTAAATCTTATCCCCATGCTTTGAGTCCCTAAAGCTGCAGAATCATTGTAACTGCAAAGAGAGAACAAGAACTTGAATTGTTGTTGTTGTTAAGACTTATTAACAGTTTTAAAATAATCAGTAAAGGGGTTTAAATCGTATGAATAAGTTGTTCAGACAACGTAAACTATATAAGGACAACATAAAGGAACACATTTGTACTCATCTTTGAATATGTTGTATTATCATTTATACATTTTAAGCAAATGATTTACATTGTTACTCAATATAATAATTTGTTTCATTTCTATCGCTTTGTCTTTGTATGTAAAGGATTTCTGTTAAAGTCATACTGTATGTATCATTGTTCATTTTAATGAAGTGATTACTTTTTAAACACCTATCAAGCATCGTCTGAGTGTTTTACTGACAAGGCCTCGTAGGCTCTGATCATGGCAACATCAACATTGATTCCAGTGGCTCTTGGACCCAAGGGCAAATATCACAAGGCTGAAAATGTTTGTTTAAATGTAGCTGCTTGGCTTGTTAGTTGCACATTATTATAGTACAAAAGTTCAATAACCAACTTATATAAACAGGCTGGCGTATCTGTCTTCTGTGTGCGTCCAGCAAGCTACAGCTTTAAAAAAAGGAAGGAGTCTGCTTAGACTGTAGGCTACAGCTGTGTTCATCGCCTCACCTGGCTTTGCTGTCCTAAGCTGTCCCCACACCTCTAGCTCTCCTGCAGCTGAAAGCCAACTCAGCACTGCTCCACAGAATAATAGCAGAGTATGAAATAGGTAGAGAACAGTTTCGATCATCCCTTGACACCAAAATTAGCTTGAAATTTTAATTCAAACATACATCTTTAAACCCTAACAATAAATAAAAGCCAATGGCAGACACATGAACATAATTTATGTACATGTATATAGAGAATAACAGCACTGAGACTTCTCACTAGATGTATCACTCCACTTCACAGATGTTCTAATGTTATATTATTAGTTGTTATCTAACTTAGATTGTAACAAACTTTGCACCACAAAGATGGCTATATTTCTACAAGTAGTTTCAAAACACAATTTTATCACAGTTACCTCGTGTTTCTGTAGCACTGACATACGGAACATATTAAATTAAAGTATGAATTAAACTAAAGCTCCCTGCGCTTTACACCGAACTTTCTTTAAGAAATATAAGATTTTGATCATTCAAACACATCACTCTACAAACACAATATATTGTGCTGGCAGAGCCCAAATAAATGATTAAATAGACAAACAAAAAATAACCTGTTGTCACTTATTACTGTTAACTAAAAAAACTGTAAAAAAACAATATCACACAACGGGGAGTGCTGTTATACTGAATATCAGCACGGCTGTGATTTGGTTTCACTGAATCAGGGATGTCCAAGGTACGGCCCGGGGGCCAATCATGGCCTTTTTTTATAGAATATATTATTTATGGCCTGCTAGGATTGTCAGATAATGTATGGCTGGAAGATTTGACTTTTTTTTGGTTGACATAATAAAACATTTGAACCTTTATAGACATAACAGCTGGTGTTATATATCTGTAGATGTGAGACAAAATATTCCTTTCTGGATGATTTTGTTAAAGACAAGAGCAAGAGTGACGTGTTTTAAACTTTAATGTTAACATACTTTGCCTTAGTCATAATGATAAGTCATGTTTAAAATGAACACAAGGTTAAGATCAACTTCACATTAAAGTCATTATTGAATATGGCAAGAATTAATTACTCGCCATATTTAATAACGACTTTAATCTCGTAATTCATTCCATTTTTTTTATTTAAATGTGGCCCTAATACTCAATAATAATAATAATCATAATAAAAATAATAATAATGAATTATTTCAAACCGTTATTTTGAAATGAGCGTTGTAACGGCTCGGTGATGACCCGGATGTGCAGCTTTAGTTTCCGCTCGTCAGCTCCGTGTGTGACCCCCGGCTGAAGCAGGAGCTGGAGCTGGACTCTGCCTCTGTCTGGACAATCTTTGCTCTCATTTCTAAAGCGTGAGTCCTCCTCGTGTGTCTCCTCCGTGTGCGTTCGTGTTTTTACCTCGCTCCGTGTCCTCCGCAGCTCTTTCCACGGCCGCGTCTCCTCACTGAGGTCAGCTAACTTTAGCGTGCGGAGCTAACGCGGCTAGTCCGGGGAGAGATGTGTGACTTTCCGCGGAGCCAGCCATTTTCTGACCGGGTTCACTGACTGTTTCCCCGCATGCAGGTGAAGCATCTGTCACGCAGCGGGCGGATGGAGATCAGGGAGTCCGTGTTTAGACGGTTCAAAGCGGGGGCACGTTTGTATGGATGCTAACGTTAGCTGAGCGGTGTAGCCTGTGTGAGCTGACGCCGCAGCTGGGAGGTGGAGGAGGAAGGTGGAGGAGGAAGGTGGTGCTTTAACATGTGGATTTAACCCTCAGAGCTGAGCCACATTGAAGAGAGTCTATGTAGTTATGTTTCTGTGTCCTTTTAAATATCATGATTATTGTCCTGCACAGTCTCATAAATCTCTTCTTTCTTTCTCCACCCATAGACCTTCACTCATTCCTCCACCTCCTTCCACTTACATCCACCAGTGACCAATTGAATAGTCTGAAACAATTACCTCTTATGTCCTGTCCTAAACACTTCAGTGACCTCATGACTTCCACTAGAAGATGTAATAATGTGACGTAATCTGTGGTGAAACTACAAAGTTCAAGAAGACGGACTACAAACCCCAGTCCGAGATACTGTCCTGTTGTTTCATGCAGGATAAAAATAAATAAAACGTGGACAAAAGTATGACTTCATCATCAACGTCAGGATTAAAATAATAAAGGAATAGTGTCCGTTATGGCAAAAGATGGATGATTAATAATCAGCGGTGACTTCATGATGCTCACACTGAAAGATGTGATATTCATGTTTATATATCAGGATAACTTATAGTCTATCTATTTATTAACAACTCAATACTTCAACAGCAAAAAGATAAAATATGTGACCTCTCCCTTCGTCTCCTTCCTCCCCCCTCCAGGCTTCAGGGTGTCCCCCCTCTCCATGTGTGATCCCTAATGGGCGGCTGGTCTCGCGGTGCCGTGCTGGAGCTGTACCGGTCGCTGCTCCGCGCAGGGCGTCACCTTCAGTACACCGACCGTAACTACTACCGCCACGCCGTGGCTCGCGAGTTTCGCCGCTGCCAAACTCTGACCATACCCGAAGACAAGGAGGACGCGCTGAAGAGGGGACAGTTCTTCCTCAGCAGCCGCCTGGGTGGGCTTATGTAGGGGGGGTTCAGGTCGGTTAAAGGTCACCTGGAGCCGTATCTCCCAGGTAAATAGCTTTTTTTATGTGAGCAGATCCGAGACACTCTTGGGGTAAAGATGACGTGTGTTGAGAATCTGGTTACGCAACAATGTTGCTCTTCGTCATCCCTTTTCAGAGGCAGGATGGCGGGGGTTAACGGAGACCGTAAAGGAAAGAAAGATGACAATGGCATCGGCACAGCCATCGACTTCATGCTTTCCAACGCCAAGCTGGTGTTGGGCGTGGGAGGAGCGGCCATGCTCGGCATCGCAACACTCGCGATGAAAAGAGTAAGTGATTTCTCTCCTGAAGCTGCGTTCAGGTTCAGGCCCCGTGGCGAAACATTGAAGCGTTGTGCAGCGGTGTGTCGATTTGTGCTGAACATCCAAACTAACAAAAAATGCGCTCTTCTTCGTCTTCTTTGTGCAGATGTATGACCGTGCCATAAGCGCTCCTACCAGCCCCACCAAGATGGAGCAGACGGGAAAGAGAAGCTGGGAGGAGCCCGCCTGGATGGGCTCATCGCCGCGGGTACTGAACCACGACATGAAGGCCACAGTTAGCAGGTCGCTGCAGTCTCTGCCTACTTCCTCACATGCTTTCGAGCCAGGTGAGAAGTTCCCTTCTTTTTTAATTTTTATTTATTTAAATTATCATTGTTTTAAATGTTTTTCATCTTTTGTGGTTCAGACGTTAAGCCAGCTGTCATTGTATCTGTTGACAGACGGCCTCCTCGGAGGAATCTTGCTCTTCCTTTACAGTGGGTGTCTGTAGCGCTGTAGTTAGTTGTGCAGTTTAAGCTTAATGTTTTTATAGAAGCCAGCAGATTGTAGTTTTTCCGCCTCGTCCATCTTTCCCAACTCCCTCCAACGATCATTACCTGAAATGTTGGAAACAGGAAGATCGCAGATGAATATTTCATCTTCTGCTTCTCGTCTCTTCAGACTGTCTGCGCAGAGCCGTGGGTCGATCTGCCGTGGGAGGCAGCGGCGCCACTCATTCGGACCTGGTTCGCGCTCGGATGCGTCTTTCCCTGCAGGAGCATCTGTGGGAGTTCTACCAATGCAACGTGAACATCCCCGCCGAGGAGCAGGCTGTTGCCAGGAGGGCGGCGCTGGACATCTGCGCCGAGCTCCGAGTCTTCCTTCATGCCAAACTGCCCGACATGCCGCTCAGAGAGATGTACCTGAGCGGCAGTCTGTACGATGACCTGCAGGTAAAAGCTCAGAGAAAGGAGTCTTGATTTGGCTTTAACCAAGATCACATAATACAACTGTAACTTCTTCCTCCGTCTTCTAGGTGGTAACAGCGGACCACGCCCAGCTCATGGTGCCTCTTATCCTCGAGAAGAACCTGTGGTCGTCCATCCCCGGCGAGGACACCATCATGAACGTCCCAGGTTTCTGGCTCGTCCGCCGGGAGAATTTGGAGTATTTCCCCAGGAACAGCAGCTATTGGGACCGCTGCATGGTCGGAGGTTACCTCTCGCCTAAATCAGTCCTCGAGGTCTTCGACAAGCTCGTGGCCGGCTCCATCAACTGGCCGGCTATAGGGAGCGTCCTCGACTACATCATCCGTCCTGTGGTTCCCTCGGAAACGCTGACCCTGGAGGTGCAGTACGAGACGGACCGGAAGCTGTACGTGGACTTCCTGCCGTTGCTCGTGATGGAGGACGGGACCTCGCTGATCGCCAAACCTCACCGCCTCGCCGCAGAGCGCCACGAGAACCTGTGGCGGCAGAGCTTCCGCGTGGCCGAGACGGCGCGACTCAGGGCGCTGGACCAGGAGGACGGAGGCTGCCGGTGCGCCTGTCTGAAGCTGGCGAAGGCCGTGTGCAAGCTGAACCCGGCGCTTCACCGGCTCAACGCCAGCCAGCTCACTAACGCCATCTTGTTGCTATGCGAAAAAGAAGGCGACTGGACACAGGAGGCACTGGCCGACCGCTTCCTTCAGCTGCTACGAGCGCTGGTGGGGCACCTAGAGGCCGGGAGGCTGCCGTGCGCCCTCAGCCCTAAAGTGAACTTATTCTGCGAGCTGACTCCACACGAAGTGGACGAGCTGGGGTACACGCTCTACTGCGCCCTGTCAGATCCAGAAGGGCTGCTGAGAACTGCTCATCCCTGACGACACAGCAGTTTTGTTGGGACGACCTCGAGCCGTGACGGAGGCACCCAGGTGTGGGGGTGGAGGGAGGAAAACAAAAACACAAAAATAACTGCATGGAAGCATCCTCTCTCTTCAGAACAACGTGACACACACATGACGCTACCTGTCTGAGAAGTGTGATCATGCAAATAATATTTTAAGCGATGGCTCTGGAGTGTGTGTGTGTGTGTGTGTGTGTGGGTGTGTGTGCGCGCAAGTGTGTGTGGCTCTCACTTAAGCCATTGTATTAATGAAGTTAAAGGGCCAAACATCATCAGGATGGAGGTGAAGCACATGAAATGTGAGACGCAGCCTGTACCTCTGCGATATGTTCAAGCTCTTTTTAAACCGGTTGGATGCAGGTTCAATGTCGTGCCACTGTGTCAGGAGGATCAGGATGTGATGTTGATTGTGTGTATGCCAACCCAAAAAGCTAATAAATCGTTGATCAGCCTGACGGACTCGACGTTCTTGAGTTTAAAGAGACGAACTTCTTTTCACGTGTATGTGATCTGAACTTCATTAATACATTGGCTGCGTTTAGAAAAATGTACGTATGTTTCCTGGGATCTGTGAAAACGTTGCATGAACTAATCTAGAAATCAATCCACTCGAGTCGCGTGTTTCGTGTCAGTTTCTAGCCTGATTATAAAGTAATGCCATTTCTGGAAACAATACAACACCAAGGTTTTCTCATCTCACTCATTAACGGCGTGACTGGAAACTGTTTCCATGTGACTGTCTGACTGAGACAGAGCTGCTCTTTGTGTCCTGAAATGAAGGCTGTTTTTCTTCCTCAGTCTCACTTCTGTTTCTTCGGTGCACAGGTCAAATATGCTTTAACTCATTTTCATGTTTTTACACTTCATCATGGGTGGTTTCTTCAGTTTCTTTTGGGTGCTTTTTGTACCTTTTTTTTTATTTTAATCAAGACAATTGAAAAGTTACAGGAAGGTAGGGAGAGAGAGAGAGAGAGAGAGAGAGAGAGAGAGAGTAAGACCTAAGCTTTGTGTCTCCTGGTTTCTGCTTTAATTTAAACTCCACCTCAGATCGTCTTTCCTTTAGATCACCACCTTCCATACTAAGTTGCATACACTTGATCTGAGTCTGGATCCTTGTAGTAAGGGGAGCTACAGTCTTCCAGCTACTGTCTGTGCTGCTGTGAACATGATACTAACCTGCAGGAGTGCTTTGTCATTTGGTGATTTTTTTAGTCTCAGTAATGACTTCAGTTGTTGCCTCTTTAGTTCTGTATCCGTGTCTATTTTAATTTAGACGTACAGATCAGATCTTGTAGCCAAACGTGTGTTATGTACGTGTAGTCATCACTACTAGCAGGCCGCTTACGCCTACATGTATATTAATAGATTACAGGTGCTAATCTTTCTCTTAGATCGTGATCTGATGGAGAAGGATCAGCTTCGCTCCAAATGACGAAAGCGTGGTTGCTTCTTGCTCTCTCGTTTTTTTTAGCCTTAGAAAGGGGAACAAACGGCAGTGACGCAGAGCAAGCGTCCCCTCCAACCCACTGTTTGTACAGTGTACAATATGTTTATAGTTCTGTTGTGCATTTAGTTAACAATCATCCGGATAATAACGGAGAAACAAGTAAATATTTTTGTATTTATTGTACATTTGTAATCAGAAAAAAACAAGAGCCGAGTATTTATTTGATTCAGTTCCACGTTGTGAAGCTGCTTTGTTCTGGATGTGCTCGTATGGAATCGTTGAGTCTTCCTTTGCAGACCTAATTTATGCTACTGTGCTGAAGGAATAGTGTCACTGTGCCACATATGTATGTCACTGTAAAAATAAAACTAAGAAACCCAAAGTAGAAACTACCTCTACGTGGTGGAGATCAAACTGCTGTGTCGCATGTTGTGTATTTTTTCCCAGCTTCTTTTCTTTCAGTTCAGCTCTGGAGCTGAACAGTGCAGCACTTTGTATACTTAAACATTAAATGTTACAAATGACATCCTGCAGGTTCATCTTTGTGTTTTGTCACCAAAGGAAGCAGGTTACAATCTAAACTCATTAAAAAAAACAAAACTTAAGTTTTATTCAGTAACATTTGGTCATAAAATTCACAAAGGAGTGCTAAAAGAAAAATCCTGAGATATCTTCAGTGTACAAAAAGCTTCTTAAACGTTTGGAAATGTGCCGAGGAGCAAAACAAAATGATATCCAAAAATCTGCAGTGCATCAGTTCTGATTTAATCCTGCCAGCTTCACAAACAAAGAGTGAAGCAGCCGCTTTGTTCGGTGGCAGGAATCATCCGCGCTCCTCACTGGATGTCGCATGTCGCTCGTTGGAAACCAGCTTCTCGTGTAAACTTCACTATTCTAAGCAGGCGTGAGATATTTCAGTGGTAAGCCAGCCCCCTCACAGCGATACACAACAATCATGAAATGCTTTGGTTTGGTGCAAATCAAATAAGGCTACATGATTAACATTTAGCTCTGCGTGATCTTCACAGTCATGTTTCATTCAAGCGGTGCTCAGCAGGTTATTTGGCAGGAGCGAAGCCCACGCGATCAGCGGTCCTGTCGAAAACGGTGTAGTACTTCCCGATGAATACGTCTCCCAGGATCCACAGCGGCCCTGCAGGAGGAGGGATATCCATGGCCATGAAGCCTGACAGACAGATGGACGCACCCATCTGAGTCTCCTGCCACAGAGAGAGAGAGAGAGAGAGAGAGAACAGATTCAGTCACACTAACAGATGAACACAAGTTATTGGGCACTGAATTGTTCCTCATGTAGCTGTAATGAGATCTTACAAACCATGTTTAACGTCTTATCATGGGAATGTAAGATCTCTGCCCAAAAGGATGGAGGAGCTAACCAGGCTACAGGGGGAGTCTGTCTACATCCACTTTCTTTATTGGTTTAAATCACCACTAGGGACTAAATTAAAGTGAGTCTGTACCTTCATGACATAATCCTCTCCGGTCAGGTTGAACATCTTCCCCCCGATGTTGAAGGAGATGACGGGCAGAGACGGGATCTTCTTACAGTCGATGAAGTACTACAGAGGACAGAAGGATGTTGTGCAATGATTCAGTTAAAGATGCTGTCATTTATCGTGTCTTAACATGGGCGTCAGCTTTGTTCTACCTCTCCCATCAGCAGTGGCAGAGCTCCGATGGCTTTCTGCAGGGCTCGGATTTCCGCCGCAGGTCCGACCATCAGAGACGTTCCCGTGTCAACAATAGCCTGGCAACCGGTTTTGCAAAGACTCAACTGGTTGCCAACTTGAACTCTGTGGAGGCAGATTAGAGAGCAGACAAGATGCATCAGTTTATTACCAAGAAAACAACCTAAATCTTTATGATTAACAGTCCAAAGACCAGATTTGAAATTACCAAAGTCATTTGAGTTAAAAATGTACTTTTCATGCTCCATGTTTATGAGATCTTAAATGACCAGATTAAGGAACAGGCAATCTAAAAAGTGAGAACTGTGTTTGTGGCAACCGGAACAGAATGTGTCTCAACCTTGATTACATTACACCAGTTCCTTATAATAATGAAGCCACAAACTTCCTTCTTACCCGTCCACCTTGACCTGCCAGTAGGCCTTTCGTGTGACGTTAACATAGTGCAGATCTCCGGTGTAGTACTGCGGGTCTGTCCCACCCAGGATCAGCTCTCCTCCCACTGTTGCTTTGGGGTCCCTACGACAGAAGCAGAACTCGTCGGGTTACAAAAGTGGAAACCACCGGCAGTTGCTGAATCAACAACTGTTGGTGGTTTAGGCGTAAAAACAAAGCGGTTCTAGACGTGGCCGATTCAACTATTCATGATTGTTGTTCCACAGAAACCAACCTGCTTATGTAGAAGGAGAAAATGTTCTGAGGCAGGAGTTTGGCAGCCATGGCCGCGTCAAACACCGGCACCACGTTAGCTACTGATATGGACGGATAGGCCATGCCTAAGACCCCGTCGAACCGCGCCACTGCAAACGTGATGCCAGGCTGCTTCACAGCTTCTCCGAACTGCTGGGCGGGAACAGGCATCCCTGCGATCTGCAAACACAACAGGAAGTGGATACATAGAACACGTAAGACTATTTATGAAATGATAGGAAGGGCATGATCACCAGAGCGGAGGAATGCAGTCAAACAAAAGGTTTTTATGTGAGCGAGCTGAAACTCACAGAGACAGTGTCCCCGCTGATGAAGCCAGACAAGCTGCCTCGGCCGTACCGGATGGAGAACTGCGTCCCGTTCTGGACGTACGTGCTCGACTTCTTCGAGTTGTAGCGATGATGGAGCCCTAACGAGAGGAAGGCAACATGCATGCAGTTAAAAAAAAAGTGTGACATTTTGGTCACGAGTAAGCTTCTTCCAGGAAGTAACCACACAGAGCACGTTCAGTCAAACTCACAGCAGGCGAGATCGAAGAAAGAGCAGTGAATGGAGGGGACCCAGAGGTTGGAGGAGCCGGTGTCAAACAGCACGGTGAAGTCCTGCGGAGGTGTGCCGATGCTGATCACCCCGTAGTACTGAGCCTGAGGAGACAAAGACAATAATAATAAAACACTGAGAAGATTAAAGGTTAAAGTCTGACGTACATGAGCAAACACAGAATTGACTCTTTTTATTCCATATGTTCAAAGTGTTGTAAAACTACAAACAAGGTGAACACACCTGTACCTTGGACTTTAACATTCCCTTTGGATAAAAGCTGCAGCTAAATGACTAAATGTAACAGTAACTGTATTTATCTTTTAAAGACTCAGAGCCAGAGACACACCCATTGTAAAAAGTTTTCAAAAACAGGAAACCAAAGATATTTAAAGTAAAAAAAAAAGCAATGATAGTATGCACAAGTCTAATATTTACTTAATCATTCCTTCATTTTTCCTCCTTAATACTGCTCAAATATTAAACTATGACTAGAAATATTTCTCCCTCCTGATCCAGACTTACTCAAGAATTCTTTCAGCCTGAACAACAGCTCCGAGTTACAGAGGAAACAAAAGACGACACACAAACCGACATTTTCACGCTGCAATGTTTGACATTTTTGCACAAGTCGTGACTCAATTTGCACCACACCTCTGCACGGACAACGCCGTGACTTTCATCCGTTACATAGAGCCTAATTAACCGTTTATAGTTTCGAATCTCCACCTTTAAGATGTCTTATTTCTTTGTTGTATCTTTGCGCAGGTTTAATTGAAATAATGTATCTTTAAAAAGGTATAATTCATTTAATGCATGTTTACATGCTGCTAATGGATTCAATAAAGTATTTATCTATCTAAAAAGACAACAAACCAACCATGTGATGATACTGTGAGGTCCTAATAAGGTTAATATTTACTTCAACATCCCCTGCTTTTGCTTAAATCTAGATAATAATACATTTTATTTCATAGGTGCCCTTTCTGTCACCCAAGGACACCTTACAATAAATAAAAGCAGACAGCAAGTAACAGTAACAAACAAAAAGAACCATAAAAGTATCAAATGACAAGAACACATTAAAAACAGGTTAAAATAGGACAATGCAGTTTGTTTTTAAACAGGAGGGTTTTAAGTGCAGACTTGAATTGTGAGATAATGAGTGAGGCAGATGCACACATACATCCATGAAGTTGGTCAGCCTCTCCACGGGCAGCTTCGGGGATGGAGAGCTGTCCGGTGCCCCCGTGCTGCTGGCCAGAGCCCGGAGCTCCTCCACAGACATCCCGTTGTCGCTCATGAGGCGGCGCAGGGTTCTGGTTTTATGAAGGGGGACTCTGAAAATAAGTTTTAATTCAATTAAATCAATTTAGGGTGAGCATGAGCGCCAAAACAAAGCGGCTGCTTCCTGGTTCGCAGGTTTAGTTTTACACAAGTAAATTATGAATTATAAACAACATCACTGCTGCTAAATTAATTAGCAGCGAGGCTAATTAGAGGAAGTTAGCGCACCTGCTCAAAACAGGTTTAAATGTAACGTTAGCTCGTTTTTTACCTGATGATAGCGGCGGCTTGTGTCACCAGCAGAGCCCCGATGATATAGAACATGTTCAGTCGACCCATTGTCCGTCCTGGTGGAGATAAAACCAACTTTACTTCTTGTTTTGTTCAGTTTCCGATTTTAACGAGCGAACAAACACAGACCGCGTCAATGTCAACTGACGACGCACGAGTCAGGGAAGTGAACGCGCTTCGGCAATCTCCGGATTCACTCGGGTCTCCTACGGTATGTCGCCCTGTGATTGGAGGAGAGCTGTCAGTGGCGTGATCTGATTGGGTCAATCCCACACTCGCTCTGTTTAGGTGTGTTCACGGTCACGAGTTGCAGAGATGTGAAGTCAATACTGATAGAGCACATACTGGAACATACAAATCCACCTGATTAAACTATCTATCTATCTATATATCTATATATCTATATCTATATCTATATCTATATCTATATATATATATATATATATATATATATATATATATATATATATATATATATATATATATATATATATATATATAGTTTAATATAGTTTAATTAAACCAGTAACTAATGTTATGGAATTTTCTTTCCTTAGGTTACACAAGGTCACGTGTGGGCCTTGAGGTCCTCGGCAGTATTAATTGTTTGTCTTTGTTTGTGTGCCACCATATCTCAACACTGTGGTGGCCAGGGTCAAAGAGACCTGTTGCTGCCTTCCAAGACATAATAGATAGTTTGTTGTTGACGTTATTTTAACGATTTCTTGTACTTTTCACTGTAGCAGCACAAGATAAAGGATGTCATATGTCGACAGTCCTCCTGTTAATTCGTGACAAACATAATTCACAAAGATAAACTGGATCTTTGTGCAAACTTTACATATTTTTTATTTTGTTGCCTCAACAAACTGATTATCTCGTTATCATGGCACCTGCTACCCTCAGTCATCAATACACAACCAAACACCAAACTAACTTAAAAAAATATGTAGTTTTCATGAATGGGGAAATTATCTATAGAGACCAAAACTGTTTGTTGTACCAGGCTGTAAACATGTTTATTTTCGCTGTGAAGTTGGACATTTGAACATGGGGACTTATGGAGACTGACTCACTTCTGGAGGATGTGGATGTTTGAGGAACTGCAATTTTTTTTTAAATTCCACGCTGGCTTGACTTTCGAGCAATGAAGCTTGCTGCTTGGTCACACCTTATCTTGCAGATCAGATTAAAGTGGTTCATAGATCGTTTGTCTTAAAAAAAAAATACCGGAGCCTGAAATTCCCATAAGACAACCCGATAGCATCTTTTGTTAAACTGTTCCTGTCGGCTAGATGCCCAAGTCTTTCAACCTCAATTTCCTCAATAACACTGCCCACTGTCCTTATTTCCTGTCTCCTGGTTCCTATCCACTATTAAAATAAAGGTAAAACTGCAAAAAGAACAGTTTATTCAGAGATATAAAGCTACAGCAAGCAGGGTTAGCTTAGCTTAGCATAAAGTCTGGATATAGGGGTAAACGGCTAGTCTAGCTTTGGGCAATGGTAAGAAAAATTTATACAAAACAGTGTACAAAAGTGCAAAATGACAGTTTCACATGGATGAGTTTAGTTACTTCTGGCCTAAGGAAAGCTAGCTGTTTCACCATGTTTTTAGCCTTTTTGCTATGCTAAGCTAAGCTAACGATCTGCTAGCTACAGCTCCATATTTACCAAACAATCCCGAGTAGGGTATCAATCTTCTCATCTCACTTTCAGCAAGAAAACAGATGAGCACATTTTTCAAAATATTGAACTCCTCACGTCATAGACTGGAATTACCTTCTAAAGTACTCAATAATAACAACCCAAAATTATCAATTATATTGAGTTTTAAATCCGAACTAAAGTAAATTACAAATTCAGAATGAGACATCACACAAGCTGCTCTTCCTGGCATGACAAAGCATGAACGCAGTTCCGGAAAGACACTCGCTTAGCCTGTTGAACGAGTTTTAGGTGAATTCCCCAACACAGAAAACTCAAACATTTCAACATAAAGACCGGCGTGCACACAAGAAAATCACACACATACACATCATCATCAATCAAGCCTCAGTTTATTGACAATAATTATTATTATTGACAATAATTACTCGTCTACAGGAAGTAAACTAGAGAATTTTGGGCTGTTTGTTGGAGGTCAGTTTGGAGTTAGTTAGTTAGTTTGTCTCTAGAGAATGAGTGTAAGTCAAGTCATCGTCTTATCTGATGAATCAATGGTCTGATTGACATATTTCTTGCGCTTGTTGTTTCTGTATATGTTGAGCAGAACGGAGAAAATCTACCCACATTGTTGTCTTGGTTGTGACGCAGTAGGGACATCACACCTTTGTGACTACTTAAGTTGGATGAAGCCGACACAAGGCATCTGTGGCATGTGTGGCCGGACGAGCTGCACAAACGTTTCTCATGCTGGATACAAAATTAAAGGATCAAACTCAAAAGTGATAATAACGGCTTGTACACTGGACCATAATGGTAAGAACGAGCTCTTTATTCTGTTTGCTATCAGTTTGTTTTATATATGTTAGAACACAGAGTTAAGCTTTAAAGATACCTGACAAAGAAGAACTGCTTTTGTCTGGTTGCATTGTGTTAGTCTTACCCTGCTAAAGAAACATGTCACCACATGTGATCTGCAGGTAACACAAATTTAATGAATAAATGATTTCTAACAGATTTGATGTAATATATGTGAAGCTCTCAATTATTAACTCACATTTTTACACTTATTTTATTTAATGTCTCTATCTGTCAACCCTATTTTGATCTGGTAACTGCTCCGGGGTGTACCAGTTCCAGCTGGGATGGGAAAAATATTGCAAATAATATAAAATAAAATATTTAATCGATTAGTTTGGTAAACTTAAACTAAAAAATAGCTGCAACCTCATACAGTCAGACGAACTATGAGACGCCTGTTTCATGCAACAAAACAGGGGTGAATACAGCAATGCATGATGCCTTAATCCTACTGATTAAACAACTACTGTACTGTTTTTTTAGGCGACTACACAAACTTCAGGATGTAGGGACAGCACATTAGAGAGAGAGTCTGTAATAACTGTACAAAAGTGTGCAATAGGAAAGGAGTATGATACTATGATAAGTGTCAACAGGAGGTAACAGAAATTATTTAAGAGCTATGATACTAGGAAATCTCTAGTAGACATGCACATGCCAACTTCCTTAAAGACCATGATTTACAGGTTAAAAACCTGGTTAAACACTGCACTGTTAGTTATAGTTTTAAACTGCTCTGAACATTTTGACTTGCCTGCACAGCACCAGGGCCATGAAACTAAAACTGTTCACTGTTAAAATACTCTGTGACAAGTAAACGCCCTGCATTGAAAAGTAAAAGTACCTAAGTATAAGACTTGGATTACTAACCGGGCCTTGAAATCTCTGTGCTGAAGGTGTGCCGGCTGATTTGTGGTCATTTAATTCATTTAAAATATGCACCATTAAAGCACTAGAGTCAGGATTATCACTCCGGTTATACAAGCTTCATTACAAAGGAACAATAATCATACATGTGTTTAAAGGCGCACAATGTAAAAAAACAAATGTATTAAAGGCAAAGCTGTGTGTTCATTTATTCAGTAGTCTTAAGACCTGCTGGTGCGTGAGGTGTGACTCCTGTATCCGAGCGAGAACAGGCTGATGTGTCCCTCAGGGACAGGAACTCCCTGGCAGGTGGAGGTATTAGGTTAGGGTTAGGGGCAGTACAGGGACCCCAGGTCAAAGGCCATGCAGACGCTGTTAGACCATACAATGGTTTTGTGGCTTGTCCATGTCCGTAAAAAGAATAATGAAAGCCAGTCAGTCATCAACTTGTTTTGGAATGGGGATGATGGTGGTGGATTTAAAGCGGATGGAGACAATGTGGAGGTTAAATATCTCTCTGTGAATACTCCTGCCAGTTGGTGGGTGCAGGGCCTTCGGGACATGAGCCTGGAGTCAAACCTGGCAAATGTTTGTGATTAGTTGTTTCACAACAGATGGGTTCTGGTCTGCCTTCTGATCTTGATGCACTGTATGTTGCATGTTATTCCTGTGGTCAGGCATGGGAATACCACACATAATGTAACCGGTGAATCCATCCATGACAGTTGAAAAACTCAGAAATTAAATCAGGAATATTTGTGGTTAAAATGCGGATGTGTCTGGAGATAAGAGGATGACGGGAACTGAAACCTTCCTCATACAAATCAGATAAAAGAAACTATTATGGTACCATGTCGTCATGTAATGATATATAAAAGGAAACACAACACGGTGCATGTGTTTGTTTGGCAGCCTTTGCTCTAATGGCGAGAATGAATTTCTTTCACTTTCACAGCCTCTCAAGCCTTTGCCTAAGTGGAAAAGCCTGAAGAAGTCCAGCTCCTATGACGACCAACTGTATGAAGACCCAGACACGTTACTGGTAAACATGCACTTCTGTTAAAATCTAAATTCATGAACTACTGACAGGCACGTCTGTATCTTATCAAAGCCATCTTCATAGGAAGGTGGTGTAAAAATAGAACTTTTTATCTGTTGTGATACTGTTTTTTTTTTTTCTCAGGGTGCTGTCACAGATGAAACCCAGCAGAGGTTCCTCTGTCGTCAGAGCTCACAACAACCTGCAGACCACGAGAAGCCTCAGCCTGTTCCTCCACTTCCCAGACCACCAATGAGCAAATATGTGAACTTGAGTATACCCCCAGCAGAAGGCCATCGATACGTGAATTCAAATCCCAATACAGCTTTGAATGTGTGTGATATTTTAAACTAAATCATAAAAATGACTACATGGAGTTTTTTTATTTTTATTATGACTAAACTCTTCTTCCTTCTTCCTTGTGCTAGCCTCCAGCAACGAGTACTGAAACAATAAAATGTCCTCCACCTCCACCGCGGCCTGCATTCCCTCCTCCTCCTCCCTCCAACTGTATCTATGACCCACTGTCTACAGTGAGGACAGAACCTCAGGTACTTGACTTCTGAAAATCACTGACTGATGGTAATTTCTGAGTTGTCCCAAGAACCTTATACACCCTTCCAGTGAGAGTCTGAAATGGTTCTTCATGGTGCTGAGATAGGGGAACTTTTTCCAGCTCTACAAGGAACTTCTTACTCCACAGAATTTAGTCGAACCAGTATTTCTCCCTGAGTTAATTCAAGGTGCAATTTATAATAATTTGAATTAGAATATTGGATTTTTAACACATCATTGGATACATTAAAAATAAAATCACTAAATTACATACTTAGTGAAGTTGTTTATTACTTTATATAAATGTTTATCACATTTTATTTGCTCTCTCTCACTCTCTTTTTTAAAATTAGTTGTGGATTATCACCCTTTACAATGAAAAATGACACCACAACAATCATTTCTACACACAGCCACGAGGAGCAGCAGAAAGGGTTCTTAAGAGTAAAATGTTTCCCAAGAACCAGTTTTTCTTTGCGTGACTATACTGTATAGTCATTTTCATCTCGTTCATATTTCCTTGTATAGATTTTCAATGATGGGAGTTGGCAGTCCACATCTTCGTCACCAGCTTTCTCGGTTGAGGGAGTAGGTCTCCACTGGACTTCTTATCATTCAACGGTAAATTGCAAGCTTAAAGTCAAAGTTTTGATTCTATTCAACCGCATTACTCAACCACAATGTAGATGTCTTATGATATTCAGGACTCATACTATCCAGCCAGACCTGCAGTTCCAGCTCGGCAGCCCACCCTTTCACATCCAGTAAGAGAAACCTCGCCTCCACAGGTGTGACATTCACCGCAGGCCAGACAACAACAGTTACTTGGACGGGTGCCAAAACAGCAGCAAATGTTGCAGAAATACATTGTTGTGCATGTTGGTGGAAAATCATAACGTATACGAGTTTCCTTGACATCATCAGAAACATACGTCAGCATGACATGCAGATTTTCGGAAATCTGTTTGCTCCCCCAAATTATCCAGTACTTACATTGTATAAATATAAAGTGAGCTTTACCAACTTTCTTCTTTTATTGACCAACAAAAATCAAGAATGAGCAGTTGATTTACTAGTATTGTATAAGAACATTTATAAACTGATAAATTGTTTTTGATCTATTACAGACCGGACCTCCGCTACCTCCATTCGGGCCACCATGCCCACCTTTAACAAGAACACTACAGCCAGAGTCAGAGAACACCGTGCATCCTGATTATTTGCCAGTTCTGCCAGATACTGATCAACATATGACGGTGAGAGTGTGTGTCTGTGTGTGTGTACACTCTAAAAAGTAGCTTATATTTCTGTATTAGAGTGTTTAGAGGCTTTAGTTTAGTTCTGATCTGTTAATCTATTTCTGTGTTCACCTGCAAATGAACTGGGATTTATCCCGATTAAAAGCTTTTTATGAGAAAAATCGTCTCTCGCAACATTTTGTTTAACGAGAAAATGTTTTCCCTCAGGACATCACAATGATGCTGAGATGGTTGCAAAGGGAGTCAAGTAAGTTCAAATTTGGGTGTTTTTTTTCCTTCTTTTATTGACTACCAATGATTAATTCATCTTAAAATAAAACTCTAATAGATAAATCAGTAACCATGCAAAGATGCATAACATGTCAGTGTCTTCAGTATTTAATTTATTTCTGTGCTGTCACTCCAACAGAATCTCATTTAATGGCTCCGTCATTGTATGGGCTCAGTTTAGAGGAAGAAATCAGGTAACCACACAGAAACATATGGATTCCTCATACATTTTCTGTTATCTGGTGACGTTATTTTAGTTTCAAATAACAAGATTTACATGCTACCACATGGAAACACCAGGGGTTAGGCATAAATGTTCACCGCTATGCTGATGACATACCACTTTACATTTCTTTGTCCCCTGTTGACTTAACCAGTTAATGGTCTCTGTGTTATTGTGTGAAGCACCTTTTGTTACATTTTGGTTGTATGAAAAGTGCTATGCAAATAAAGTCTGATTGGAGCATATAGTTTTATGGTTCACTGTCCTAAATATCTAATCACAATATGGTCAAAATTAAATACAATGGATGCTAATTGGCCGATTTTAAACTAAACGAGTTGGATAAAGACAAATTTAATTATGTCTTTTCTGTCCCTGTCTGTGTACAGATCATTCAGTGAGAGAGCCATGAATGTGAAAAAGGCCCTCCGTCTCTACAACCTTCTCTTGATGAAACGCAACGAAAACCTGCGGGAGATCATCACAGAGTTCAACTCCATCTCCTGCAGCCTGGACAAGGTGCAGAAGAAAACCAAAACCATTGGTATTGCTGGAGGCACCACAGGTGCCGTGGGAGGGGTGGCTGCAATTGCGGGTGTTGTCATGGCGCCTATGACCATGGGTATCTCGCTGATTGCTACGGCTGTTGGTGTTGGTATGGTGGCGTCCGCTGGGGGTGTGGGTGCAGCCCAAGCTGCTAAGGCCAAAAAGAAGGCTGTGACTAAGGCGAGAGTTGAAAAGCTGGCGCTCCAATATATAAACGAGGTTGGCGACCTGGAGCGTTGTCTGGACTTTATCCTCTCTGGGATGGACGAGCTGCGAAGGCACGACCTTCCCAGGTTGCAGAGGGCCAGAGTTCAGGCTGATGCAGTGAAGATGGCACACCTGTCCCAGTCTGTGCTCACAAACATCACCAGGAGG
The DNA here is from genome assembly GCA_004119915.2 of Collichthys lucidus. Taxonomy (NCBI): domain Eukaryota; kingdom Metazoa; phylum Chordata; class Actinopteri; family Sciaenidae; genus Collichthys; species Collichthys lucidus. The sequence goes on from CM014100.1 coordinate 8,130,306, forward strand.
GGTTCTGCAAACATCCGACTGACGTCGCCTGAGAAACTGCTTAAGGCTTTTATGCATGAACTGGATCAGTACTTTACAAAAAAGGGTGGTCAGAAGATGAAGAAGTCAAACGAGAGCAAGTTTTCTGGTAGGGTTCACCTGCTGGCTGAAAATCTGCAGGATGACCTGGACCACATGAACTCTTTGTGGGAAACGTTCAATTTGTATGTGTGAAATAGAGTGAGCAAGCTATGTGTTGTAAATGTTTTAATCAGTGTAATTTGTGATTAAATGCCTGTTATATTTTGAGAAATATTTCATATTCCCAGAATGTGTATGTACGAGTATCATAGTGGGTTATATTTTATTTTACCATATTTCCAACCAAGTGCACGTTTAAACAACACCATTTGACAAAAACAAAAGATAGAGTGTAATAGTATTGTAGATGTTACCTTGATGCTTTGTAGAGGAACCTTGTCCCTTTCTTATTTTCTATATTTTCTACCTCAGTATTTTATTCTATTGTATTTTTATTGTATTTAAATATACTGGACTGCTGTGATGACCTAATTTTAATTAATAAAGATAAATATATCTATCTATATGTATCTAGTCTTAAGAAAGACTATTTTGTACAAGAGATGAGTGTTAATGTAACTCATAGATACAAGTGTAAAAACTAACTAAAAGTCAGAATTAATATAATTAATTTAAAATAACCTTGTATCGACATAGTTTAGTAACAGGGACTACTTTTTTTAGTCTAACAGTAGACTATGCACTGAATGTAGATTACAAAACACAGGCGGAGTGATACTGAGAGCACGTCGGAAGGATACATCCGGCACCTGTTTTTTTTTAGCAGCTTTAAATCTGCGGCCGCGTCACAGCGTTCGCCATTTTCCATCCCGAGGAAGAAACGACCTGAAGTGACCGCCTTGTTGAACATCGCTCTATTTTTGCCGAAATGGCAGTGTAAAAGTGCGCCGCGACCCAGCCGCAAACAAAACAGTGCATCCAACCAGTGCACTGAGTCACTTCTTATTCAGCAAACATGTCGTAAGTATTAATTTTTATCGGTTAATGTTTATTTTTTATCGATGACAGCTGTCCCGGCCTAGAGGTGGCCACGCGCTCCCAACAGCCTAACGTTAGCAGCGCGAGCACAAACTTCGATCTTAACGTTTTCCGAACGTTAGTTTAACGTAACCTGAAGGCCAACGGTTAATTTGACGTGATTCACATCGAATAAAAGTTTAATTTAGTGATTTTATTATGTATTAAAATAAAATTGAAAAGCTAAGTTGAGACAATAGTATTAATTATTAAATTTTCTTAGACTCTATTGATTATATTCGTCATCGTTGTGATATTTATATACCCTTTAAAGTGTCGTTGAGAGGACTGTCGACGTGGCAGTCTGAAAATGTTCGTTTCCTCTTTTTTTTATGGCAAAATGGCGGCTTTGTGTAGGCGGGTGGATTACAGACAGTGTGGCTGTTTTTTATAGTGAGGGAGGGAGGGGAGGGGAGGGGAGGGGGGAGTCCGCGTTTGACCCTGTTTGGAGTCAGACTGACGTCAGAGTCATAAGACCGGTATCTGGGTGGAAACACGTGACGTACACCAGGTGCATTGCAGTGATGGGGGCAGTGTTGCGCTTAATAACACTACATTACCCAGAGTTCCTTGCCGGAACAGCACAGTTTAACGTCTAAATCACCCTTTATTTATATATATATATATATATATATATATATATATATATATATATATATATATATATATATATATATATATATAATCGATGTAGATACTTTATTAAAAATTATTATTATTTTTAAAACATTTTTTTTTACAATTCTCACCACAAATGTTTTGTTTTACTCCTCAGGTCCTTCGTGGAAACCCTCACCGCTGCTGCATTCGACAGCATAAAAGAGTTCGAAACTTTCCTAGCATCGTCGCGTGCTCCCTTTGTGACCAACAACAGCCACTATGACCATGATGATGACAAACTCACAGTTTGGCCTGGAAGACATGGAGGTCCATCTCTGGGGACCTTCCTCTCCCATGGCTGACCCCATGGACCTCCTACCTGTTCGCCCTGACCGGGAAGAACTACAGGAAAGAGGAGGTGCCTCGTTGGAGGGCGACACTTCACCTGTGTCGCCCCTCACCTCCTCATCACTGTCTTCTTCCTCCTCACCCCCTCCCTTCTACTCTCCTCCTCCCTCGCCGCCAGCCGTCCTCTTCCAGGGGGACAAAGTTGGGATGGAGTCTGACCTGCCGTCCCTCCCCTGGTTGGGCCACCCTGGTCAGCTGAGACAATCCATCTCATATGGCAGCAAAGGTAATGATTCTGAAATGTTATACATGAATTAAAAACCATCTCTTTGTGCAGACACCGTGTTAATATATGCCTCGTTCGCCTCCACAGAGGATATGTTCGGTGACCTGGACTGGATGGCTGAGCGGGTGGATCTGAGTGAGTTAGACCTGGACTTTCTGATTGGCTCCTGCAGTCCTACCCACGAGTCCCCCAGCTCTCCAGAAGACCTCCTAGCCTCCCTGGATGTCCCCATGGAGCTCGACTCCCTCCCAGTGCCAACTCTCTCAACGCCCGTGCTCTTGAGTCCTCCCTCTGCCTCTCTCCCGAGCGTGCCTCCCCCTCCTCCCTCTGTCCCCACTGCCTGTTTAGAGCCCTCTATCATTACAGTGGATGAGCCTGATCCCTACATTGATGAACAGGATGTTCCCACTGCTCCACTGTGCGTCCCAGAGCCACAAGAAGAGCTGGAAATCAAGTCCGAGCCCGCTTCTCCAGACCCGTCCTCCCCCTTGGTTGAGTCTCCCTCCTCCCCAGTCTACACCTTGGACCTGGGCAGTGAAGTGGACGTCTCTGAGAGCGAGGTGAAGCCAGCGGTGGCTACTGTCATCCCCCAGGTCCAGAGGGTCGTACTCTCCCTCTCACCGACCCGCATCGTCCTCGTGCTGGCTCCGAAAAAGGAAGTCGCAATCACCACCGCCACCGTAACCACCACCACACCAGAGGTCGTGCATTCCTCCCCTCCAGCAAAGTCCACCAGAAGCAGACCTTACCCTGAGCCCACATATAAATCAAGTCCACCCTCCACCAGCGGCGCCAGTGTCAGAGTAAAATCCCTCCGGGGCGGAGGTGGAGAAGAACGAGTGACTCCGAAGGCGCCAAAGGCCAAGAAACTAAAGAAGATGGAGCAGAATAAAACGGCCGCCACACGTTACAGACAGAAGAAGAAAACCGAGCAGGAAGCGCTTCTTCAAGAGCACGCCGCGTTGGAGAGGAAGAACATGGAGCTGAACGAGAAGGCCGAATCCATGGCCAGGGAGATCGAGTACCTCAAGGAGCTGATGGAGGAGGTCCAGACAGCCAGGACCAAAAAAGGTCTTAGTGCTACCCCCTAGTGGTTGGACCTAACAATGACGGATGCGTGTACTAAAAAGTTGAAATTAAAATGGGCTCGGCTTGTTTTTATTTAATGCAAATGAAAATCAAAAGTATCAAGCATGTCTGATGTCATTATAGACGCACAGTAACACTGACGTTTGTGTGCTTTTTAAAATTTAAACACTGGTATTAAATATATAGTACACTTATGTTTAGAGTAGTTCCAGTATTTTCCATTCAGTATACATACATGTGTGCTGTGTTCTTGTAATGTTTGTATATTTTTTCTATCACATGATCTCAGTAAGAGAGGATGTGTTTTTAATGTGTGTGTATTGTAGTATAACCAAACCGTATGTATTATGAAACTCTCAATAAAGAGTCTGAAACCGGATTGAAGCCGTCTGGTGTGTCTTTATAGGCATGAATAAATAATATTGGGAGGACAGTGGGGAGCTGTAAGATTCATAATGACAGTGTCATATTGTTATAGATACATAAATGGTAAATTAACGACTCATGTTCATTTCCATTCATACACTTCTGGCATCAGCTATCAACTGAGCTCATTATTACCCCCTGGTCCAGCATTATATATAATGCTCAAGGACACTTGAGCCACCAGCTGTTGAACCATCGATTACCTGATTAGTGGACGAGCTGCTCCACCTCCTGAGTTACAGTGTGAACAGAGTTTATATGGAATGTGAAGACAAAACAAAACCATGTGATTAAATTAAGTCAGATGCTGCACTTTGACTATATTTATACATTTATTTTAGTTCTTTTATTTTGAAATCCCTCTGGTGGTTTCCTCACTGAGAAATTTGTGTTCCTCTTAGTTTGTATGTGGAGTACAAATAAAGTCTGATCGGTTAGCGCTGTTGTCTCACAGCAAGAAGGTTCCTGGTTCGAGTTTGGACTTTGCATGTTCTCCCTGTGTCTGCGTGGGTTCTCACCGGGTACTCCACAGTCCAAACACGTACGGACTCTAAACTGGCTGTAGGTGTGAGTGGTTGTTTGTCTCTATGTAACTTCTCCAGGGTGTACCCCACCTTCTGCCCAAAGTCAGCTGTGATAGGCTCCAGACCCGCCATGACCCCGATGAGGATAAGCAATTACAGATAACGGATGGCTGCATTATAGTCTAGATGAATTATATATCATATATAAACTGTTCTGAGGCCATTTGCAGTCGGTGCGGTGTGTAAACACACAGAAAGTCTTTGTTTCTGCTCTGATAATACATCACAATGATCCCGTGGAGCCTCTTTAAAACACACAAACAAACTGGGACAAGGATAATGGAGGCCGCCTGACCGGCAGTGTGTTGCAGACACGTGCAATCAACTGACAGTCATGTGAACTTTAATATTTAGTAGTACAGGGGAGACAGGATTCAGAGAGAAAGTAGCTGATCATTAGATTAAAACTGAAGTGTGCGCTTACAGGAGATTTATCATAGTCTGTGGGGGAATGGAAGAGCATGCAAGAGAGAGAGAGGGGGGGGGGGGGGGGGGGTAAAAGAGAGTGCTGACTAGTGCTGACCTAGGCACAGCTTGAATAATATTAACAACGAAAATGCAGGCAACCAGCCCCGAGGTGTTCACACTGTAATTGGACCAGGCTTCTGTCCAGAGAACTTAGGCACAATCTATAGCTGGAGGCACGCCAACAGTCAAGATGGTGCAGAGCTACTTAGAGTAGGAGAAACATTTCGTTCCAGGAAAAGACTTGGCTCTTAGGTCTGTAGGTCCCAGCGCTGTAAATACTCTCATTTTTCATGATTCCACCTTCTGTATTTACTAATAGTAGTTTTGGCAAAGCAAGCCTTCAAATTAACTCGTTAAAAAGCAAAAGTTTTTACCGGCCCAAAGGTCATTTGTAATGCCTGAGCCTTAATAAAATTAAGTTTTTGTCCGCACCCACATAAAAGCTCTCTTTTAATTGTTATTAAACAGTAACTATAATACTCAAAATGGCTTTTATCACATTGTTTTATCCCTGCTCTCTCATATAAGTACCACTGAGCAGTACATGGAGGAATCTTTGAAATATATATTTTTAATTCAGAAACATTTAACAAAATGCTACAAATTTTTGAATGAAAATGTTTAAACTATAAGACCACGTGAATTTAATTTAAAATATTGTCTTGCAGAAACAGTTTCAGACAGTTTCACGCTCAGCTGTTTTCTTGACATTTTGTACGATAAGTAATGATTTAATTTGCACTACCTCTGCTCAGTGCTGTGACTTTCATCCATTTTCCATGTCCATATTTATATGTACATAGTTTTTCTTTTTTTAAATCTTTATTCTCAGTTCTATTGCTTATTTCTATAAAGAATTTTACTACTATTTTCTACTTTTTATAACGGCTAATTTTAATGTATGTTTGACGTGTCTCATGGTGCTACCGGATACCTGAAGTGGTTCAAAAACCTGGCAATTGTAGCTCCAAACAGGAAACATATGTGTGGATCAGGAATACCCCTCCTCTGGTTCTGGACCCAGTTCTGTTGAGGTGGTGCATGGTGTCAGAAGTTTAAGAAACACTGTCCTGTGTGACAGATCCGCTTGCGACGCTGCCATCTAGTGACGCTTTTGCACAATTACCACTTCTATCCCATGGGTGTCTGCCTTACATGTCAAGAATAATAATGTTTTCTTTGCCCTCTAGGAGGAGGCACTGCAGTCCTTGAACGAGAACAAAACACACTGTGAATAATGAATACACAACAATATATCCATATCTTTTATTTGTTGTCTGAGGATGAGCAAAGTACTGATGACGCAATCACCATTTAGGAAGGACCACACAGGATGTTGACGTCACTTTGGCTACGGTAGAAGTGGTAGAACTTACACAGTGCAAAATCGCTAAAAGCGTTATAATGTGACATTTTTTTCTTTTTCTTTTTCTTTGTTTTTACACTGTAAATATACACGGCTTATACAATATATTCACATATGACAGGTTTGGACTCTAAGACTCCAAAAACATCCTCATATCAAATTGTAAAGTCATGCTTTGTCACACAAAGTGCTGCGGTAGCCTACATCACTAGATGAAGCACAGAGTCGGGAAAGCGTAGGGGAAGCAAGTGTCTGGGCTACGTCGTTTGTATAAAATAAAAAGTTTGACAGCATGGCAGTGGTATCGGTCACATATTATATATGCTTTTATCTATACCTTATATACCTTTATTTTTTTTGCTGTTGTAAAGATAGAGAGATGTGATGTGTCATATCAGAAATCCCCAAAGACTCAAGCGAGAGTCGGGAAGAAGAAGAAGAAGAAGAAGAAGAAGAAGAAGAAGTGAGGTTGCCTTCAACTCTATAGGCACTCGTTTAATCTGCATGCGGTGTCTTAACATGCCTCTGAGAGCTGAGTATATATTTTACGTTTTCAGAACATCACTATCGTCAGGATGTCATGACCAGATGTAGAAAAAAGGTAGTCGAAGCCCTACGTGAGCTCGTATGGTTTATGAGGTTATGTTGTCTTTCTGTAGCATGCGAAAGCTGGATGTAGCCTACAGGATACCGCCCCCTGTCGCAGGGGCTCCTACTCCCCGCTCTCACGCTTTGATGCTGAGGCACATAGCTGAATCTACCTTGTCGATAAATGCACCGGATGCATGAACACAAACAGCGAAGCGGATCCACACCCAAAGTAAGTAGCTCTGCAGGGATCTGAGACGGCACACAGTTTCAATGCAGCCTCAAACACACATTTTCTGTCTTAGGAGCTGCTTGTGTGCATGAATGCGAGGTGGGCCAAGCATGACTGTATTTACTGCTTTACTTCAGATGGATTCAAGAGAACCAAAGGAACCAACCAAAGTGCAAACACTGACTCTTTCCTTTTTTTGTTTTACGTCCAGCAAACTAAACAGAAAGAAAAAGCTCCAATTTGAATTAATATGTTACTCACGTCTGCAGTTTAACAATCAGCATCAATCAGCGTTTCTAAACGTTTATGTACCGTATTTTTGCCCTGGAGGAAGCATTTCAAGCCTGACTCCCTGAGCAGAAATGAACCAAACGTTAACGAAGCAAATTGTAACATCATGTCTAAAAGGTGTTTTACGAGCAACTCGAGGCTCGTTTTTTTAAACTGGTTATTATCTTTTGACACACCACACATCTTTTGAAACACCGTCCGTGTTTGGGTTTGGGATTCATTAGGGGGCGCTTTAACTCCAAACCTTCGGACTGAACGACAGAAATGGCACTTGATGCAGAAAGGGACGACTACACTGTGAAGTCCGGTTGAAGTTCAGGTCGCACTTCCAATTAACAGACATGAGTCTGATATCCCTTTGTGCAGACTGAACATAGTTACAATGATGAGTAATTCTTTACTCTGCAGTGTTGAACCAGGGTCTCTTTAGCAGCAGTTGGTGTACATGCTCATGGACAGGGATCGAGCTCCGGTCCCTTGAAGCAGAAGCAGAATGTTTCTCCTCTTCTTGGGTCTTAAGGGGAGTGAATACTGAACATTTAGTCTCAGGTGTGCTCTTTCACCGCCACTTCAGTCCGTGTTGAGCTTTTAGCTCAGTGATCAGTCAGTTCTGTCTTTTACATTTCTAACAAAGAGCTACTCAGGACGAGTCTCCTGTTCCCGAACGTTTTTCCCCTAAAACTCTTCAGAGTCAGAGCAGGATATCTAGATGAGGTTTAAGTTACACAAGGCGATGCTTGGGGCCTATTGAGGACTCAGAATGAGGATAAAAAGCCGGAGTGCTTTCCTTTGAGTGCGATCACTGTAGTTGACATCCTCGACAGTCGTCCTCTGGCTCGGTGTTGTCAGAAGAGTACGAGCTCTCCTCGCTCACTGTCAAATGCAACACAGTTATATTAGACAGGGTTAAACATCACACAAACATCACACATGTACGTGCAGATTGCAAAACAAGACAAAGACTTACACCACTCGGTCTGTATGGGGAGGAAAGCCTTGTCTCCGTTCTCTCTGATCATCTCCTCTATCTTATCCAGCAGGACTGACACACTCCTGTCCTTGCCAGGGGTCTTACTGTCCAGAACGTGGTAATAGTTCCCACAATACTCGAGTAGTCTTTGCAGCTCCCGCCCGCCTCGAAGAATGTGCTCCTCGATGGGCGTGCGGCCCAGCCAGTCACCACAGCTAAACAGCACCATGGTGTGGAGGCACGCACTGTCGCCAAACAGAGTCTCTATGTGAGCCAGCAGCGTTCGCCTCTTCCTGGCGGTGAGCGACGAGACGACAGGGAGGACCAGGAGCAGGGTGTGAGGTCCGGGTCGAAGGAGGGCGGCTCCGCGTTGGGATTCCTGGCGGATACGCTTCGGGGTTCGCCTAACAGAAAACCAATCCCAGCCCGGGGTGTCGACGATGGTGATCCGACGACCGGATACGAGCGCTTGCCTCCTGAGGCACAGCTCCGTCTCCTGGCCTGACTCAAAGTACCGACGGCCAAGGATGGAGTTCCCCACCGAGCTCTTTCCAACGCCCTTCCAGCCCAGCAAGAGCAACCTCAGCTCTGTAAAGAGAGAAAGGCAAGGAAACAATGAGACCAGTAGGAAATAAAGCAGTATTGATTGGCTCACAATGAGTAAGCTTTTTTTTGGAGTTCTGTTTTTCCAGGAAACAGCATTACGACACATGCAGGAGTCTCTTTCATTCACTGCATGACTAACTCGATACATACTAACACGCACACAGCTTCCTCATACCTCGAGGAGGTCCCCCGATCATCTGATCCCTCTGTCTCGCGTGCTCCTCCATCCTCATCCTCTCCTCCTCCAGAGCTCTCCTCGCCTGCTCCTCCTCCAGTAAAATCAACTCGTTCACCTCAAAGTACCATCCTGCGTGACAGCGACCATAAATTATTCATCTAACCCAATCATATCTCTGGCGGAATTGTGTTCATCAATAATGAAAATATGATAACAAAGGAGTCGCAGAAGTGCCGCTGTGCATACGGCGTTACTGCTGAGTGTGTCACGGCGCGAGGGATGCAGCAGTGTTACTCGCCTTGGTTGTCAGTGATCAGTTCCTCCACCTTTTCCATCAGCTCGGGTACCTGTGTGTTGTCTTCTGTTTCTTTCCGGGTGTTATCGAAGGCGTGGTACCTGCAGATGGAAAAACATCAACAACATTTTTAAAGGGGCACTTTATGAGAGAAGACAAGTGGTATGATGTAGGACAGCCAAGATGACAGAGAGATAGAGGATGACTTGCAGCAACTTGCAGGACCACAGGCTCAGAATTAACCCTTCATACACCGGGCCTTCCGTAATTAAAAAAACAAACCCTGATGACATCAATATGATGTCACTAGGGTGTTTTGTTGATTTAGCAGCGCACTCCTATAACATATCCGACACATTTCACGTTCTTCCTCGCCATAACCTAGCGCCTACATTACCCACAATGCAACCAAACCACCAAGAGTTCACCTCTAGCCTTGGGCTGACAGACTCGCTTCTTTCTAATGCCACAGCCTCAGATTTTTTAATTTTCAAAATTCAAACTTTCAAGTGACAACACGTGATGACTCAAGTGACATCACCTAATGACTCGAGTGACATCACCTGAGTCACGTCTGTTTTGACTTCTCAGTGCTACCACCCACGACCAGTACAGGATGTTTGATGTGTGAAGATCCCCTAAGCTTTTCTGTTGAGCTGCTGCTGCATTGTTGTTCCAGACGCATGATTCAGTGATTACCCCCCTCCTTCATTTAGAGCAGACTGTTTTTGAAAGTCAAAGCGAAAATGAGAGCAGGAGAAAATGGAGACATCGTACCTGCTTCCACATCTCTCCACCAGCCACTGCAGGGACTCCCCAGTGTTCGCTATGTGCTCCTCAATGAACACGCCTTTAGTCAGCTTGTCCACCCCGGTAAAGACCACCATGGAGTACCTCCAGGTGCCTCCACCCAAGGCCGCCAGCTGATCCTCCGCAGCCCTCCTGTGGATGTCAGTGAAGGGCTGGGTGACCGACACCACCAGCAGGATTGCGTGGGGCCCAGGTGGGCAGAGGATGGCCCCCATGCAGGGCCCCTCGCTGTCCAGGCTCGGCGGGGGCTGCGGCAGGGTCTCTGACTCTGCGCCGGCGTTGTCGTTGGTGTCAGCTTCGGTGTTGCTCTCCGGGTCACTGGGGATGGCCCACGGCGGGGTGTCGACCACGGTGACCCGTCGGCCGTAGATCTCCGTCTGGCCGACGTTGCTGTGAGTCGTCTCAGTACCGGAGTCGAAGACCTCATCTCCAAGGATGGTGTTGGCGGTGGAGGTCTTACCAGACTGTGGGCCCCCGAGGATTAGCAGTCTGCGTTCAGGGGGGTGTCTGCCCCTGGGGTCCCCTGTTGAAACACAAAGATTAGACTACTACTTAAAGAGGAAATGACCTTTATACTCTGTTTTAATATCCCGTTCTTGTCCCAGAAGTGCTATTTCACTGCAATATACAACCTGATCCCTCGTTTCTGTCCTCACTCCCTTCTTGTCTGACCTCCTTGCTGCTTCATACCTTGTCTCCTTTACGGCTTTCTCTTTCATTCTCACTCATACCCCAGTCTCTCCCTCTAACCCCCTACCAGCATGCCTCCTCTTTGTTTTCGTCCGTCCTTATCCTTTGGAAAAAATGGGTCAGAGGACCTTGGACTCCATCCAAGGAGAATGGCATGTGGACAGGACATGATTTGCTTTGACTAAAAGTTACATGTTAGGATAGATGTTTTCTGATTTAGCTGTGTTACTCTGGGCTGCACATACTAACCATGTGAGCTGCTAAAACACAGGAAGTTGACTCGAGCAACAGTTTCCAAGTAATGCGGATGTTTGTGATTGAAAACAGGATTTCACCCCCCTCGGATGCTGTTGATGAATTGATGGCGATGGATCTGCAGCAAAGGATGAAAAACCCACTTACCAGTGTCAGAGGCAGAGGACACAGCAGCCATCTTGTGTGTAGAACCTCTGGCTTCCTCCTCCTCAGCCCCCCTCCTCCTTCTCCTTCTCGGCTCCACGGTGGATTCCTGGTGTTGCCCCCTCTTCAGAAAGCGACGGATCCTGGGTGGCGTGTGAAAGGCTGGCAGCTCGAATGCTTCTTCTTGGCTCTCTCTTTCACTCTAACCCTCATTCTACTGCAGTGCTACTCACTCTTACCTCCTGCTCCCCGTGTCTACCCCTGCCTACCCTCATACACCTCCTCTGCCATTCAACTTCTCCCCCTCTTCCTCTCCTTTTCCTTTTTTTTCTTTCCTAAATCTATTATGTTCCACACCCCCTCACCCTTCTATGGCTCTTTTCCGTCCTCTCCTTCCGTGTGGCGTCTCCTCGTCTTCTCCTTTTTTTTTCTCTTGTCTTATTTATCTGTCCAAGCAGAGGGGAACGATTGTGCAATGCAGGAGACCAGAAGCCAAATCCAACCCTGCTGCAGCAGCAGCTCCTCCAGGAAGATGTCTCGTCATTTTCTTTTCTTTTTTTTTTAAGGCAAAACAGAGGAAGCTGTTCCTCCCACTTGCTCTTATCACACACCACCACCAGCAGCAGCAGCAGCAGTGTGGCAGTGTATGCAGACTGCAGTCAGGAGGACAGATAGAAAGATGGATAGACAGAGAGAGGGGAGAGAGAGGGTAGAGAGAGAGAGAGAGAGAGAGAGAGAGGGGGAGCACTATGTTCTCTATTTACAGCTGGATGTATTCCCCAGATGCTGCATCATGCACAAACACAACTATTTATATAATCCCTGCAGCCATATGCATGTTATAAGACATGGGAAGCTGCAGGGGAGGTGGAGGAGGGTGTGTACTGCTCAGATACATTTAAATATTACACATGCAGCTTTACATAACACATGCAAGCTGCTATAAATAGCAGATATCAGATGAGTCAGATGAATTCAAAGCACCTTAGTCACCTTATTATTATAATAAACATTACTGCTTATGAGCAGAAGTCCTCCTGACCGTGTGAGCTCATCCTTGGCTTCTTCATCAGGTTCAATTATACACGCTATATGGGCGAGATGCATTCACGGACCCACGAGGAAATCACGTTAAAGACACACTTCAGGTGTGTGCACTTTGTTTGTTATGTGTTTTAACGTGTTGTGCGTGTGTGTGTGTGCGCGCGTGTTGTTAAGCGACCAACAATTTGAGAACAATTAAAAAAAAAGACATAACAGCGCCACACTGCCGTATGACCACGCATGCGTCGTGTTTTTGACCTCATGCCGTACACCTGCGTCAAGTGTCGTTAAAAAAGCATGACTTAACATGTGATGACCAGCTAAAGCAAAGTGTTGGAGATGTGTTGGGGTAAAATCAAGCTCTGGGTGGGTCGGTGCAAGAAGCAAGAGTATATATAATATGGGATATAAATAAATAAATAAATACAGAAATAAATACATATATATTTAAGACGCAACAGTAGATCTAATATGGGATATAAATAAATAAATAATAAAAATATGGGATGTCAAGAGAACAAATAAAACAGTGGACTTAGTACAGGAATTTTATAACTATACAAATGAAAATATATTATATTATATACAGATGGATCAAAAGAACTAAAAAAAAACAGGGGCAACAGGTGCAGCCGTGGTTCCCAGTCATAATAACAAAGTATTAAAAAGGACATCTGATCATTTAAGTGTATATGCAGTGGAGCTATGTGCAATATTGTTGGGTGGAGGACAGGGTGGATAGGAAGATAATCATATGTAGTGATTCAGTGTCATCACTCCTGAGCATTAAAAACAGGACAGCGAAAACACAACATAGAAATATGATATGAAATACTGTTAAAAACATCCAGATTAACACAGCAGAGGAGGGAAATAACATTTATGTGGGTACCAGCTCACTTAGAGATACAAGGGAATGAAAGAGCAGATAACACTGCAAAGAGAGAAGAGGTGGAAATGAAAATAGAAGGATCAAAAGCAGAAGGAAAAAGTTTAATAAGGAAAGAAATGGAAGCAACATTGGAAGAACCAGGAATAAGGGGAGACATTTATATAAACTACAAGGTGTAGTAGGAGAGGTGGCAGAGCAGAGCAGGTGATCATGAGCAGATTATTTACTAATTAACACTCAGTATATTAGGAAAACATCCAACTGGTTGGTGTAGATGTGGAGAAAGAGACAGTGGAGCATGTGATGGTTGCTTGATGATGAAGACAGGAACAGTGGAGAATCAAGAGTGTAATAAAATATGGGAAATCATTATGAGATATTTTTTTAATTGGGTTAATTAAAATAATTAAAAAAGAGGAAGTAGTAAAGAAGTAAAGTCCGGCAGAGGGCAGTGTGTGCAACAATACGGATGCTGACTGCTGTTAAACCTCAAAGAAGAAGAAGAAGCAGAAGTACTACTTGTGTGTGGAGCTGAAGCGCGTGGAGGCTGTACCCGCAGCTCACGCACACTCACGCGTGTCTCTGACCGGCTTTGGCGAACATGGAGGCGGCCGACGAGTTCATGAAGTACCGCTCCCCGCTGGTGTCCAGGTACGCCAGCAAGGAGATGGCTTACAACTTCAGCGACAGGAAGAAGTTCAGCACCTGGAGGAAGCTGTGGATCTACCTGGCCAAGGCGGAGAAGGTGGGACAGCTTTTTCTTATTGAAGTCACCATGGCAACCTGCACAGTTTAACATGCAGCATATATATTTATATATTTATTTATACATGCACGTGTTGTGTGAGTGTTTGTGACCTTCACCGAGTCCCTATCAAGTTTCCTGCTCTAAATATAGTTTTAAGGAGGACCCGCACCCCTTATGAAGAGCTGAGGCATGTCTGCACACAGATTATATAATGATGATTTCATCATTTAATAACAGATTTACAGAAATCAATTGAATGCATGCAGTTTAATGTGATGTATAAATACAGTCCTCTTTATTTACTGTTTTATTTTGTGTTTATTTGTCACATAATGCTCATGAGTCCTGTGTTTATTATAATTATTCATTATACACTGACTGGCTACTTCATTCATTCATTCACCCATTACATGTTGCATTAACACACACACACACACACACACACACACACACACACACTTGTATGTGAAAACCGCCTTGTCCATAAACCTGATTCTGACTTTTACAGTCCAACACAACCACATGCACTTTGTAATGTTTCAGTTTGTGTTGTCCCAAAAAACAAAATAAAGTCTAATCTAATCTAATCACTGTCAGAGAGGCCTTGGTGGGTGTTGTTGTTGTACAGGAGTGCATCATAATGAAATGTGTTTCCCTTTGTTATAAATGAGGTGGTCAAAATATTAGAAACTCTTCTCAATATGATGAGAGGTCAGCACAACTGCAAACTATAACCTCATAAATTTAACATAATTGTTACATAATGCTTTTTATACAGTGTTAACAAAACTGAAACACTGTAAGCTTCATTAAAAACATAATTTATGGCAGAGTTGTTGTATTAGATCGCACAGGTCATCCACTAATCAAATGATCCTTCACTCTGTCCTTGGGTGAGATACTGGAGGCTGCACCATCGGTGTATGAATGTTTAGCTGAGCAGGTGGCACCTTGTATTAAGTGGGTGAGTGATATATTTAGTGTAGAAGCACCTAAAAGGCGCCGTATAAGTAGAGTACATTTACAGTTTCATATTTATCTTCCAAGCAGTACTTGCTTTCATTGACTTATGGCTGATAAAAGCTTCTTTACTGTCCTGTTTTTACAATGTGTCTGCGTTCTTCACCATGATAACCAGAGATAGAAACAAACCTCGACAATTATCTGCACTGATCCACGGACAGCGTATGTGTGACGTTGACCAGAGGTTTTTTTTGAAGCTCACAATCTGTGGTTGGTAGTCCTGCCTTTCCTGCCTCCTGGCCAATTTTAAAAATTGGTGTCCTTGAGTTGGCAGGGTGCTCGAACAAGTAACAATCTGTAACCCAGCTGTCAATCAAAGTGGCCACGCTGTTAATAAATGGAGAAATTAGACCAAAACAGTTTTTTGTACCAGGCTGTAAACATGTTTATTTCTGCTGTGAAGTTGTGACATTTGAACATGGGGACTTATTGAGACTGACTCACTTATGGAGCCAGCCTCAAGTGGACGTTTGAGGAACTGCAGTTTTTGGACACTTACACATTGGCTTCACTCCACAGTCTCGGAGTTTGCTTTGCTTGGATGCAACGCACAGTTTGCCTTCTTGAGCAGCTTCAACAAATCATCTTCTTACCTCTCACTGACTCACAGTGTCGGACATATTCTGCATCAGCTCACACAGATAATCTGTCGGATGTTTACACCTCGTGAAATCAAGAATTCATCCACAAGTTTCCATGTTTTGTTTTGTCTCGTTTGTAGCTGCATCACTCCTAAAAGACCAAATGTCGATCTGGTTGCTTTCTTTGGAAGCTCGAACAAAGTTTGGCTGCACAGCATTGGTCTGTAAAGACGACTCGAGAGGTTATGAGAAAATGCCCTCTGAAGCATCTTGACATTTAGCAGCCATGTGATCTCTGACCAGCCAGACTTGGGCCAAAGTGTATATATATATAAATAAATGTTGAACTCAGCAGAAGTCTGCAGTTGCTGATGATTTAGAAATATCTGTTTCTCTGCAGCTCCTCTGAGTGATTCCTGCGTTTATCACGTTAAAGAGGTTTAACTGTTGACTTAACCTCTCTCACATGCATCACGTCACATGACCTGACACACACACACTAATCAGGACTGATCAGAGTCCATCTTCTTCTCGTTGTCCTGTGTTTTTGCAACGTTCTTCAGAGGTTCAGCTTTGCCGTGCAGCGTCGGCGAGTCCTGCGGTTGCCTCAGTGTATGGAAATAGCATGCGGTGAATGTCACGGTAACAGGAGAGGCTGACCTAACGTCTGTTAGACTTTTCCCCTGACCGACACACTAACCTTTAACACGGCAGGGTTTGGTGTAGTTGGGTCTGATGTCGTTGGGTCTTGGGCTGTGAGGTAACATAAGAGTAGGAGAGGCTCAATTTCCCAATTAACTCATTGTGTGATCTCATGACCGCTCCAATCTAATCAGGATATTAACTCCTTCTCACGAGGAGAGCACATGCCCGTCAAGACTGTGGTAAAGACAGAAGGTCTGTCTCCTGATCAGACACCTGTGTCTGTGGCGTGTGATTGATTCACTTTCCACAGATTGCCTGTCTCTTAACTACATGCTGCTGCTACTGATTTGTTTTTTTTCAGTGATGAAAAATGTTCCTGATCTTTAGTCTGTGAAATGTAAAAAGAATGAATGAAATGAATGGGCGGAAAAAATGTTAAATGTGACGTTGTCCGACTAAAAAGTCCACGATGATGAATGACAAAGAAAAGCAGCAAACGCTCACAGCTGAGAGACCGAAGCCAGAGAACATTTAAAGCATTTTTTATTTTGTGGTATTGCTTCAAAAAATGACGTGGAGTTATTAATTGATTCAAACAGAATCAGAAGTAGACGTTTGATCAACTGCAGTTTTTGGCTTCACTTTACAGCCACGGATGTCGGCACGTGGTGTTAACCAAGCAGCAAAGTTACAAAACATGTAATATTTAATACGTATTAAAGATGTCTTACCCTTCTCTCTCTCCGTCTTCTTCGCTCTCCTCCTCAGGCTCTGGGTCTGCCCATCACGGACGCCCAGATTCAGGAGATGGAGAGCCACGAAAAGAACATCGACTTCGCCATGGCGGCCGAGGAGGAGCGCAAGCTCAGGCACGACGTCATGGCCCACGTCCACACCTTCGCACACTGCTGCCCCGCTGCCGCTCCCATCATCCACCTTGGTGCCACCTCCTGCTACGTGGGAGACAATACTGTAATTATGACGGACATCTTCTACAATGTCCTGTTCGTGATGCTGTGTTGGTACAAAGTGCTTTTCTTGAAAGGGTTTCTTGTTTTTCCTCCTCAGGATCTGATCATGCTGCGTGATGGATTCGACATCCTCCTGCCTAAGGTGAGGCTCAGCTGTCAGGAAACATCCAGTTGTGCATCTTTGCAAGCATCAGCTGTTCAGTAACAAAGTCAACGATGTAGAAA
This sequence comes from Collichthys lucidus, assembly GCA_004119915.2. NCBI lineage: Eukaryota > Metazoa > Chordata > Actinopteri > Sciaenidae > Collichthys > Collichthys lucidus. Next base: position 8,147,759 of record CM014100.1, read on the forward strand.
TAATTATACAACAGTTTTGTTTTGTCACACAATCCAGAAATACGATTATTAACTAAGTGTATTATGTAATAATTTGTTGTTCTTCTTTGCACAGCTGGCCAGAGTCATCGACAGACTGGCAAACTTTGCCGAGAAATACGCTGATCTCCCGACGCTCGGCTTCACACACTACCAGTGAGTCTTCATCGTCTCTTCTTTATCTCATTTTTAGAATTAAGAACATGCAGAGTTTACGTGTTTTTGCCTTCTCTCACTTCGTCCACTCTTATCTACAGGCCCGCCCAGTTGACCACGGTTGGAAAGCGAGCATGTCTGTGGCTGCAGGACTTGGCCATGGACATGCGTAACCTGCAGCGAGCCCGTGACGACCTGCGTTTCCGCGGGGTCAAGGGGACCACCGGCACTCAGGCCAGCTTCCTGCAGCTTTTTCAGGGGGACCACGACAAGGTACAAAGCAGCCATGAACTGGCATGTGGACTGTGACGGAGATACAGATTTTTAAATCTACGATTCTCACGTTTATTACCAGGTGGAAGAACTCGACAGGATGGTGACGGAGATGGCTGCCTTCAAAAAGTAAGTCCTGTACTAAGATAAGTCATCAGGATTGAGTTGGTGGTAAAAAGGGTGGTGTCATTGATGAAGTCACTGATGTTCTCATGCACAGATCCTACCTCGTGACTGGACAGACGTACAGTCGTAAGGTGGACGTCGACTGTCTGTCCACCTTGGCCAGTTTGGGAGCTACTGTTCACAAGGTAAGCTGCAGAAGCTGGAGACATGTAGAGAAATGTTGCCATCTAGTGGTGTGTGAAGGTTCTGTGCAAGCACAGTGATGATCTTCGGTCTTGTCTGTAGATCTGCACGGACATCCGCCTGCTCGCTAACTTGAAGGAGATCGAGGAGCCTTTTGAGAAAGAGCAGATCGGTACGTTTACTCACTTAATATTCAGACACTAAAAGACACATTATCCTGTAATGCAGGAGACACATGTCGTTTTGTGACGTATGACGTTGTCGTCGTCCTCCTCCAGGTTCCAGTGCCATGCCCTACAAGAGGAACCCCATGCGTGCGGAGCGCTGCTGCAGCTTGGCCCGACACCTGCTGGCGCTGATGGCCGACCCGCTGCAGACGGCCGCGGTCCAGTGGCTGGAGAGGACGCTGGATGACAGCGCCAACAGGTCACAATAGTTTGCTGGGATGTATTTATTAGAAGCGGAGGCTTGTTTAGACGTTTCTTAACTTATTAGCTCATCTCCATGTGCAGGAGGATCTCCCTGCCCGAGTCCTTCCTGACAGCGGACATCATCCTCACCACCCTGCAGAACATCACAGAGGGGCTGGTGGTCTACCCCAAAGTCATTGAGAGACACATCCGCCATGAGCTGCCCTTCATGGCCACGGAGAACATCATCATGGCCATGGTGCAGGCCGGAGGGAACAGACAGGTACCGGTGTTGGTTATACTGTAGCGTAAAACGACAGCTCACTGTGTCCTGACTTTGTGTAATGAGCTTCCGTGCGTCTTCCTACTCTTGCAGGACTGCCACGAGAAGATTCGTGTTCTGTCGCAGGAGGCGGCGGCTGTGGTCAAACAGGAGGGAGGTGATAACGACCTGCTGGCCAGAGTCCAGCGGGACCCTTACTTTGCCCCCATTCTGGGGCAGCTGGACACCATACTGGACCCCAAGACCTTTATCGGTCGTGCTCCCCAGCAGGTACAACATGAACAGCTCCTCATCTTTATTCTAGCAGCCATCACAAGAGTCTTGTTTATTTTTAAATATAGTGAGTTCTGAAATTTGATCAAACGAGTTGTCCCACGAGTGCTGATATAGAGAATAACGGCATGTATCACTCAACACAAGATAAAGGACGCCATGTGTTGTCAATTTGGCATCGGTATAATCCACAGATAAGAAACTGTAACTGGTTTCGTGCTCCCGGTTTGATGCTGAAGAGAGCGCAGCTGCCCTCTGATAATATTAAACATTTTATCTGAAGGTCAAGAGGAGGAAAAAATCAGCAGACTTTTATTTCTCTGGTTCATACATGATACAAAGCAGCTGGCCACTTGCTGAGGTTGTGCTCAAGAAATATTTATATGTTGCTTAGCAACCAGGCAGTCCCAGTCCAGTTGTGGAACTATTTGTGTTGACGAGCTGAATAATTTGTTAAATAAACAAACAAATCATAATCTGTCGTCACTTATCACCGTTAATAACGTGTTGAACTGTTCTATTAGAGCAATATCACACTTAAGGTCGTGCTGTTATACTGTATATTGGCACGCTGCGACCGAATTGGATCCGTGCTGATATTCAGTATAACAGCACTCCCTCTCTTGCTTCAGTAGCATTTTTTTGTAATATAATTTCTTCTTTTTTCTTTCCTCCTGCCGTGTTCAGGTGGCCAGGTTCCTGTCTGAAGAGATACACCCCCTGCTGGAGCCTTACAAGGCCAAGATGGATGTCAAGATTGAGCTTGAGCTTTGACGCACAGATAATGTTACTTACATGTCAGGAGACTTCATCATGGTCATCAATAAAGAACAAACTGGAATCTATCCCTGTCAGAGTTTTTTTTATTTCTGTGATCATAGGTGGTGTTCATTATTTTGATGGAACAAACATTGAGGTAATAAATTATTTTATTGGCAGGAACCAAAGGTCGTATTTGTTGATTTTACAACCTCCTTCGTCATTTTTAAACATGCAAATTAAATACTGTAGTGAATTATTAATCCTGAAATCATCCCCAGACACAAGTATGGTTGCCGTCACTTGTTAAAATTTACACCATGTGAGAAATTCAGGATCCGGTTTAGCAACTCTGGGGTTGATTTTCAGTTAACAGAAAGGAAAAGGTAAACTGCAGAGGAGAGGAAACGCACTGGAGGAACTTGTACAAGAGGTTGTAGATCTAAAAAAGGAAACGCACTGTCTCAAAGTCCAGCCTGGCCCTTATATAGAAACAGTCACATTACCGTATTTTATGGTTTAGTGTGTCATTTGCAATGCAGAGGATGAAGTCAGCTGTTTGTGGTTTTCTGTATAGAACTTATCCAAATAATGTCCTAAATAAACTGTTTCCTTCGTCCAACCCACCCTACCTCAACCTCCACCCTTCTTGTGTCACTCCCCATGTGCGTAATCATTGTGATTAATTTATGGTGCACTGATAATACAAAGTTGACTCATGAAACAAGCAGGACAAAGTGCAGTAGTGTCCACAGTCAGTGTTTGAGTCTTTATGGTAATGCTGAAGATGGAATGAAGTTTCATTTTAACCTGCAAACCAGCACAGAGTGAGTACAAATACCTCCCTCACACACACACTGCACTTCAGTTTGGAGAGTGTTTTGTTCCCCTCTTTGTGTTTCTACCTGACCACTTTGCTTGGTTAGGCAGAGGTTGCGGTCGTGCACGTTTCCCTCCATATGAACCAAACAGCAGCTGGACTGCAACATGTGGCTGTGGGCTTTACTCCCCGTCTGCCTGGCTGTCTTCGGCACTGCGGGCATCTGGACTGTGTGAGTACCGTCCTTACACTTTCTTACTGTTTTATAATCTAATTTCAAACAACTTGTTGCCATTCATTCGTTAGGTTAATGATTTACTGGCTGCATTAGAGGTTACATGTAGGTTATTAATGAAGTACTTCTTTACCAGTAAGAAGGAAGCAAGTCGTACAGGGAAATTGAGGGTAATAAATTTGCATTTAGAAGAGACTAAGCTGTGAGTTATGTTGTAAAAATGAAATGTGTTTTAGATTCACCTGTACACATTAAATCATTACACTTATATATATATATATATTGTTTAACGCCAGAGTCATGAAAAGTACTCAGGCAGTCCTTACTGGGTCACTTAAAATATATACTATATTTATTTTGTTGTTATATAATACATGTAAAATAAATAAATACAGTCATTTTATTGCAACATTCAGTCTGTTTCCCTGTTTTTCTTGTATCATATTTCCAATATTACCCAGTAATTAAAATAAACGTGCATCTTACATCTCTTCTATTTACATATTTGTCTCTGTGTCAGAACCCTACAGTGGTCCTGAGCGTTAAAACACAAGAACGTTCTTCGTCTTTGTGACTGGACACGGTTCATTGTTATTTCTTGTATGTGTCAACCACATAGTTCTGTATCTAAATATCTTAAGATGACCCCTTGCTTGTTCAAGAGTAGCCGTCCCGTCTCTGTCTCCTCTGTCTTAATCATAAATATAGAACGACTATGATATAACTCATGGGATAACTGTCTACAATCTTACCTATGGGCAGAAACTGTGGTTGTTTTTACTACAAGGACCAAAGAGATGAGTACATGAGTCAACTAAAGCTACAACAGCTCTATGCTGTAGAATAATCCACTCATTCATTAGGCATGTTTTGCAAGTATGTAATTTTTGGAAGTATGTGAACAAAGATGCTCTGGCCTTCGTTGGTGATACTGGATAACCCATTGGTGTCAATATGAGTGTGAATGTTTGTGTGTCTCTATGTTTCAGTCCTGTGATGAACCGGCAACCACTAAACCATTAAAATGCAATCTGGGAGCTGTAATCACAACAATACGTTTTCTTTCCATCAGGTTTGCCGTGGCTGTAACAAATGGATCAGTCAACCTCACAGAAGGGTTCCCGTACATTAGGTTGGTATGACTCCGCTCTGTCCTGAGAGATGATGAAGAATAAATGACTGAAACTTGAACAAACAGCTGACACAAACAGACAGTTCATCACGTTAACAAGTTAATGTCCAATGATGATCGTACTTCTTCATTTTCCTGTTAGTCAGTGTGGTACTTACAACCCTCAGAGCTGCCTCTTCTCCCAGATCTGCAACATCTGCTCTGTTTTAGGTAATGACTGATAATTATGTTGCTCTGTGCTGTAGTGTAATCCAGTCATTCATCAGGCATGTAGTACTTATTGGGGAATTGCTTTTACAGAAAATTGCTTCTCCTCTCTCAGCTCTGTGGATTGTGGTGATCCGCTTCCAGCAGGTCAGAGATTTCGGTAACCACGGAAAGGCCAACATAGCCAGCATCGTCCTGGGATTCATCTCCTCTTTGGGAATCTCTCTCATTGGCAATTTTCAGGTAAATCAATAATAAAGAACTCATATATAACAAATAATAATCTCTAAATAATCTCTTCTCCCTTTGCCTACACTACTCAGCAATCAGTCCTGATGAATATTCACCTCCTGGGAGCGTTTCTGGCTTTCTTCGTTGGCCTGGCCTACTTCTGGGTGCAGTTGTTTCTAACTTTTCGAGCTCAGCCGTCTCAGAACCGATGTTGCGTTGGAGCTGCCAGGACCACCTGCTGTGTTCTCTGTACCATCCTGGTCATCGTCAGTATCCTTCTGTATGATTCAAAGTGTAACTAAACCTTCAAAAATACTTTTTTTCAGATGGAAACCAATTGCAGTTTTGCAAACAAGTGATGTACAGTGGCAGTTTAAAGAAACATTGCGTAGAAATTGGCATTTTTGTGATTTCGCGCTGTGGTTAGGCGGCAACAGCCAAACATCAAGCAAGGTCAACAACACGAGACAACAAGTTCAACAGCAGTCAGTCCAGCTCGGCGTCTGTCCCAGATTTACTTTTGTCCGGCGACTTCTTGCTTCTCTGTCATTTTCTCTTCTTAGCTTCCTCCGTCAGCGTCCTCTTTTCACCTCTGTCATTATAACCATAGAGGCTGCTGAACCTGGTTACATTGCCCAGCTCTGGTTCTGGCATGACACTACACCATGTCAGCATTCGCCCACACCCCGGGCCCGTGAACCTCCTCTTCTTCCTGGTGGTCCAAAACACTAACACTGCCACGGTGCTCTGAGCTCACAGTCCGGGCAGCCCGGCTAACAAACTGAGCCAACATCAGCTAACAGCAGCTACAGTTTACTTCACTGTCCATCAGGAAACTCTGTAAATCACAGAGAGTTGAGGCGGAGCAGCCATCTGCTTTATTTCTAAATCTTTTTTAATGATCAAGCTGAATGGCAGTGTACATACATTAACATGTATTAAGTGTGAAAGGCCCCTCACATTGACAACACAACCACAAACTACAGTCGTAGTCGTATGTTACTCTCCTTGACTGCTCTCCCCTCCTTCAGTGGCTGTTCTCCACAACACAGGCCATCCATCTGGGGCTGCTGTGTGTGAATGGGCTTTGGTCATGCTCTTCTTCTGCCTGTTCGGCCTCTTTGCGGCTGAGTTCAGACACATCGACTGCCACCAGCTCACTGTTCAGAAACAAGCTGTGGGGCACACAGGCCACAGCCCTGGCACGCTGGAAATGAATGGATGTGTCGGTTGACTGCTTGTGGTTGAAAAACAAAAATCTTCTTTGGCTGCATCTACTGTTGTGGTTAAAGTAGCCTGTAGCTGTCCAAGACACAGGATTCATTGGGTTGTTTATATTATGTTTCTGTTCTGTGGTTATTTGAGTTATTAAAGTCTTTTAAATGACTTACACTTTCTCATTTACACTTTCATCCTTCTTCTAACATCAACTTTGAGGACAAATCACTATGTGCCCTCTGATGAGCTGGCAGTGACTTGTCCAGGATGTACCCCAGCTTGGATAGGCTGCGGTTACAGAAGACTAACGCTATTGTTTTCATAACTTATTGAGTCATTATTAGCATGAAATGTTGAAAGAAAGAAAATACAAATTATATTATTCAAAAGCTAAAGGGCGAAGTCATCGAATGGCTTGTTTTATTCCCCAAAATCTAGCTTAAGACAAACATAGCGGAAAATCCTGACAATGAAAAAGCTGGAGCTAGAGTTTGGGCTTTAAAGAATGACTTAAAATTGCTGTTTGTTTTTCTCTAATTGATTCATTGACTTAATTGTTTTTGCTCAGAGGGAGTTGAAGCTGCGTGTAATTGGACTGAGCTCATGAAGCTTGTCTTGGCCCAAACTGCAGTCGACACACACTAACACATGAGGGCACTGTTCAACTATCATTCACAGATATCAAATCTGCCTTCAAATGAATAATTTATGTAGTTTCATCACTCAGTAACAATAATTCATGCATATATTATCTCTTCTGATGTTTCATGCCTATGCCAGCGTGGTATTTTGTTCTCTATAACACCGTCTTCATCTTCACAATGTGACATGAGCTCATGATTGGTTCATAGACGGTGAATTCCAGGAAAAGTCTGTTCTCTTTCCCTCTCACCCTCCACCTGACAGCTGGGGGATACAATGGAGGAAGAAAGGGGGGAACAGAAAAGGAGGATGGAGGTATGACTGAAAGGTTTTGTTGGCGAGGAAGAAGAAATGATGATGTAACGCATAATGAGAACTGTTACCTATTATTAGATGCTTTTATTTTGAAGTAGTCACCAATCAAAGCTTTGTAACACAAATCAAAATGCATGTTTGTCAAAGTTCAGATGATGTTTAAGCCTCTACAACACCACAGAGCTTCTCTTTGTGATGAAATCTTTGAGAAACAAATTGGGGATTACCCTTCAGAGACAGCACTGTGCAGCAGGGGGCGCTGTGGAGCGATGCAGGCCGATGGGAAAATGCAGTTCTGGTGCAGTGCCAGCATGTTTTTTGGAAGATGCCTCTTGTTTAAACAGAGGTTCTACATTCAGCACAATTTGTCAGGGCTATTTGAGATGGACAAAACAATGGAGCTCTCACAGCTCATGCCGATAGTGGGAGAGGTCCTGGTCTTGGCTCCAGCACACAAACTATTCCTCTCATCCAGGCTGTTTGTTTATATTGTGTTTGGGTCTGTGGGCACTGGGCTTTGGTCACACTTTGTGATTGATATTTCACTTTTGTTTGTATTCTTTATTTATGCCATTAAAAGAAGAATCAATGGTGGGCGTGTAGAGAAGTTTGAGATGGGAATAGTGGGCCCCAAGTGTCCTGCTATGTCCCAACAGCATTCTTTCACATACTCCATGCTGTGTGATCACCAAAGGGGGGCTTTGACGGACGGGCACAGGGATCAGGACGGACAGCTCGGTATTTTATGGGAATTTCTCTTCCCTCTGGGTGTTTCTGCTGCGGACAGCATGCAGATTTTACATGTGCGGTTAAACAATGATGCCTCAGGTCTTTTATTGCTTTTGCAATATCTGTATAAGATTAGACAAGATAGACTTTATTGATCCCACACTGCGGGAATTCACTTCTTACTCACAATATCCAAGGTGGATAAGAAAAGTACCCATAAATAAGGCCGCCCCCTGGTGGCTTAATTGGTAGAGGGGTCCAGAGTTACAAGCGTGTCCGAAGTCAGAGTCTGTAGCCAGGTTGGCGCTGTTAGCTCTTCCATCTTATTGGTCATGATCCTGGATTGTCTCAGTTTTAAAATGTCTCAGCCTGAGATGCTAGGCGCACCCTAGCAGCTGTACTCAAGTGTAAACCGTGAGAGAGCAATGATTTTTTTTTTTATTGGGTCACACGATGTATCAAGAAAAAGGTAAATCACTGATCTCCAAGTCCATGTATGCACAGAAAGCTGACGGAGACTGATGTCGAACACAGAATTGTTCACTTCTGCCACACACAGTGGCTTCAAACGCAGTCTGTTTCTAATATTTCTGTCACCCTGCATACAGACCTTTTGAGTTTTCACCTCAGATGGTGTGAATACTTTGCATCTTGGCTCGCTCTGTTGAAATGACAAAAGGTTCTTGAGTTATACAGCAGCTCATACGGAGGAATTCGGAGAGAAAGCATTGGCGCCAAAATACCCTTAACCCTGCTGTTTTCATTAGTGAGTATAAAAGGCTTCTGATAAAGTCATAAAACTCATAAAATCACCTGTAGCGACGTGCAAAGACTGGGAGGCCCTCAATGTAAATGTCAAAAAAAGGTCTGGATCCTCTATTGTAGTGTAGGAGAACATGGTTTATGTGACGCCCGCCTGCCCGACTTGTTGCTTTTGACTTTGATTCAAGAAGGAGGTAATAGCAGACATGCTTTCTAGGCCTATGCCGTAATCTCTCCTAACACCTGCTCGTGCTCTAGTCTCTCTTATCCCTTCAACAGCTCTCAAAGCAGAAACAATAGCAATGCTTTCCTATCATGCAGCGGAGCGAGTCGCCTCCGAGTCGCCTATCGGACATCGGTGTGCGGTAACAGAGTGGCATGTCAACTCTTATCGTTGGCGCGCCAAATCCTGTGCATACCATCTCCAAAAGGCCACTTTATCTGCAGGACAGCTGGATGAAGGTTTCGAGTGTGAAATGTTGGGGAATGGTTGGAGGTGGGGCACGAATGACACAGACCCAGAAGAGAGATGGGATTGTCTCTAAGTGACAGATACAGAGAGATATAGAGATAGGAAAGAGAAGAAGAAGAAGAAGAAGAAGAGTGGGCACCAGCAGTCGTGATCTCACCCTCCTCTCCTCTCCTCTCCTTTGGCAGTGGCTTCCAGAAAGCTGCCCTTTCGCTGAAAAATGCCAAGCGCACCACATTCCACCGGCCACACAAAGGCCCTCCCTCGTCTCAGCTGCACAGGCACACAATCAGACAAGGGATAATTATATAATTAGGCTGGCTGCTGCAGACAGGGACCCTCAGATGGTGTGTTGGTGGTGTGTCATATTTATGTTATCGGACAATGAAGAGAGTCTGGCCTTATCGGAGAGTGTGTGGGGGGGCTCCAGCTGTGGCACTTAGGAACAGATTGTCATGATAGAGAAGAACGGGTCGATGGATTGACCTTCAGCCTGTGGCCCGACCGGGATCAGGGCTTGTATTGTGGTCGATGTGTGCTTGGAGCCTGTGATATGTGAAGAGGTGGGGACTTTTGGGGCTCTGACAAGCAGACGATGTAAACCGCCAGGAGGTGAAAAACATAGAAGATTAAATTAAAGTTGAACGGAGAAGAATCGGCTCATTCAACCATTTATCCAATACCTCCAGCCAGCTACTGCAACCCTTAATCCAATAATTTAACTATTGCATCCAATACTTTTAGTAGTTGCATGTACCTCTACAGGTATACAGGTATTAGAAATGAAAAGATCTGCTCAGTTTGTGCAGGAATGTGCAAAATATTTAACATGCAGAATATTTTAAATGTGCAAGATAATTAACAAAATCTCCCTGAGGACATTATTCTGGCTTTTCTAGGGAGGCCTGAACTTTACTGCCCTCTCACCTCTGGCCCTGAACCTTAACCTGCCCCTAACTGCTCCCCTCAACATCCAATCTCGACCTCTAACTAAAGGGTAAATGTTTAGACTCCCTATAGCTAATATATAAAACAAATCATTTCTATTGCTCTCCAGTCTTTCCATATAACCCTGGCAACTGCACTGTTAGAAAAGTACCCAGCATGATTACTGGAATTTAGAGCCAAAGAGATGAGACCACCTCTTCCCTCTTCTTGGGGCAGGATCCACGCTCCCAGACGAGAATCAAGCCAGTGTCCTGCTCAGCTGGCCACCGGCCAACAATCTCCCCTCGCACCGTGGCCTTGGCTTTGGGTGTGTCGCCACTCGCACGGGACGGCACAGAATAGACTATTGTTGATCACACAAGACAGAGAAGCAGGGGAAGAAGGAGGGGTGGTGGTGGTGGTGGTGGTGGACGGGTGGAGATGGTGGTGGTGGGGCAGGGTAAAGCTGGAGAGATCAAACATAATGTGCAGGCTTTGTTACCTTTGGCCGGGCTAGCTGTTTCCAGGGTTTCATGCAAAGCTAAGCAATTTTCCAAAGATATCAAACTATTCTTTTAAGGTGTACGACCCCTACAGGCCATGCTTGTATTGCAAACACCTGGAACTGTACGTACTTGTCCTTTTAATCGACAAAAATACAAATCCCTCTTTTGAAGGAAATGGCAATGTCAATAGAAATATTAATATTTGTGTTTTACTAAGCTCGTGGGCTTAGTTTTTGGAGTAACGTATAACTGGCACAAGCGTTTTGACATGTGTCAAGAGGGTCACACAGATTTATCCGGTCATTTTTAAAAAGATCTTTCAGAGTCTGATTGTCAGTAAAATATTGTTTTAGTCAATCTTTCCCTCTCTGAGGTTTAAAACTGAATGTATTGCATCCAACAGTTAAAATACAACTCTAATTTTGTCTAATGTAGTGTCTGTAAATTTAAATGTACCATGTAGGTGGTTTTAGTTCTAATCAAGCCCATCATAGATTTTTTTTTAGATTGATTTTGAGCTGGGCAACCTTCCAGTTTCTGGACGATAGAAAATCAATCTGAAATGCAGGGTGGTGTGCTTTAGAAACGTAATGTGAACTAATGTAGTTCATGAGCTGAAACAGTATGTAGTTCAGTGCATGATCATAATATGCATGCTTTCTGTCTGAAAGAAGAAACTCGCATAACTACAGGCGACTGCTTCGTCGGCAAACAGTCATTAGCACTTACGAGGCTCCGATTGTCTGTCTCTTTGCTGAGATTACTGCTTTTGAACGTGGAAAAAATGAGGTCTTCACACAGCAGAAAGTATCACTCTCATGGCAACGCAAACAACCATCTTCAATTACAGATTCTCATCCCGTTTGGAGAGGATATTCACATGTAACCCTGCGCTGCAGAACTATATTTGGGCTTCAGAAGTTTGTCGAGATGGTGAGAAACTACTGTCAAAGTAGAAACGGTTGCCATCGCTGAGATTTTTCTGTTTTTAATCATGCTGTTTTTAGATGTTGGCAACAAGCTCTTAAGCTTTGTTTGTCCCCAGAGGTTTGCATTTCTTTGGAGCTTTGGTAAACATTTTTCAGAGGGAACAAAAAGGAATTGGGCAGAGGTCACTTTTATTGGCATACAACATGAATTAGAAATAAAAATAAAAGCCTTTTCATGGCTTGCAATGTCAATTTCACTGTGTGCTGAATTAAAAAATCCATTTTTGTGTTTATCGTTACCGATGATTGAGCCCAGATGGAAAACAGTGGCAGTGTTATGGCACCGTAACTGTATGGAGCAAGGTATGATAATAAACATTCACCTGGAGATCAGTGGGTCAAACAAACACAAGACCACTGTTTGCATCCGTTTACATCAAAAGTTCCTGTTGCCTTTTTTAATTAAGGTACGTAAGTTTGATGTAAGTGCAACCATTAATGATGGACCCCAGTTGCCAAACTGTGTAACAGACCAGCCAATCCTCTAGATGATACCGTGTCAGTATCATGTTTTGCCTCTTCTAGATGTGACAAGTGCAACGTGTACAAATGTGCAGTACCAGTATGGAGCAACAGACAAGTGTAGTCATATAAAGAACAATTACCTTCAGCTGTGGTAGCACTTTTACCCAGGAGACCTGTTTCCACTGAATGTGAAACTAAAAGTTACTGTTGACTTATTTCAGATTCAGGGTTCCCACGGGTGCTTGAATTCCTTGAAAATGCTTGAATTTTTTGTGAAGTGCTTGAGAATGCTTGAAATTTGTGTGATGTCTATCTCAATAAACCAAGAGAAAACAAAAATGTTTCCTAAGCGTCTACGCGCTTGATCCGATGCCTTTACATGCAGAACTCAGTTATCATACTCGCTTGGTGTTCTGCAGAGAAATAACAGTAGACTACTATCCACACCTGTTGGTCACTGTTATTGCGCTATGGTAGTTACACAATACACCGCTCACAAGCTGAGAATACAAGCCAATTCACAATTAGTTAAAAATCAAAACAGTCCATCTACCACCATATGAAATAATGCTAATTAGACCCATATTATTATGCCATACAGTGGCACCGCATGGCAAACACAACTAGTAGGCTACCTATTTAAAGGTGCTGGAAAAATGGAAAAACTGGTGCTTGAAGGTGCTTGAAAAGTGCTTGAAGTTGTTCATGAAAAAGGTGTGGGAACCCTGCAGGTTACGTATAGAAGTTTAACGTAATGTATATGAGTACTCGAGTGATGTGAGGTACGTAATCATAGACTGATGTGGTATTTTGTGACTTCACCCACAGGTTTCTGAAGAGCCGTGGTGACGCTCCGAGTGTTGGTGGCTCTGGTTGCTGGTCGCTGTCTTGGCGGTCTAGGCTCCTGGCTGATCTAAAACTGGTCTGCTATGAAGTTGGACATTTGAACATGGGGACTTATGGAGACAGCCTCGAGTGGACGTTTTGGGAACTGCAGCCGTCCAGGTTTGTGCTTGTACCTAATGCCATGTGTTGAAAACGCGACACTGCCATGTTGGACCGGCAGCTTAATATGTGTTTTGGCACGCAAACGTAAAAATGACTAATTTCACAAATAAGTCACTTTGTATGACGGTGATCTGAGCCACCCTCTGAGGTCAAGTTGCTCACTCACCATACCAGTTTAACAAAGCCCGACTCAGACTAGAAACACGACTTCATAGGTCACTGTGACATAATCAATAGATCAGCATCCAGGTCAAAGAGCGGGGTCAAGAAACATTTTCATATTGTCCAAACCAGCTCTCCACGCTAACCTTTTGCACGATGCTTGGGCGAGTTTGCCAGCAGCATTCTCTCCTCTGTAATGTCTTGACCTTTTTGTCTTGTTGGAAGACTCGAGAGCCGTGAGTGAGGGGTGATAGCTGGTGTGCCACGACGGAAAATATAGCAGGGATTATGTAAGGGCTGTGACATTTTGGAGTGGGCTGTGACCTGCTCTGCTCCTTTACTGCTTTGAGGATCAGTCAGACATTCGCTCAGACGGACCCACGAGGTCGGCGCCACTTGTGGGCTGAATCGATGTCTTGATGTAGCATCAGTAGAGTTACAGTAGAAAGGCTCGTCATGGGCTCTTTCTATGGAGGACAACAAAGATGTCATTATAAGTGCCTGACATTGCAGTGCATGGTTATTCATCCCTGATGAAGGTTGGAGTGCTCCTCCACTCCACTGCTTTGTTGTTACCCTGCTTGAATGTTAGCGGTTAACTGTGCAGAGTGGAGATGTAAAGCATACGCAGAGACACTAGTGCATCTGTTGAAGGGCGCTCACCTTAAATCTGAATTCAAGACTCTGGATGGACTTTTCAGTCGAGTTGGCATCTGATGTCCAACAGTTAAACTTTTCTAAGAAAACACATTTGCATATTTGTACATTAACAATGTAATTAAGCTTAAGAAACCTTTTTCAGGTGGCAGTTGAACTCACATGTTGAGATATGAGACAAAGATCTACAGCGCCAGTAACTCGGTCCATAGGGACCTGTCTTGGTAACCGGAGGGTGGGCAGTTCAAGTCCAGCACAGGACCACAGTATCGAGTGTGGACTGGGCAATGTATCAAACCACTAACTAGTTCCAGGGTGCCGCCATGTAGTTGCCCATCATCGTCATCTTATTAAAAAACATCGGCAATGGTGACCAGCAGATTTAATCATATATAACATGCAGCAGGATGTGTTTATATCTCTGTAACTTAGCACATAAAACAAGAGAGTTCCTGCTGATATGGAGGAATACTTGTAGTTTTTAGATTGAAGTGGACACCTTCATTCCTAATTCCATTTTCTTCTGCTTTTCCGGGATTGTGTCACGTTTGCAGCAGGTTTAAAAACCTTAACCCTCACCCATGCAACACATCCTGAGGTGTTCCCAGGACAGATGGGCCTTATAGTCCCTGGGTCCCCTTGTAGTTGTGCCTGGATCACCTCCAAAGGGAACCTGGCCACTTAATGGAGGAAGCTTATTTTGGACTATCCGCGATCATGGTAACTACCCAGAGCTCGTGATCATAGGTGAAGGATAGAACATAGATGGACTGAAAGAGAAGAGAGAGGACAAACCAAATCTCCAGATAGGGCCAACAAGTTTCATGACCACTGTAGTTTCTCCTAGTTTCTCCAGTTGGTTGTAATATTCAACCCTACACACTGGACCCTTTAACTTTTTCATTACTGTGCTGTTTTGTGACTTTATTTTGAAACAACTTCTCAAACTGGCAGCAGACTCTTTGTTGTTTTTGCTTTAACGTACATTTTCATTTAATTTGTTCACAGTTTTTGAGCGAGTCTCTGCGTATAGTAACATAACACTATGTTCGCTATCATGAAGGGAGTTATTGTGTGGATACAAGCAGATGTCAAATAAATTGGCACCTGACCAGAAATCTCTGATGAACCTCGAGTCCGATCCAAGGCTGGGCCAGGCCATGGGAAACTTGACGTCAAAGAAGTTCACCCTCCAAAATAAGTAACCTTTTTTCCCTTCTCCTCTCTGGTCCGGGCTGCATTTTCATATTTCATTGGTATTTCCGAATGGCTCCACACATTTGCAAAATAAAGGCCATCAGAGTAATCATTAGAATGTTGAACAATAATAACTGGGGGAACTGAATGAAAGCTTGGAGAGGCTTGTTGACCTTTCAGAGCTAAACTGGTCCTGGCTTCTGTCTGTGCACTGCTGAGCCCATTGTGTTCCCAGACCTTATCATTGTGTTGCAGTTTCCTCTCCCTGCTGCGTGTGCGCACATGTGCATGTGTGAAAGCCAGCGTATGAGTTGATGCGTTTGCGCTGGTCCCGTCCTTGTGTATACACTGTAATGTGTGTGTATGTGTGTGTGTGTTTTAGTGAACCGGGCTGGTGTACAGAAAGGTGCAGAGGCTTGAAGAGTGATACATGCTGTTTCACACTTGTCGGATGCCTCTCACACACCCTAGGGTCGCCGATTTCACACATTTGGATCAAAAGTTTAGTCTGTTGGCGAGACAGTTCAGGATACTCGATGCCTGCATGATGACACCACGAGGGGAAGCTAAAACAGATGCAATAATATGAAATGTAGCAGCAGGACAGGCTCCTTTTAAAATGTATCTTAAACTATTGAATCAAAAAGGACAAAACCGGGAACTCATAAAACAATTTCACGAATAATTTCTTTAAGGCACATGGTGACATCATCAGCCCGCTGACGCAACCGCATTATAGAAGTGAACAGATGGTTGGCAAGACGTTATTTCATTCATGAGTGAATACGATCTCACAGACATGTCAACATGTAACATGAGTGCACAGAAAGGCACACACACACGCATGTGCACACACACACACACACAGAGCTCGTAGGCGTCACTTTCTATAGTGTGTTAGGCGGAGATGTATAGTGAGTTATAACACATTCATAATGCTTCATGACTGCTCATATGATGCACTAAATCAAGTCATAAAACATTATAAATGTGACTTATCATGAATTATATTTTAAAGTGTCTTATGGATGGGACTAGTTATAAACTAGAGGTTGACTGATGGGGCTTATAACGTGTTATGACTGGCTATACTTGCAGCTGTAGTAAGGAGACACATTTAACTTGTAATTCTCTGCCTTTTGGTTTATTACGTAATAATCACTAATGATGCAGCACAGATTACATGAAGCATGAATGATTATAGCTGCATCAGAATGTACTTACAACGATAACTTATAAGGCACTATGAGTTCTTACTACAGTTGATTGTTGAGGTGTGTATATAGATGTGTAGCTTGTTATAATGCATTTTAAGTCACATCTATAATGTTTTATGACTGTTGTTATAGTGCATGAGTATGACTACTGCTATAGCATGCTTTAACATATTCCTCCACATCTATAGTGCATTATAGGAACATTCATGATAAATTATAATGCAGTTATAATGCTTTATAACACAGAATCGGTGTCATAAGTGATTATTGTGTGGTTGGTTTATAACTAGTCACATGTATAATGTTTTATGAAGCATCAGAATAGTGTAATCATGAATTACCATGTGCGGTAGTACTCCACCATCTCTCCACTTTCTCATGTCTATCAGCCCTTTGTGTGTGTGTGTGTGTGTGTGTGTGTGTGTGTGTGTGTGTGTGTGTGGTTGTATTTCTTGTGCATCAATATAGTTAATCTTCTTCTTCTTCATTATAATCGCATTATAACTCACTATGAACGCCTCCATAACACTCGATAAATGTGCCCTTCATGGCTTTCTGTTTTTTTTCCCCTAGTCCCTTGGCATCACATCTCAATCAATGCTCCTGCTAAATCCCACTGAAAAAAAACAGAGGCCTTCAACAGTGAGGCTCATTCATAAAAGTTAATAGCCGATGAAAGATGCAGTTATTACTACAACTCATGAATGAGTGGCGGTTTCTGCTTTCGACTGTGCTAGTCTGTCCTTAAAGTTAAAGAAAGAAAGGAAAGGAAAGGAAGGAAATAAAAAGAAACTAACAAACAAAAATTTCCTCAAAGAAAGAGACACTGCCTCCACCTGTTGCCCCATCGTCCTCCCTCCGTCCCTGCCTGGTGTAGGAGAGAGACGTCCTCTGATGTCACGGTCAGCTCTGTTCTTCCAGACAATACACCCACACCTCCGGGGTTTCCCCTGCCCCGGCAACAGGGGGAGCTGTTGTGTCCTGGTGGTATGTGTGCTATGACTCATCGCCTCCTTTCTCCCACGCAGGACACACACATAGTGGTTCACTCACACACACGTGCATGCTACACAGCCGTGCACAGCTGCTGTAAGCCTGAGCTCCATAGTGATACACAAACACACCGTGCATCATCAGTGGGTATACAGAGCAGTGCACGGACAAAAAGGACAGCACGGAGGATGTGGGGGCGGACCGATGGAGATGTTGCCAGTGGCAACTGATATCCCAACACAGCTCTGACCCTGGTAACGCCTGTGGCTCACTGAATCAATGGCAGTATTGATACACATGGAGAGAGTGAGACAACAGGGGAGGGGAATGAGAGCAGGACAGTGTGATTAGCAGCTGAGGTTGTGTGCTTTATGTATCACTGCGTTTACAAGTCTTTGTTTATTTCTGTTTGTTTTTATTTGACCAAAATCCTGAAAGTCAGAGCGACGTACGACCCTGTGTGTGTCTGTGTGTCTATTCGACAATGTGGTGAATAAATAAATAATTCACTCTACTCAGGATTAAATGCATTTTATAAAAGACATTTAATGTCCAGTGTGCAATATTTATAGTGGCACTGAGCAGCGTAGCTTCACCCTCTGCTTTCTGACTTGAAAGAGAAACTACAGTGGCCTCGAAACGCACAAAAAAACAAAAGTGATGCATATTATCCTGTAAACAAAGCTCCTAGAATCAAACATACTGGACCTTTCAAGAAAGAGACCACTCTGACACATTGATTACAGATGCAGAGTATAAGGAGGTTATAAAACTATGTGAACCAACAACGTATTAAAATGATGAACAATTTAAAAATGTATTTTTTTACAAACTCGAACAGTGAAGATGATTCTTTGAAGCAGTATTTATTTATTTATTTATTTATTTGGCCAGAACAAGCTGTAAACACAACACATTATCACAAGTTATTAATTGTGTCAACGCTCTATGTCTAATTACATTTCAACCACTGAGCAACATTCACTTAATGAGTCACGTTTCTGGGCATCCAACGACGTTAGGACTGATTTTCTTACTCTGCTTTTATTTCTGTTTAGGTCTCCACCAAACTCCTTGGAAAAATGTGTCTCTGTACATATAATATATTTATATGGTGCATATTTTAATTTATTTTGTTAGATTTTCTATATTATCACTCCAGTTTTTACTTAAAATTTTATTGTGTTTTATTTCTTTAGCTTATTTTTGATCTTCTACAGTAGTTGTGATTTCATTGTAGTGTCGGCCCCACAAACAAAACTGAAACTTCCTGTGTTGTTAACGACAAGGTCACAATTAACTGCTGAAATGTTAAAATGAAATGAACAAAGAAAAAGAGGCACGAGTATATCTCACATACAAACCTAATAACTGGTGTAATCAGGACTGTAATCTGCGGCTCGATGTGTTAAAAACCACGATACAGTTTAAAATATAGGATTAAACTAAAGTACAGCACGTAGAGTCAATTAAGAGCGGAAAAAGAACTACAACTACCCAACATGGGGACGTTTTAACAATGCCATACTGAAGAGGACGCCTGCAACAACAAGCCATTTGTTCCAGGCCCTGTCTGTTAGGGCAGTTGCACGTCGTCCATACATCCTGACATCCTGACACTGCCTAAAGATAAAGCTGCTCCTTACAGTCGGATGCTGCCAGGATCCATAGCTGATCTGCTGATGTGGAGCCCGATAAGGGAGTACCTACAACAAACCACCTCTGGCCATCAAAGCTATCCTACTATTGTTCCCCCACGCACAGGAAGCAAGGTTTGTTGTGTTATTGTTGGATGAGGGAGAAAGAGTGAGGGAGCTGGGATAAGGCAGCGTGTGCGTGTGCGTGTGACACATAACGAGATTGTTGAGCCTGTGTTTTAATATGGGAACACATGCACAAGTGTGTGTGTGTGTTTGTGTATCGATCTGTGTGTTGTGTGTGTGTCAGCGAGGGGAAAGCCATCGGCGTGCCGTACCTGAGTCAGAGCGGATGAGTCGAGCTTAAGCGGCCCTCTGCTCTGCGGAACATGGAGCCGTGCAGGAAAACACCTGGGAGCCGAGGGAGAACAAACAAACCCGGAGGAGGGAAGAGGAAGAAGAGGGAGAGGAGAGGCAGGATGAGGAGGGGAATTAAACAGAAAGAGAGAGAGAGAGAGAGAGAGAGAGAGAGGCTGAGCAGCTGCTGTCGAATCCATGTGGAGAACAGGAAGAGGATGAAGAGAGAGTTCCGGTTCATACGTCAGTGTAGTATCACCGCTTTAAAACCAATCTTAGGCTGTCATGAATGATCCTGCAGACTTTAAGATTGTTCTGATTCACACGTTGTACACGTGTGCCACTTGTTAGTGGCTAAATATATTTTCAAAGGATTGGGCTTCAGGAAAACAATATCCTTGAGAGACAGAAGAAGGACGACTGATGCCACTTTAATGTCCAAACAGTTCATCTAAGTTAGTTCAGATGATCTTATCTTACTTATCCTGTGTTTTATCCTTTTTATAAGGGTTAACGTAACAATAACAAGTATTATGTAGTAGCCAGGCTGGCTGTTTCCCTCTATTTCCACGTGTTACAGTAGCTCACAATATACAAAGTGGATAATATAGCTGTTGTGTGGTGTCCATATAAACACATTTCCCCAAATTAGCCACACATTTCTTCCCAATGTGTCCTAAATTCCCTGTTCATATTATTTCCATCTCCTTAGGCCTGATGGACTGTAGATATGTGCCGTGTTTCCAATACACTGCCATGGGTAACAAGTGTTTTTTGAGTCGCAGGCGTCCACACCTGCTGTTTTTTTATCAATCACAGAAGAGAAATCTAACTGACACGATAGGAACATAAAATGGATATCGAACAACCATCTGGAGGACGTCAGCTGTGTGAGACTGCGGGCCTCACAGGGTGCCGGAAAAAACAGAAGCGACCTGCGGGGGAATAGTTGAGCCAGATTCAACTTTTGGGGAAATTCAACCCAACGTCATGCAGCGGTTGCTCATCGACGATCAGACCAGTCAGACTCCTCCACAGTCAGCCTGAAATGTCTCTGAAACTGAGACTCACTCTGATACTCTACCTGTTGCGCTCTGGCTTTGTTTATTTCATGAATGCAGCTTCTAAACCAAGTCTGAGTCTCGCACTTTAAGCTGCAGAATAGAGAAACAAAGAAGTTTAAATTGGTTTGTGAGAGAGAGAGAGTGAACAGTCAAGTGACATAGACAGTGAATGAGAGTGAGGGAGCACCGGCATCGATAAAGACGGTTAATCAGCGAATAAAAAGTTATTTTCTGATTGTTTCACAGTGGTTACGTTCAGCACAAACAAACAGTGCTAGTATATCAAGAAGAAGAATGGATGGCATATCCGTGAGGTTTTTAATCTGAGGATGTTGTCATGAACGGGAAAATTAGCTACAGAGACCAAAACTGTTTGTTGTACCAGGCTGTAAACATGTTTATTTCTGCTGTGAAGTTGGACATTTAAACATGGGGACTTATGGAGACTGACTCACTTCTGGAGCCAGCCTCAAGTGGCCGTTTGAGGAACTTCACAGCCAGGGGAGGTTGGTGCTTGTTTGTGACCTATCTTGCAATCTGTTCCTAAAACTACCCAAGTGGTAGTGTTTGTTTAAGCCGTTCACATGCTGCACTCCTTAAAGTGATGGAAATGGTTGATTGAAGAAGGAAACAGAAAGTTTATCGAAAAACAAAATCAGACACAAAGTAATACAAACGCACACACACACACACACACACACACACACACACACACACACACACACACACACACACACACACACACACACACACACACACACACACACACACACCGTAATCCGGCCCAAGCGAGGCAGACAGAGGACCTGCTCTGTTGTGGTTCTCCAGACATCACATCCTTGACACAGTTCCCTGGCTGCCATGCAGCTGAACTGGGCCACTCCAAAGTTTCTTCCCACTCTGTCTCTGCAGATGGCATTGTTTCCAGACACAATTTTCATTGTATCTGGAGTAGGAGGGGATGGAAATCACTGCTACAGCAGACGCCAGGCGGTTTTGTACTCAACGACCCTCATCGACGGTCGAGAGTCGGTTGCAGTGAGTTGTCAGGCCCCCCTCCCCTCTCAGTCCCTCCTCATCCCAACCCCCTCGGCATGCTGGGAGGTAAAGCCTGGATTTCCCCGTTTCCACTCTCCCTAGCTCTTTAACAACTAACGCCTCGCTCTCACCCTCTCATTTACCACCACTCCTCTCATTTCCTCTCCTCCCCTGTTAAACCATTATGTCCTTTTATTCATGAAGGCTTCCTCCTCCCGTTTTCCTCTGTGCCTACCTGCCCCGATCACCCACAACCTGTCGCTTTCCATCTGTAAATCTCATCATCTAACTCATTACTGTGCTGGCACTGGATGCAAATTCCCAGCCTTTAGTTTTAAAGCTGTAACAGTCACATTCTCATACATAAATATGTATAAATATGCTTGTATGGGAGTCTTCCTCCCTCTCTCCTACGTTAAATCACCCAGACAGAACATTGTTTGGCCTTTTCCTTCGTCATCCACAAATCCATTGGATGAGTGATCACCTTCATAATGTAATTATCAGGCACGGCAGAGATATTTAAGGCATTTTCGGATGCGGTTTGGTATTCGCTGAGTGTTCCCTCTGCGCTGTCTGGACCTGTCTGATTGTTGGCTTTGATTACAGGGTCCTGGGCTCAACCAAAGCATTAGAGCTTCCTACGATAATGTGTGCGAGGTGCTGCGCAGAGTACAGATGCACCGTGTGCATGTACAGTATGTGTTTGTGCAGTACTTTACGCAGGTGTGCGCGCTTCGGCTCCGCATAAAAAAGCCTTCCAAGAATCTGTGCGGAGGACTTGACGTCTGTGTAATTTATGGCACTCTAAGGATTTTCAACTTTCGGCGAGCAGCTGCATGGCAAAGCAACAAAGAGAAGCGCTTACCAAATTACAAAGGTGTCAAGCCTGGGTGTGTCACATTAATTACCTGCTGCCTCCCGACCTCGTATTTTATGCCTGTTTCAGTGGATCTTTAGAGACTTTTCTTTCCCACCTAATAGACCTGACACAGAAAAATACGGCACACAGGTGATAGTTACTAAAAAGTATCATCGTGTGCTGACTTTTAAAAGCAGCGTGACCCCCTGAACCTCCTTAAACTCTAATGAGTTTTTATGTTTCTAGTGCCTACTCATAAATTCAAATCTCTCAGCGCAAGTTCATCTGTTTTTGTGGCCTCGAGTTTAAAGCAACAACAACAAAAAAAAAAGACCCGAATTCCCACATCACAGGAGACATTTCAGACAGGTGTGATGTTTAAAGATTTACCCGATAATCACTCAAAGGTGGCTTTAAACAACTCCACGATTCTGTATTAAACGCATGTGGAACATGAAGAGTTGAGAGGTGTTTACTCACCTGAATGGATGCACTTATATAGGGTTTTTATCCGAAGGGCTTTCCTGTCATTTATCCTGCTCTCCTGAGCCACTGCAACAGATCTACAGTCGCTCTATAGGCTGGAGATTCAATGTGACAATGTGACAATATAACCCTGAACTGACACGTCTTCTAAACCACAGAGAGCGCCTGCTGTGCTGTGCAAACTAAACTAATGAGCTGGTTGCTTGTGCTTAATTTGCTTCTCTAGGTCCTGACATTCATAGACTGTATAAAACATGGACGTCATATCTCAGCTCAGGGTGTGGTGGCTCTGACTGCCACCGTGTTGGTTGTCCTACCTCTGCTGTCTAATCTAAAAATGGACAAAAACATGGATAGTGGGCTAAATGACTAAATGAATAATAACTTTAAGCCTTGATATAATTTGAACAGGTGAGTTGTATATAAATTCACCCTCAGTACAGTTGTCATGAATGAGGAAATTAGCTACAGAGACCAAAACTGTTTTTTGTACCAGGCTGTAAACATGTTTATTCCTGCTGTGAACATTTGAACATGGGGACCTATGGAGACTTCTGGAGCCAGCCTCAAATGACAGCCACGGAAGTTGCCACTTAATTTCCTTTTTTGGTCTATTTCCTTTAAGACAAACATTTAAATTTGCTGTTATCTGTGTGCCAGGTTCCCCCTCGCTTTTAAGGTCATGACGACGGGATCAGCTATTTCAAATTAGTCATTTGACAAAGTCAGAGAACAATGTCGCGTCCTCTGCTTCAGGATGTAAACGTGCGATCTACAGACAGGAGAGCTCACGTTTAGAAAAGTAAGATCATCACCAGTATAATAAGATATAACATAATCTGATGTATGTGAAAAGCTTCGGTGACGCATGTAATAATGACAGGATGAAGTCATAAAACCACACGCATACATACATGTGTCCTGATTTCTGAGAGGAATACCAGATGACGGACCATGACACACTCGGTGCAGCGTCATCAGGAAGCAACCCTGTAAACAGGAATCACTGGGAGGAGGCTCGGCCACTTTTCAGAAGAAACAGAGAGAAACAAAGTTCACTGAGACATTTTTAGATTGACGGTTACAAATACACCTGTAATCCTGTCCTCCCCCCTCCCTCCTCTATTTTACTGTGCTTCCCTTTCTATTTCTGTTATGCGATGAATCTCGGCCGGCTTCTCGCCTGTCTGTCTGACACGCCGTCCCTGTTTACTCCCTCGCATGCTCCACTCTCTGATCTTCACTTTTTCACTCCCTTTGCTCTCCGGGCTGCCAACATGGTGATAACTAAGTGAGATGAGTCTGTTAACACAGCTGTGTAATACAGAAGACGCCATGTTTCATTTTTCTTTTATTATATAAACTCAGATTAGATATTTAAAAAGTCCAACCGACAGGATATAGGGTTGCTATGGTAATCAAAAATAACAAAACTGGCTTTCCGTTATCGTTTAAAGTTCATATCTGCTGCATGTTGGCACTCTAAAATGAGCTAATTATCACTGATGCCATCCCTGATTCCAGTGCAGCCGGCATGGCTAAAAAACAAAGACGATGAATAATTAAGGAGTTAAAACTGATTATAAAATGATGTGATTTGAGAGAGAACATCTTTTTCCTCGCTGTGCATGTCGTTCAAACTTTCCTTCCTTCAAACTTTGTGCTGACGGTTTCATTTTTCATCGTTTACTGCGACGTGACCTTTAAAACTGAGTCACTAGCCAGCGAGTGCTGATAGATGTGGCTTATGATCGGGAAGACGGCACATTTATGTTTGAGAATAAAGGATCAGGCTCATGCAGGCTTGAATGACATTCACTACACTACACTACATTTTACTACACTACAGTACAGTACAGTACAGTACAGTAGGCCGAGTAGAGAGCTGGGACGTCCCCCGTGAAACAGGACAGGGAGGGGAGGCTGGCAGAGGAATGCTGCTCTGTACAGCCTCTCGGAGCTGAACAGAACCAGGCATTCCTCATGGAGGTGTTTATACTCTGCAGCGTGGTGTGGTCCATCCTCGCTGGATCTGTTCGAGTCATCATCAGCAGAGAGATCATCCAAGAGAAATAAAACACATTTGGAACAGCTCGGTTTGGCCTCATGAAGAAAAAGAAAACGTTAACTAACTACAGATTGAAGATAAGATGAAGGAATTGAAGCCGTCTTTGAAATACATCGGTAATAAAACACAGGATTCAGGTGACCTTGTGAGGCAGGCGATCACACGAGAATCCATCTCGCAGGAAGGCGTCAAGCTTTGAACCACAGAGGTTCAGAATAATCAGATCTGAGGATCTACTCGCAGCTCTTACCTCTAAAAAACGACAAAGACGGCGGACTTGAGGCGAGTTGAATGACGCCCGGTTGCTCAAAGAAGCATCCACACTGTTAATCCTGCATAACTTTAAGCCTTAGTATAACTTGAACAGGTGAGTTGTATATAAATTCACCCTCAGTACAGTTGTCATGAACGGGGAAATTAGCTACAGAGACCAAAACTGTTTTTTGTACCAGGCTGTAAACATGTTTATTTCTGCTGTGAAGTTGGACATTTGAACATGGGGACTTATGGAGCCAGCCCCTAGTGGATATTTGGGGAACTGCAGTTTTTGGCACTTCAGCATCGGCTTCACTTCACAACCATGCACGTTGCCGCTTGTATATCAGAACTTCTTCAGCTCCAGCAGCTCCCTCCCCTTTAGCTACGGAGCCAAAATAGTGATCGTTGAGGGCGAGAAGAGTCCAGCGTACCACGCTCAACTTTTTGACCGTTAGTTAGGTTGTCAAGACCCAGAGAAGCAAATTAAGCATAAGCAACCATCTCAATAGTCTAGTCTAGTGTATTTCTTCACTGAAAGAATAGAAAAGAAGTTGTTCCATGATAGACAGATGGTTCAATCATCTGCCAAGTATTTTTTCAAACGGTTTCCAATGACGGCTTGTCAGAGGATTCAGGTTGTTTTCCCCTCAGACGTTGTTCTAATATCACGTTACATGACGAGCTTTGACTGTCGTCCTTGATCGATCCAGCCAGAAAACATGTCCCGACCACTGCTAATATTTTAGCACCATCACTACACATTCATACCGTATGAGTCTAATGCATGACGTCCATATGCTCGTGCATGGAGGAATCAGATTATATTTCCTCTTTGCACTCCACAAAGTCTTTATTTACAACTTAGAACAAGATTTTATGTGAGGTCAGCCGTGATCTTAAGTGCACCAGACTGGCATCAGCGTACAGGAAGTAGTTTTAAAGAGTCCACATCAGCTGTGAGACATATATACGGCTGTAAACTCGCCTGCTGGCTCTGGACCAGAGGCGCTCTGAGAGAAACTCCTCTCACTCTGGATGTAACATGCAGCTCGATATATTTCAACCTCGCTGTGGCATTGTTTTTTTTTTTTGTAGGTTTCAATCTATTCTTTCTCTCCGCCTGTCTGTCTGACCGTCTTTCCTTCTCCATACCTTCCTCTCTCTCCGGCCTTGTTTCAATAAAGTGCATTCCAGCAATTCTTCACTGTCAGTCTCTCCCTCTCTCTCTCATTCAGACCCTTTCGTTAGCTGCTGTTGACAGATCCTTGCCGAGACATGAAGACTTTGAGCTGCTTTCACTCTGTCGAACCGCTCTGCCAAACGCTCGGATCTCATTCCTGCCAGGTGAAGGATGCAACATAGAAACAGAAAAATGCACCTATGTAATTTAAAGACGATTATTAAAAATAAAAAAAGTCCCACATCTAAGCTGCTTGAATAAATCTTTGCACCTGAATCTGTTTTGGTCTGGTTCGGCCACATTCTTCCTCCTGGGATTGGGAAACCTGAGACGCGGGGTGAGCGGTCATACTCGAGGCTCGAGGGGCCAACTAATGACTTCCCATTCGTCCATTTGGTCTACACGATCCTCTATTATCTCAGAGACACGCGCTGCAGAGAGTCTATCCCCGCGACTAATCGAGGGGTCAATTGTCTCCCCTCTTAACTCCGACAGCAGCCAGACCTGCACACACCTCTGCACAGACCACACGGCCCCTTTTTGCACAACACAAATACAGAAGATTCATGTTTTTCCATCTAGAGAAGTGTGTGAGTGTGTGTCGGAGGCCCAGCTATGCGATTACTGCGTCAAATTAACCACTGAAGCTTTTCAGCCGGCGACGGAAGAACGCATGAAATCAAATGCCGTCATTGTTCGATAGGAGATTGGTTCAGGGTGCTCTGACCTTCTCCGGATCTTCTGAAAAGCTCTTAAATATTTGAACGAGCGCTGTCATTTCTCACTCAATTGTTAAGCATAAGGGGCCTTCTGTCCTCCGTTCATGCCGAAATTGGTCGTCGGTTCGGGACAGCGAGACAATATTTGAGGGGGTGTGATCTGTTCCACACGACAGTGCTTTAACATGTGTGAATGCTCTTCGTGTGCAACTTCATCGTGTGTGTGTACATTTCGGATATGTGTGCACGTGCATGTGTGTGTTAGCGTTTGATTCAGATCTTAGTTATGAAACTCATATTAGAAATTTATCTAAGAATCGTGAGAGCATTTCCAGAATGCGTCCGTTTCTCTCTCAAGCCAACACAGACACACCATCGCTCGCCTTTATTACCTCCAGAATTGACTATAGTAATGCCAGTGCTATGTAATTCCTTTGCTGGTTTATAAATCTCCTAATGGTCTTATGGCTAAATTCCACCGGGCATGAATGCGCCGCGGGAGCCAGAACTAATCGCGGCCGTTGTAGTCAGTATTTCAACGTTAGTCTGCTACGTTAGTAAGTTTGTCTTCGCTCAGCTCTGCCAAGAATACGTGGCTGTTCTAGTTTTGATGGATGCCGCGAGAAGCCCGTGTTAATCTGCACAGAGCGGCTCAAGCTGGCCGGAAGTTACCAAAGTCTGGAGGGCAAAACACTTCTGCAATGCTCCTGGTGAGGTTTGGAGTCTGTTGGAGAACTAAAAACAACAACATGGTTATGACGTAGCCCGGCGCGGTTCTGCTGTTAATCCTACACATTTATTATATTTGCTTTTAACCCATGAACCCTCTAGAACCTCCAGGTCTTTAGGTAGTGGACTTTTAATTACCTCTAAAGTCAGAATGAAAATCTGTGATGAGGCGTCAGGCCCGAAGACCCGAGGGCAACAGAAAATGTTCATATTTTGAAAAGCAAACTCAAGACTTGTCGTTTTAGTCTGGCTTTTACTTGAACTACATTTCTATTTCTATTTCTACGTTTGCAGTAAATTTGTCTGATTGACTGGTCTTTATCTATCTGTATCTATACATATATTAGACTTTAACGTGTGTATGCAGAGAACACGGGTGCGTGTACATTATTTTTTATGGATGTTTCTTATTAAGCTGTCACCTCTGCAGAGAATGATGGATGGTCTTCTCTCAGAAGGATTGTGGTGAGAGGTTACAGGCACAGGTGTAAGTCTGAGCGTGTGTGTGTGTGTGTGTGTGTGTGTGTGTGTGTGTGTGTGTGTGTGTGTGTGTGTGTGTGTGTGTGTGTGTGTGTGTGTGTGTGCTAAAATGTGACGTGGATGCAGGTCTCGGTGGGAAAATCCCTACCTCTAGTCAAAAACCTGCTCCCCCACCTCCTCATCCACCTCTTCCTCCTTTTCCTTTTTTTTCCCCCTTAGAAACCAAACACACCACAGACTCCTGTTCTAGGAACCCGAGCATGAAATAAAATATGTTTTGACGTGTTGAGGTTAGCATAGGTGAAAGGAAACATCAAAAACACGTTAAACCCCTCAATTTTCTACATATTTTCCCGTCAGTTTGGCCTTCTCCATCTTCACAAACAGAAACATCTCACGTACAGTTTGGTCACTCTGCATCGTCGCCGTTTCCTCAGAGCTGCACTGACTCGTATCCCAAGTCACAATTGTTAAGTGGCCTTGGCTAAACATACGAATATGAAACAGAGTGTAAATATAGCTCCATAGCTCATGCTGTTTCCTCCATTGACTCTTGTTAGAAAAACAATGGCATCCTATTATTCACCGGGCCATGATTGAACTGGAGGACTAACTCAGGGGACATTGTTCACACAGTGCAAACTGTGAGAATCTGCCTGAAATGCCTTCAGTCAAAAACAATGTCAGAATCTATCGAGCAGTGTCCCACCTTTAAAAAAATGTTTTTTCCACGATAAAAACTTTCTTGCTCTTTTCCCCCCGTCACGTATTATTACACGTCCTCCACGTCGGCTGGCTGATGGACTATTTTTGAGGCCGAGTTTGAACATGCAGAGTCACCGTCAGGCATTGTTCAGAAATGTTCCCTAAACACGAGTGACCGTCAAAGGTCAGGACTCTGAGAATAACTCTGGTGATATTTAGAAACACCTTTTGTTTCCTGATCGCCCCGGACGGCGGTGATGCTGAGGTAACAAGAGGAGTCAGTTGGCATGGCAACTATCCCTGTGACCTCTCCAGCAATAGTACCTGCATAAAGGTCTGTTATGTAATAGGCTGGGTTTAGGGTCGTGAGTTATTCATGTTGACTTTGCCTAAAGCATCTTTTGTTTTACAGAAACTTCATAAGCTGAAACAGCGAATGCACACACATCTTTAACTTTTCAGTGAACTCACGTAGCGTTAAAAAGGTTTTTTATTATTTAGATTTAACAGATTTTGAATCATGTTGATGTCACACTGACTTCTAATAATGTGAACGGTCTCTGTGTAACTTTGTGTTTCGGGTACGATCACCCACGAGAAATAGCTTTTCATGCCTGGGGTGTCGGTGAATGCTGACGAGGCGCGGAGCTATGTGTCGTGCCAGAACCGGAGCTGGGCAAGTGGGCAATGCAACTGGGGCTCAGCATCCTCTATGGACAAAATGTCAGAGGCAAAAGGCTAAATTACAGTATGTTGCTGTACCCTAATCACAATATTTTTTTAAACAATTTTACTGTATTAATACTGCAACATAGTAGCCAGTAAATTTCTGTAAATTCAAAGGAGGTGCTTTAATTTTACATGGAAACTGTATCTTCAGCTCAGCTGTCTGTAATAATACACATAATTACCCATCATACATGGGAAAAGTGTTATTACAGTAGTTTATTATGAGAATTTATTGTATTATATTTATTAACCATGTAGCATTTAACTGTTGTAGTTTGTCAAGTGGAAGCCAGTTTTGCTTTATATACTTTCTATGAGTAGATTAATCTGCAATAATAATAATATTTTATAACTTGATGACGTGTTTTGTATATAATCTTATTTTGAAGTCACTAGTAACTCTAAGTAACTAAATTTGTGTAAATATAGTGCAGGTATGTAAGTCAAATGTATTTGTATAGCTCAGACAAAGTCACAAAGTGCTTTACAAGGGCAAAGAAGTCACATTATACATGATGAATACATGCTTACCCAGGAAAACTGTCTTTAAAATGTATTTAAGTACGAGCTAACCTCACTTTAAAGTAGCACTGCTCATAAACATTGACACCAGGCTGACATTTTCACACCCTCAGCTGATTATTTGTCTGTTTGTACGGTAACATTTCAGATCATGTGGCAAGAAAACAGAATTCAGATCAACAGACAAGCCCACAGGACTTGGCCGCGCGTCAGAAATATCTGCATAAATGATCCAGACAGAGGAAATATTGCTCAGAGCGGCCGCTGTGCTGCGCGGCCTTTTTAGTCTAATGTCACTTCTTTGTACACGCAGACTATCACCCATTCTTCAGGCAGGGGGCGGGAGAGAGATACTGTTGAGCAGACCAACTGCAGACTCTTGGAAATCTGCTCCACCACCTCCTCCTCCACCATCACCGCTGCGTAATCAGGCAGGTCCAGGGCTGAGGCGCACCGAGCCACACAGCGCTTTGCTTATTGATAAGACTCCTTGGAAGAAGAGGACAGCGAACCATGGTGCGACGTTATTTCAGACTGAACTCTGGGACGCATCACGGTTAAAGAGAGCCTTGACTGACGCGGAAAGAGAACTGGATTTTTTAAAGAAATTATCCTTGGAATAATTCAAACTTTACTTACTTTTTCTGATCTGGAGAGTTTTGATTGTCAAGTTGTTGTTTGGAAATGTCGTTACATCTTTTGTTAGTTAAATATTTTGCCATCCATTTGCGCTTTTAGAGGAAAAAACGCACAATTTTACGCATCCAAACTTGGATTTTTCCACAAATATTTTTCCACAACAGGAGTTTTTTCATATATTTTTTTCAACACAACTAAAAGTTGGGTGTCCAACTTTCCTCTTCTCCTTCTTCTTCTTCGGATATCTCCACTGAAGAGTCCACAGTGGGGACAGACCGTCTACGCGCGCGCAGTTCCGCAGGGCGAGCCGCTGTCCCCCCGCGCGCAGTGCTGAGGACTGAGGGACTCTCGCGCTTCCATAAATGCCCGGTCCGTCGAAGAGGCTCGAGGCTGGGCAGCATGATGAGCTCGTGGGTACAGCTGCTGCTCGCGTTGCTGGCGACGTGTCTGCGGTTTGGCGTAGCCGAGGTGAGTTGGACTGAACTTTTGGAGATGCTGCACCTCAACTGTAACGGGTATGAGTACTCCTATATTACACGTTACAAGTAGCCACCCTAAAGTACGTTTTACAGGAGCTCTGACAGGATGTAGAGACCATAAGAGCATGCAAACTTCTTATTTGATCCTGTTTATATCCTTTATAAATATTGTTTATAAATATGTTTCAAATATTAAGATTTTAATATTATTATATATGTATTTAATTAACGTTTTTGACTCATATTTTATGCTCATTTTGTGCTAAATTTTGAGTAACATCAAGAAAACATGTGTTCCTTCTAAGCAAACACACCCTCAACTATCAAATTTTTAAATGTACTTCTTACAATGTTTGGAGTTGGTGCACCTGCTTCAGTCTAATCCTTTGCAGAAAATAACTGTTATTCCTCCCATTAACTGGCGTTATGAATGGATGCCCAGGGGCACACACACACACACACACACACACACACACACACGCACACACGCACGCAGAGGTCATCCTCTGTGGGTGATGATGAGCCAGGAAACAACAGCCTGCCACGATAGGCTCACACAGCTGGATGCTCCACGTGGGTTAAAGCGATGCATTCATGGATGTTCCAGTTCCAGATGTTGAGCCTTAATAAATCATAAGTCAGCGAGCAGCGTCGTATTGTAACATCGCGCCGCAGAGGCCTGCACGTAGCAGCCGGGGTGAACTCTGGGAGGAGAGATGACACGGATGAACACGAATCACTCGTCTTGTCTTGTCTTAATAAAACCTGGAGTGGGTTTCAGGATTGATGGGCTAAACTCTGACCGTCGAGGTCAAACAGGAAGTCAGAACTTAACTGAAGGTCTTCTCTAGGTCAAGTGAGGCTTGACGACAACTTAAGGGAAAAAACTTGGGCTCATTCTAAAATAAAGTCTATAGAAGGGATCTTATCTGTATTTCTGCCGCCCTTCCAGATTCCATCTGTGTCTCCAGACAATTCATCTCCACAATGAAGTGCCAGCGTCAGTCAGTCGTAAAAGTAAATGGGGTCAAAACACACACAGTTAACAAGTCATTCATGGGAAAGTGGAGACTTAAACAACTCAACAAAGACAGGGGCACAACCCATTTGTGAGTTTGCTTTAGTTGTTGTCATGTGGTCCAAAGGTCCAAAAGGAGCTGGAAACCATTAGCTGTCAATTAAAGTCAATATAAAATGTAATTCACGTATCCACGGCGTCTTCCACGAGATTTAGGATGAAGCGCAGTTCTGATGGATGACTTAGAATTCCTGTCATCGACCCGTCGTTTCATTTTATGGCTTTTGTAGGCAAAAAAGCTTTGAGGTATAAATCCAGGAATTCCCCCCGTGTCTAATTCTGAACTTATAGTACGGCAGCTGTGAAGTGATGGAGTCTGTGCAGCTCAGTTCTCCTTTCTGAAGAACCGTAGGAGTTCAAGGCACATCAGGTCTTGACAGTGGGTGATAATATATGAAGCGCTCCACAGACCACCAAAGAGGAATTGACTTTTTCGCTAACACAAACTCATCATTATCCTTAATTGTCGTCAAGGCGCCTTTCCAATTTCGGATCATGACAAAAAGAATTAATTAAAGCCACGTTTGTTCGCACATTCCACGTGCAGGCATAGTTTAACTGACTGCATGTGAAGCCTCACACGTGTGCTGCTGCTGCTGCTGCTGCCGGCAGCAAACTCGACCCCCTAATTATACACGATTAGATGTTCCCTCTCCTCCTCTGCCCGCTGCAGCCGCCGCCTGAACCTGGCATTCCTCAACATGTCCAATAAACCTTCAGGGGATTGGAGGCTCGCCTCGGGTGATAAGTGCTGGATTATGTCAAAATGTGGACGGGGCTCCCTGAACTCATGATATCAGAAGATGAATGTTATTGTGGACAATATAGAGGAGAAGTTTGGTTATATAATTCTAGGAAAAGTCTCGAGATTCACAGTGAAAATGAATCTTTAATGTGCGGATTACAGGCTCGTCCTTTTATTAATACAGGTACAAGCAGCTATTTTATTACCTTGATGTATTTTACGTAGGGATGAGACATCGTACATATCGCACGTAGTAATGCAACAGTTTTGGATTTTGATGGTACAGTTATAGTCTGAGGAAAACCCCCCAGTTTCTAAGTGGTTCAGTCCTTTTCCTGTTTTGTTACACTGAAAAAAACGACTCTTAAAGGTCCGGTGTGATGATATAATGATATAATATTTATAACTATGGTTTCATAAAGAATACTTGTGTTTTTGTGCCTTAAAATGACTCTACAGTGAGAGCGGGTCCTCTTTCACAGAGTCCGCCATGTTTAAGCGCCTTTTCTACGGTAGCCCAGAGCGGACAATGGCTGAAGATGTGACCTGTTTGCCTTTTCATGTGTATTTGACTCTTTCCTATGCTTGGAAGCAGATGAGCGAGGCATGGGAGAGTATTTAACTTCCCACACACTTGGACTTGCTCGCTACTTTATGGTTACAACACTTACAATGTTTGAAAGGTATTAAGAACTGAATTAAAAGTAGTTTTAGGCGGGAATGTTTGGATTTCAGCCTGACTTTAACAAAACAATGGCCACTTGGCGCAGGTAGAACACATTACATTACATTAGCACCATCAGTGTGGACGAGACCATTAAACAACTTACATAGAACATCACCAGTGTGTTTCGTCTGTGTTTACATCTGTTTTATTTATTAGAACCCAAGTGTTTATTTAGTATTTCCTGCGACACAAATCGTCATGACAGCAGGCACCACTGCGAAACAAAAGGCACACATCCTATAATTAACATCAGACACAATTAGCCGAGCGGGCAGATTTTGCTCCGTTGGCGACTGGGAAGAAATCCTCATGATGACTCCTCAGGGGCATCGGCGAGTCCTGCGACAGAGATGTAAGCGTAATACAGCAGGCATTTCCCCGCCGTGTGGTGCGAGCCTCTGAGAAGCCGAGCAACAATGGGCGAGAGTCAATGGCGTATAGTATAGGCAGGATGGGAATCCATGTTCATGCATGGATGGCTGCTTCCTTTGGCTAAACCTGCTTCCCGTAGGGATTCATTATACTCTCCAGAACCTGAATCTCACACACACTGCTGCGTTCACCGGACAAGACTTACACTGTAGAAATCTGTATTTTTACCACAACATTACTTTTACTGTTGCACTAACCGGACCACATCTGCCCCTTTGAGATCACCTTCATTGGTTCCGTCATGCCGCGAGCTGACAAACCAAATCAACCTTATCCGCAGCATTTAAACCAACGTGAGGAAGTGTCTCGACCCATGTCTGATCCCCTGTCCATTTTAACCCGTCTTTTATTCATCTATTATCCTCCGCCCCCCCCTCCCTCTTTTAATTCAGATGCGCCTCCCTTCTCTTCTCCTCTTCGTATGACTCCTTCCCCCACTTCCTGACTCCTTCCTGACTCCTTTGACCCCTAAATGTTAGCAGATGAGAAGACACAACGCCAATAGTCATTCACCCTGCTCTTAGTGACCATTGTGTGTCTGCTTTGGGTAATACACCCCCCCACCCCTCGTCCTCAGCTGTCTTACCCATTAATGACTGAGGGGAGGGGGGTTAAACCCACAGTCAGTCCAGAGACGATCACAATGCAGAGCTTGGTGCTTGGTTTTTGGTGTTGAAATATGTGGACAAATTAATATAAGAGGAGGTATTTCCCATGGAGCCACGACCTGATGTTGTAATAAAACTCAATTATCTTTGAAACTATTAAAAAATCACATAATTATTAAAGTTGTTAGATGTAAACAAATCCCTCACAGCTTCACAAACAAGCTGTTATGTTTCTTTGTCAGTTGGAGTGGGTCTCGGTTTGGGTTTTTGATAGACGGGATTTTGTTTCCAGAAACACTTGTTGCAGAAGTGCCGCACTCGTATTCTATTTCCTCAGGGTGATTGTTCGTAAATCTCAGTAATGCCTCGTACAGGATGGATACAGGGCGGGAAATTCACAAATAGCTATTCTTCCACTCACGTGAGCTGCTGAAGAAATGCCTAAATGGTTTCCTGCCTTTTCCAGTTTTTATTTCTTTGCTCTCTTATATTAATGTATATACATGTACTCATGTGTTTCAGGGGGACCCTCTGCCTGCAGCCCTGGTGGAGCTGGTTAGAAACAGCCCCATCTCCTCCATCGAGGACCTCCAGCTGCTGCTGCTCTCTGACTCCGTAGGTAAAGACGAGCACGATCTGATACTCCAGACTGTTATTATGGATCCTTACACAGTTATGTTCTGTCCACATTCTTATTTTAACCTTTATAACAACCATTTTCTTCGTTTTCATTCTTAAATCTGCCCTAATCCATCTTTAATCGTATGCCTTAACCCAACAATCTGGTTATAATAACAGTGTTTCTCTCCATAACACACAGGGGATCTGTAATTTTGCGTACGCGGAGCTCATTCGTGAGCAGAAAGTATCAAATATTCTCATTTCTCATGAGAAACAGAGATTATTTATGTATTATAACTTCAGTTTAAAGGATATCTCTGTATGGGTTGAGGAAGATTCTTTCAAAATAAAGCATGGAACGAACTCCCTGCAGACATACAATACATTTTGTTTTTACCCAACAACAGCTCAATAAATAGAGGCCAGTGATGCAGAGGGAACTGACTTAATGCACTCAATATTCTGACTTGTGTAAAGAAGTTTTCTAACTAACATGACGACAATAAGCTGCTACTTTTTTACCCTAAGTGTGACCTGCAAACATCAGCAGTAATAAAACCAACTCAGACAAACAGATGGAGACACACACATGAAAATACACACAATAAGAATGATAAGTTTTTATTCCTCTCTCTCTCTGCATGTGCACACTAACATGCATCCTGACAAACTACCCCCACACCCTCTTTGTTTGTTTCTTCCATCTTCCTGTGCACGCTCACATGCAGAGGGCGCTAGAAGGCCTTAGAATAAAAACATACGCCGCGTGCTAAAAGCAGACCATTCATAAATCACTTGCTGTGTTTACACGAGTCAAATGCTGTATCTGTTTATTGTTTTGTCTCAGATGAGGAGGACGGCACGTCTGCAGCCAATGGAGGTCACAGACTACCAAGGAGCCTCGGTGAGCTGAGCCCCAAACCCCTTTCCTTTTAAGATGTAAATTTAGACGTGACCGCTTGTGGCTTCTTTAGATCTTATAAAAGTTTATTTATGCGATAGTTTAAGGTCGTAGTGCTGCCATGGAGGATTCCTGATTTTCCTCATGAATGTGAAACTACTCCACCCTCATTAGTGGAGGACTGTGTGGCTGTGCTCAGTCCGCCTTCCTGGGAGTTGATTAATGTGAAAAGTATGGCTTTAGTGACACGGTGAAATCCTTCTTATTAACCTTTTTTTTTCCGCGATCGCGATAAAGCAGATGTCTGAATTACTGGACACCGATCGACAGCGGTGTGGGTGACTTTGCTGGACATGTGGAGATACTAATGACCCGGCATCAATCCTCATGTAAACTGTACTCGATATCTTATCTGTGCCCTTGTATGTCGAAACAGAAACAGTCCTTTGTTCCCCTCAGTGCAATAATCAGTCAGATTTGAATAGGCTGGAGCAGATCTACTCATTTTAAATGCATGATTCATATTATAATCCACCTGGATGCTTCTGCAACAGGCTGCAAAATGGTAAACTGGGCTTCAACAATGAGAACTTCTTATCGTACTATTCCATAAATGCACATGCAAACAAGCCAGCTGAGTCATTGCGGCTAAATGAGTGAGCTTAATGGAATTTAATGGAATTAGGCTTGTCATATTTGCCGAGACGGTGATCTCCAAACAGCTTGGGAGGGTTTAGATTTCTGTGGGAAATCATGAGCAGTCCCATGTGTACTTTTAGTTTTGTTCTGCAAGCATATCCACAAAGGGAAAGAGGTTATCTGTCCTAATAGTCCAATAGAGTAAAAGATCATATAAATGTTCTGAATACTAACACAGGGACAACTATACTCACACTCATGGGTGGATTACTGAACTGGGATACCGGCAAAGGCCAAGGGACCAAGAAATAAAGAAACCACAACGAAAGCTAAAAAAATCTCAAACTACTGACGTAGAAACAAAATGACCACAAAGAGACACAAACTGACTAAATTAGAAGCACAAACATCTAGAGACCCAAAAATACTTTTATATGTCTGTGACAGTATAAATATGGACATTATCTCTTTGACGTGAGCTGGCCACCAACATCTTGGCAGTGCTGCTTCTGCAGCCTCAGCACAGTTGTAATGAAAATGAACTATAGAGACCAAAACTGTTTTTTTGTACCAGGCTGTAAACATGTTTATTTCTGCTGTGAGGTTGGGCATATTATTATAGAAGCTTATGCAGATCATTTTGTAGCCAGACTCTAGTGGCCGTTTGAGGAACTGCAGTTTTTGGAGGTTGCCAAAATGCTCACACTCATGTCATATCTCGTCCTTCAGATGCGCAGCCAGCTCAGCAGGCTCTTTGTAAAGTCCGTACAGAGGTGGTTGAGGTAACCAGGGGGATGTTGGACCGTAGCAACGCTAACTTCCTGTTATGGCCGCCCTGCGTTGAGGTGCAGCGATGCTCTGGCTGCTGCAATGCCAAGAGCCTGCAGTGTGTCCCTGTTGTTACGCACACCAGATACCTGCAGGTAAACAATTATACACACAGAAACACCCACACCTGTCGAAACAAGCCTCTGACTTCTTCTCAACCTCCCCAGGTCATGAAGATCGAGTACATCAACAAAAGACCCACTTACGCTAAAGCGGTGGTGTCAGTGGTCGATCACGTGGAGTGCCGATGTCAGCCCGCGCCACGTCCCCCTGTGGCCAAGAAAAAATCAGCTCGCAGACAGCACGGCCACCAGCATCGAAACCAGACGCTCAGCCAAGGACACGAACAGGTACAATACAAAAGCTATAATGTGACTTCAATCAGTGTACAAGGTTTGTTCAAGGTTGTACACAATGCGTAATCAATGTTCCTTTGTGGGTTGAACTTTCTTCCTTGTAGAGTTTATGAGGTTTCCGAGCTAAACTGAATTTTGTTGAATTATTGTTGAAGGTCAAGGTGCACACCAAGGATGAGCTCCATCAGTGGGATGAGCTGAAGCAGAACCAGAGGGCCCACCTGGAGGATCTCCTGGAGCAGCACTGGAACCCAAGAGGAGACACCTTCACTCAGCCTGGAGAAGGGTACAGCCTTGCTGGGGAGGATGCATCTCGCTCTGGAGAGGCTATTCTTTATGGTCCACACTGGGCACACAACTCCACAAGTCTCCTTGGGACTAAAGACCAAACTGAGAATCTGGAGAATGTGGAGGGGAAGAATGGTTGGATCTCAGATGGCAACAAGACTGTTTCCTCAGTGGATAATGTTGAGGTAAAGAACAAGTTGGTAGAAGGTGGGGATGGGTTGCTGCTCAACAGGACCGAAGGGAAAGTTAATGAGGAGAACAGGAGCAGGGGCGACGGCACACAAACACAGAGTCCATTATCGCAAGAAGACAAATCCAAATTTTCAAAGAGCCACACGAGTGGTTTCTCTCACCCTGTTACTCAGAATCCTCAAGTCAAGTTCAGTCCTACTGAGGCAACCAACGAGAGAGTTGGGATCAGGTTCAAACCGACCAAAGAGCCGAATCCAGGGCCTGGAGAACAGGAGAGACGGAGAGACAATGAGACTCCTGAGGAGGTGAGGATATTACAGACTGAGGAGGAAAAACTGGAGCAGGAGAGAAAAGAGCTTCTGCTTCTCCACAAGAGGCTGGACCAAGAGAAGGAGATACTGAGACAGCAGCAGATGAAACGAGAAGAGGAGGAAAGGCAGAAGGAAAAGCAGCCGGAGCATCACCCTCATGGTAAACACCATCATCATCTGCAAACAACAACACAAAAACCAGGTAAAAGACTGAAACTTGAACATTTGGTAATCTGCTGTGGATTTCTGTTAACTGTTTTGTAACGTTTAAATCCTGTTCCGACAGCAACAACATCTACAACTACCACACGGCAGCCATCGGCTCCAGCAGGCCCCAGACCACCAGCCCGTCCAAAGAAAAAGATGAGGAAGAATCGCAAACGGATCAGCAAGGCAGCTATGAGAGCGATGCTAATGTAGAACTAAAATAAACCCAGGTGAGTTCACAGAACTTTTCTCTTTTTCTGCACCTTAGATTTAATCCACCGTTCAAGAAGTTTAAAGTCTTCCTGTGTTTCCTCCCCTTCAGGGACACAAAGTAAACTTGGTGTATTTCGTGGATCCAGAGGTGAAGCAGAGTGACTCCCTTCATATAAGTATTTATTCACTTGTCAGTAACCTGCTCGTCCTGTGAGATCTCCTCCGTAACACTACTAATGACTGTCTGGTGAACCTGTAACTACACCTGTATGGAGTTAAGAGGAGGGTAAGGAGAAAATGGAATACTAATAGACGGTGGACCTTGTCAAGAGAACACTCGCCTCTACAACGACAGTCGCTGGTGTGAAGTAACGAGTGGCCTGCGGAGTAACCTGTCGGGGACTGAAACTGCATCGCTGTAGAACTGTGGAAAATAGTGCAATTTCAAAAACTCTAATGGAAACCTTTGTTTTTGATATCAACAGAGAGAAACTGCACTTATACGTTGGCAGAACCGAGTCTACATGGGGGTTGAAATGACAAAGTTTGTTGCTGAAAGACTTTGATTTACGTGATAACCGCAATCAGACTGGACTACAAAGTGGAAGAAAAAAAAATGGACGTAAAAATAAATCTGTTGTATTGTGTTTGGATAATCTTCGAGACAATCATCAATATACTTCAAGAACAAGTAATGTTGACTTAAAATAAGCAATATTTTCACTGAGGGGCTCAGTGTTGGGAAGATGAAGCTGTGTAGATTTACCGTACCAAGGCCTGATATCATTTATTAGCTCCGCAAGACAGCGATGGTCTCTCTCTTTAACCATATTTAATTCTATTTAACTCATTGCAAACACTGGAATCATACAGATTAGAAAACAAACAATCTCATCACAGGTGTGAAGAAAAAAAAAAGGTGCTATCCGAATCGTAGGCGATAGCGTCATATACTTGTGACCTGTTTTCTTATTTATTTATCTTTACCATTACTGTGGACTAACTTTCTGTACAAATGCTGCGAACAAGAAGACAGGCGTGGTCGAGATATGTAGCGAAGCTTCACGACGGCCGGGTTGTTGGAACAGAAAGAGATTGAACAAAACCTTCTGTGAGCCCCCGGATCACGCAGAAAAAATGTGTGCATGCGTTTGTTTTGTATGCATAAGTGTGTGGTATCGTGTTTGTACGGGCTCGTGTCCGCACCTACACTTCATGTCATGCATCTCAATGCTCATGTAGAATCTGTTTCTCTCTGTGATAAAGACGTGTCTCTCTTCCAATGATTCATTTCTGGTAGAAACAATCACATTCCTTTTAAACTCTGGGAGGGGGGGAACACCTACCTTCAGCATATTTGTCTTCAAGTGCCCCCCCACTGTATTTGTTTTATTGTTTTTGACATTTCATTTACAGGAAACAAACAAAACGAAAAGTCTGTCACCAAAAAAAGCAAAGGACAATGAAAAGCCAAACTTTTCAAATGTAGATATTGTTTTTGTGTCCTTTGTATTTCCATTAGTAACAAACATGTAGAAACACACTGGTGATGCTCTTTTGTGTCCAATAATCCACAAACCATAAACATCTTAAGTTATTGAAAAACTATGGCTTGTACGTTCTTCGTGCCAACTTACAACTGTTACTGATTTTGTCTTTGTTTTATTATAAGAAATGTTGGAGAGAAAAAAAAATTCAGAATGTTTGTGATAACTTTGCCACCTAATGCTATTTTCATATGGGTATAAGAAGCTAATGTGCTTAAATCTACTTTGTTTTGTGTTTTTATTCCTTTTCACCAATTTTCCTTCAATATCCGGGAATTTAGTTTCAAAACGTGCGATATGCAGTTCATAGAAACTTGTTACACAACAATGTTAGTAGGTGAGGAGCTACAGACAAATGCAGAAATAGATTTTTATTTTTGGAGGTTTTCAGGCCTGGGGCAGGGTGAATGCTAGGGGGGAGTGGAGTAAGTGTTGTGCTAGAACAGGAGCTGGGCAAGCGGCTAATGTAACCGAGGTCCAGAGAGAAAAGACCAAAGTGAACACTGACAGAGGAAACTAAAAGGATAAAATGAGAGAACAACTGAGCGAGAGGCCGTCGGACAAGAGTAAATTTGACTTTTTGTACACGTCATATGAGGGGCACTAAATCACAGTAGTGCTTTAATGCACCTCATGGTAGTGTTAGAGGAAATAGCATGACAGACGTCTTTAGGATTTTACTCTCTTGCCACAGCCTAACCGCACCAAATTTTGCCAGCATGTCTGAAAACAAATCTTGACTTGTAGTGTGCATGTCTTTGCTACAGTCAGTTTATCAAGGCTTTCAAAGCAAACCGAGCACCAAACTCTTGGAGGAAGCGTTAGAAGTTACAGAGACTTTTCTGACACTGTGACCTCTCTGATTCATTTACTGAGCCTGTTGTGGCTGCACGGTGCATCTGCAGCTCTCCGGAGACGAAATATTGACTCCTTAAATCGACACAAGTTAAGCACTTCGCAATGAGGTTTGTTCAGTCTGAAAGAGAAGGCTGTAGGTGAACTCTGGCACACACTCTCTTTGTGGTTTGTTTTTCACATTTACCCACTTGACTCTTGGCTGCAAAAACGCTCCAAGTCAGCATCCAGCTGCAAAGTTATGTCTGCTAATTATCAAGTCAAGAACTCATCTTCCTCCCCCGTCTAAATGGAATCATACGAAGAATGGCTTTGCAGGTTTAAATGCTAATTCCCGACGATTTGAACCATCTTCAGAGTGAAGGGGGCTTACTTAGATAGTTGTAATTTTGATCTTCACACATTTTGGGAGTATTCTTCATCTTGTCTTTGCATAATTTGTAAAATCAGAAAAGTGTGTCGCATCTGTGTCTCACCCTTAATCGCCCTGCATGCGACTCCTCCGATTCAGTGTGTATTCATGCATTACTTCCCGTTGCCCTACTGTCAATCTCACACCGACGTACTACTTCTAAACAGCAGACCGTCTCCAAATTCACCATCGAGGTGGGATGCCTGTTTTTCCGCGGGTGTCCGAGCAGCTCCCCACCCCCCGTGGACTTCAAACAAGAGCGGGGAAGAGGAGAGCGTGGAGGCCTGTTGACTGTGACAAACACACATTCAAACACACACAGGGGTCAACCACCATGACAGGGTGGGAGGTTCCTCCGAAGGACCAGAGACTGTGACTAAAGACACGAGATGATTCATAGCTGACCGGTTGACCTTAAAGGACGATACGGCTTGTTGGGTCTGTTATCAAACCTGCCAACAAGAACTGGAACAATATAATGAACCACA
Source organism: Collichthys lucidus (assembly GCA_004119915.2). NCBI lineage: Eukaryota > Metazoa > Chordata > Actinopteri > Sciaenidae > Collichthys > Collichthys lucidus. The sequence goes on from CM014100.1 coordinate 8,190,521, forward strand.
ATTTTACAAAGACCAACCTGATTACGAACCGTGACCCGACCATGATCATTAGTTTGTTCCAATCAAATCGTGTTACATTACATTAACCGTGCTGGGATGCTCAGTGAAGCAGCCTTTAACTAATTAATTAATAGCAAGACAACATGTCTAAGAACGTTAATAACCTCAAGAAGCTTGAGGTTGACATAACCCTTTTTAGTTTCATGCAGGTCAGGTGAATTGGAATTAAATTTCTTTTAATATAAGTGTGAATGTGTTTAAAAGCATGCATGCTGGGATAAGCTCCAGACCAAGTAAAAAAGGATTTCTGTTCATTTGTCTTTTTATTTTTATTTTACGCCCGCCTTCATATAGTACACGCACAAAAAAATCTAGTTTATATGACGTCTTGTTGGATAACACATCGAATGGCAAAGACATTTAGAGGTACAATTATCGCATTAATATGGGATGACCTTCCTGGTAGACCATTCGAAGTGTTTTACTTAGTTTGTACGCTTGACAAGTGGCAGAATAGTTTTGAAAGAGTTTAAACCAGGGGTGGGCAAACTTTTTGACTTGCGGGCCACATTGGGTTCTAAAATTTGACAGAGGACCTCATTTCAACAACATGTTCATTCATCAGACGTTTGCAGGCCGAGGAGCCCCAAAAGTTATCGATTGACACCTGTCACCTGTCGACCAATCAGAGTCAGGAGAATCGATTAGTACCGCCCACATTCACCTTTGACCCACCAATGACGATCCAGAATGAAGTAAACCCAAAGGTAGTATATCACAACAAGATGTCTCACTTCACTGTCAAAGCCGCTTTGTCTTTATGTAACAACCAGGAGCTTCCTGACTGATTCAAACTAACGCAGAGACATTAGCAGCGTTTCTCATGCTGGAATAGACACAAAGATCAGACAGACTGCATCATTTTGTGGGTTTTGTTGTTGATAGTCTTTGTTTTCATCGCACAGTGATGAGACACATATCTTTGTGAGATATATTTTTGTTTTTTGGGATGTGGATAAGTTCGGCGGGCCGTATTGAAAAGCCTAACCGGGCCGTATTTTGCCCATGTCTGGTTCAAACCCCACATACCGGTCTACCTGCACACACCTGGCTCCCTGTGCGAGATGGATGTGCTTGTTGTGGGACTCATCTCACCAGACCCCCATGAGGTAAAGACTTGATTTAAAGTTTAATTAAAGCAACGTTGTGCAACTTTTTCCACCTTTAAAATATCAGATTTTAAATTATTGTGATGCTACACTGATGTATGATCAGGTGAATGGTGGAACTGCAGCTGGGAAAGCGGACTCAGCAGCCTCAGAGAAGAAAAGACTGAAGAGGGAGGAGGAAATTAAGAAGGTAAGAGGAGAGAATGAAGTGTGAAGTGTCTCTAGATAATTACTGAATGCAAAGTCCCTCTAAGTGATGGAATGAAGTTTATGTGTGAAATCAGGCACTGAAACATGTGGAGGACCTCTGGGTTTGTGCATCCATGCAGAACAGCAGCAGCTTCAGTGTTCCTGAACTGAAAACCTGTTTCAGCTCTTTTCTCTCATCTCATTTATCAGAGGGCGACACCCACCCACTATTTTTTTAACATTTTTAAACATTTTGAAGCATTGCCGTAATTTCACTAAAACACTGCCTCTGTTCCAGATCGTCCCCATCAGCAAAGCTCGCGATTATTCATCTGTGCTCTTAAAAGCACTGCTTTGTTTTGTGAGGACAGATTTCAGACTTTTAGGGGAGAAAAAAAGGAAATATATCCATCTGTGTCTTTCTAACTTTGTTTTATAATCAAACCCCATTTTATCTTTCATCCCGTCCAAGATCAGTGATACGATACAAAAAGGCTGTATAGTTAAATCAAACGACATCATTCTGCCCTGGGGGAAACGCTTTTAATCATCCAAACTGGAGAAGACAGATCTTGTGTGTAACTGTCTGTGTTTCAGTGTGGCCTGCGTTCCCTGATGTACAGTAGTGAGGAAACAGGAGGCCTTTGAACAGGAGGTTACACAAGCATCCGCGCGGCGCCACGCACTCCCTACACCTTCCAGCACTTTTATTTTCCTGTTTTTATGTACGACAAAGGGACAGGGACATGCCGTACGCAGATGACCACATAACTACCCCGTCCTCCAGCACATACACACACACACACTGAACTCTGGCCTTTGCATCAACACACGCTTTTATCCTTTATGTGTCCTTTTCTGTTTTTACTGATGAAGTTATGACTTTGTCACACGTTCACTCATTCAGTCACTCACCCCCCCCCCACTTCAGGGAACAATAGTCCTCTGATGGTGGCTGGTGAGGAATGTGAATGTTTCGAGCGGGCTGAGCTGAGATGAATGCTGGGAAAACACATCACCTTCCCCCTCAGCCTTCATCGGCTATGGTCAAGGCCGTAAAGGAGACGTTAAATAGACGTGTTCGCGGGCATCATGACTCAGTCGGTGCGTGTCAGACTGCTCCTCAACCTCATCGGACAGGAAGTTGTACCTAGCGATGGGCTGAGAACACAGGAAGTCGATATCAGCATGCCTGGAATTCCAGCATTGTGTTCCCTCTGCAGGGCTCATGCATCGCTTAAGCACAATACGTTCATGATATAAAATGTGTTACAGTCGCACACAGCGTTGCAGTGTACATGCATGCATAGTGTTACGCTTACTGCCAGAAACCGAGAGACCCTGAATAATCTGCTCCACACCGTCAGGCTATACAGATGTGCAGATAAACAGAGCAATAAATTACACAACAATGTGCATTTGTGTGAGTGGCTGAGTGAGTGAGAGCACATAGCTCTGCAGACACAGTCATATATCCACCTGGAACTCAGCTGCCAGATCAGGCTGCTGCACATACGAACGTCTAACGTGAAAATGTCGCACCTGTTACCGAATCCAAACACACTGACCACGTGCCAGTGTTAACATTAGTGCACGAGATTGAGAAAAAAGACTATTGGGTTTCCAGTGGATTTAAAACAACTGGAGAAAATGTATTTTTCTGATTTAGTGTGATACCATTCTCGTAAATGTTTTTGTTATGATTATATTTCTTATGATCAAAAACTAGTGAGTCTAAAGCAGCCAAACATCAAGCCAGGTCAACAACAGCAGACACAGCAGCCGGCTAATATTACTTTACTTACTCAGCGTCTGTCTTTCAGTCTTTTATATCACCAAGCTCTCGCCAACCACTAAAAGTCAGTCCCACATTTACTCTTGTCTGACAAGACTTCGTCATTTTCTCTTCTATCTGTCTTTTCACCTCTGTCATTTTGTCCATACAGGCTGCCGATCCCGGCTTTATTCAGTTGTATCAAACTGGCAACCGAGTGTATGTTCCACAGTTTGCCCGTTTTAAACCATAGCCATTCATAAAGCATAGACAAAATATAGTTTATTATCACAGTGCAAAAGTACAAAAGCAAACACTTCAGACTTAAATGATTTCACTCGTTCATAACCAGTTAAATAGAGGTATACTGTAAAAAAACACCTGAAGAAAATGTCTCATATTAATATATAGTAAATAATATTAAAGGTAGCTTTATTCAGATATATTATATATATATATATATTTAAAGATTTGCACATATAATAGATAATACACTGTACGTACATTCAGCAACACACTGGCTACAACATTGACAACAAGGTTCTAACTCGCACACCTTGGTGCAAACATGCATACGTGATCGCAGTGAACATGGCAGATTTGTTTTCCCCCTGCATTGAAATCCAGTTCACACAGTTCTGCTTCTTACATGTAGCTGTGAGAGAGACACTGAGCTCGAGGAAGGAATAATGTAATTACATTTCTTAAGAATGTAACGCCTGGGAAAATATAAAAGGAAGTAAATGATGTTCATATTTATACATGGATTATGTTTGCCACACTTAAGTCCATCCTTTACATTTGCTTGCACCGCACTCACAGGCTCAGCTCACTGCTGCCCTCCGCTGGTCAGCAACCCAACCTAACATCAGGCAAAGTGGTTCTTAATGAGTCCTTTCTCACGTGTAAAAACACATTTTTAATACACACATTTGCAGTTTTTCACTTGGAAGCACATATATCCTTGATATGCTCTCATGTCGGATGTGTGGATGTGGGGATGTGGCAGTACCCAGAGGGCTGTATGCTGCCTCCCTGAGGCCAGGAGGTGAAAGGTCCTGTGACGTAGGCTGGAGGTTGGTGGATACTGGTGGGCTCACTGGTTGTCCAGTCCAGTCCTTGCTGGACGTCCGACTTATCTGGATTCTGCTGGTCCTGCTCGGCGCTGTCCTGCCTGTGTGAGTCTGTGTCGGCATCGCAGCGAGTAAGATCCTGTGCGGACTTGGAGGCGCTGCGGTTGGGCAGACAGACGTAACCTTGCCCGTAAATGGTGAAAGTCGCAGGGGGAGATGATGCAGAGTCATCTGACGGGGTTTCCTTCTTTTCCTCTTCACACTTCACATCCTCTGACGTGCAGTTCGGCTCCGAGAACTGCCAGAAAGAGAGAAATGAGATGAGATTTAATGGCTGCAGACGTATTAAAAATATTTCTTTGATAACCCTCTGATGTCCCCCGGCTGCTCCGCCTCAAGCGACCTGCTGCCAGCTGTAGCTGCTGTTAGCTGTTGGTAACTTAGTTCGTTAGCTCAGAGCACCGGGGTACTGTTAGTGTTTGTACAGGTTCAGCAGCCTCTACGGACATAATGACAGAGGCTGAAGTTTGAGTCTGTATGTTTGTGCTTCCGATTTAAAGTAAACTTCAGAACACCTGACTGCGTCTGTGAGTAACTGACCTGACAGAAGATGTACGGCCCGCTGAAGCTCATGGAGGATGTGTCGGTGGTGTGGACCTCCTCAGTGGGGGAAGGCAGGTTATCACACTTCCAGCAGCCATCGTCCTTCTCCAAACACTTTCCTTCACTGTCCTTGGTTAACCAGAGCGAAGCGTCTGAAGAGCTGCAGGGAGAGACAGAGCAGAACTAGTTTTCTCCCTAATTTATCCATTAACGCATCAGAAGAATTTATTTTTATCAGTTTCAGTGTGGAAATGTCCCGTGTGAAGTGTGTTACCATGTCGATATGCTGTCCATGTGCTGCACTTTGCACATGGCTGTGCTCTCGCTCTGCATGAGGGTCCAGTTGGCGGCAGACTGGGTCACACAGATACATCATGATTATAACACACAACACAATCACAGATTTATTAATACATGCAAACTGTTTTTCAGTCTCACCTTGAACTCAGACAGGATTTTGCTTTTGCCTGGAGAAGGAACCGAGTCCACCCACAGAACGACCCTCCTGTTCAAAATATATTACGTAAAAAAATTAAATATGAAAAATTCAGATTTGAAAACACATTTGTCATCTATAAAACTTTCTTTTAGCTGCTAAGTAAAGCATGCAAAGTAGTGTCATTTTCATGTTTTACAAAGCAGTATAAACTTTATTTCAATATTTCTACTAACATGTACTCTGTACAGGATTTTTAATGTAGTCTTATAAATATAAATCAAAGACCTTTGACAAGCTGGAATGGTGCAGTAGAGTGTGAAGAAGATTGCGGCCACGAGCACGCTGATGGAGATATAGATGAGGGTGGACGGGGACCAGGTGGCTGTCAGGGGACAGAAAACAAGACGAATAGCGACAATGATCATTTATGATTCAACAGAGAAGTCGAGAATCAGCTGTGCTGTGTCAATTTGCATACTTCCATACCACCAGATTGAGTACACACTGTCAGTGATGGTAAAATGTACTGTACTGTGAGTACAGCTCAAGTGTACTAATGGAAGTATCCAAACTGAGACAGAGCGTGAAACACTGCAGTACCCTCATGTGAGGTCCACCTCACAGGTTCAGTCCATTCAGAGGGAACTCCCTTGTAAAGTGTTCCAGGGGCGACCAGTGACCGGACCTTGACCTGGTATTCCTGCGATGGATCCAGATCTGTTTCCAGGATGGTTTGGGTCACGATCCCCTTTGGAACGGTGAGGATATGACAGTCCTGAGAAAAGAGGAATACATATGAAAAAAATAAGTGTTTTGATTTCATTTAATGAGCTGCGTTATTCTGGATGCTGATGCGCATGAGTGTGTTGTTAAAACTTTCCCACCTGATGATCCTGTATCTTCTTATAGCAGAGCTCATAATATAGCGCGAGTTTTGAGGTTGTGTTCGGCTTGGTCCATTCCACGATCCAGTTGTTGTTTTTTGGCCGCACCTTTACCTCCTGCGGCGGGCCGGGACGAACTATGCAACGAGAGATTTGTTTGTACAATAGGTCAGGCTGGAAACGCAACATCTTATCTAATGCTGAGAGGATTTTAAAGCTTGATCTGTCCTCTCTGGCTCGTCTACTCAAAGCATGTAGAGTATAAGGTATTTGCCAACTGGTCATTAGTCTATAAACAAAGAAATATGTTCAACCTTAGCCGTGTGACAAACTTACAGCTTTGTATCTCAAGGAGAAGAAGTCAGTGTCTCCGTAACAATCAAAGATCTTTAACACAATCCCCACAGTGACCTCAAGACATATGCTTGACCCTGTGCAATATGTACAAAATGTCAAAGAACTGTCCTGAAATCTGATGCATGCTTAATCTTAATGTTGAAAATGTAATTTCTACTACCGCAGTGTTTTTATGTTACCAGGTCTGCTTAAAGATCGCATGAAATGAAATGATACGTTACATTTTTAATCACAAGAACAACACATTCACATGTAAGAGGTTATATATTTGAAATGAGAATTCAGAATTCATACATAGAGCTTTTTTGGATCTAAATAATCAAACAACAATTGTAAAATCGGTGTAACAATTTGTTAAAATGCTGCTTGCAATAACCTGACAGG